>MEHQ01003139.1:10026-74989 GCA_008828725.1 Saccharina japonica
TTTCTTCCCCCACAAATAGACACACACTTCCTGAATTCTACAGCCTCAGATTGTGTCCCCCTCATACGGGATGTACATCCTACATGAGGACATATAAAATCCGTAAGTACGCGCGATCGAAGTATTACACTCAGCTAGCAAAGATGAGCTTCGACGAAATCCTCGAGCTCACAGCTGTTGTTTTTTAATTTGTTAAATATATTATATGGCTTTTTGCATAATGCTTGTAGTATCAATATTGTACAGAAGATGTGCTCCCAGAACCTGGGAGTATAATGTACTTGCAGGATTAGTATTATTGTGGATACACCCTGTGTTCTTGAAGGGTTTCAGGACTCTACACTGCGGGTACTCTACTGCATGTACTAGAAATATTTCGTCCGTTGGCATATACTGCGAGTATTGCGAGTACTCGCAGTATGAAAACACTCATGATATGCCCAGAATACCCGGAGTATGAAACATGTACTTCGGCCGTCTCCGCACCGTTTCCACACGATGGTTTGCAAGAAAAATGCACAGATTGCCCCACGAGTGGGGGCTGGAGCAAACTACTTTCGGGGGGGGGGATGTAACTGCAGTTTCTAGAGTGCTGGGAGTATTTCGTAAATATAGACTGCGAGTGCTCGCTGTGTTTCCGGGTCCAATACTCTCCTTAAGAGTACTGTGCAAGCATTTCGGACGTTTGTGCTGCCGGTACTGCTTGTACTCCGGCTTCTTCTGTACTCCTCATATACTCCCAGTGCTCCCAGTATTTGGGCCTTCAGCACACCGGTCATGCTCCCGGTACTCGCCGTGTTTTGGCTGCCAGTGCTGCAAAACTCTCAATACTCGGAGTACGAAACGCAATCGGTACTCCCACTATTAATACAACAATATAAATATACTCGGAGTATGAAGTATACCTACTGGTTTCGACGGGTGATATACGTGCGGTAGCGGGGGGCTCTAGGCCGGCTCGATTTTCAGTGTCTCGTCTACCCCACCGGGGCGAGAGTGTTTCTCTGTGCTCCCCTAATAACTTAAATTGTAAGCTTTTAGTTGACTTGGCGTACCGAACCGAAAAACCGTACCAGGTATGATATATTATACGTACAAACTAGAAGTTCCCACGGGGGTGGATATCGCCACACCAAAAGGTATAAAAGCTCGTAAAAAGTTGTCAACATATCAGTAGGTGGGGTAGTCCCTCGGTCGACTGGCCCCGAGCGGCTGAAAAGCAGGTACCGTGCCTGCATACTGTATCACAACCCTAAATCTAACCCCCACTATTAATACTGTGCTGTTGCAGGACTACTGTATACAGTAGAGCCTCATCTGAGCAAACTGAGCAATCTGTATGCAGAATGTGGTGCTGTAGGGGCGATGCTTCCCAGAGGAATTTTCTACTGCTGTGCAGTTCAACAGCATACGAGGCACGTTAACATATAGATCTACAGTGAGTGGACGCCCCTGTTGGTGGGTTCAGACGTGGCGGGACCGCGCCGCGTGGTAGACCTATACCTGGACGAATGTCCTGATGTGTGGCTGCTACTTAGGCTACGGAATTTCCCTCGGCTGCGCCTGGCTGGGGGGCGCGGACTAAGGGGGGCTGTCTGACGTCTGTGCCGGTTTTGCGGCGTTGAGAGTGGCATCACATTAGCCAACACGCCACACCTACGTACGTACGGTAGATCATTTGCCCCGAACATCGACGAACGCCACACTTTGTCCCTAACGCTATACTGTGTACTGTACGTATAATACTGTATGTGCATAGTCCATGTACAGTATGTATGTATGAATGTATGTACCAGTGTGCTGTACCAATATATTGTGTATTATGTGTGTCGTGTTGTACTGCTGTGTATCTTCAGAGAGTGGCTTGGTTCTGTCGTGTATGGCGATTGCCAGAGTGCGGACAGCAGCCTATTTGCCTCATAAGGGTAGCACCTGGTTTCTCTGAGACTCCTCGCTTGAGGAGCTCTATACGATTTGCAAGTGATTCGTACTATTACTGTAGTACATACGATAAGCCACCCAAACCCGATTTAGAGAAATACAAAATGTGCAGGCCTTCCAGATATTACAAGCCATCTAGAGGGTGGCCTCGCCCTCTGAAGGGTCAAATTGTCCCTGGAGGGTTTTGGAGGGTAGTCGAATTGCCACGTGTGTAGGGTTTATGGAGTCGGTTTACTTTCTCAAGGTCCCCACGACTATTGTTTATGAAGGGACGCTTACAGTGTTGTAGGGGTTCGAGCACCAAACGCTTCTGAGGGCGGTGACTTGATTACAGTATAAGAGCTTTAAACCTGACACAAAAAAATATCGGTTTAGGGATAAACAGCGAAGAGAGCAACGCGATAACAACCCCAAAGGCTATATATAGGGTACCTAACCCTAGTTTTATAATATAGGGTACACCAAGAATAGGGTGTTAAAAAACCCGAGTATGATAGTAATGGCATTCCAACCATCACAGGTTAAGAAGACCTGTCAGCCGCAAATATTTTGGCGAAATCGTGCTACAGTAGTATTGTACGAAGATTAAGGCATGCCCTATCATCGCACGCCTTAAGCTTCCTATCAGGGGACACCATAGTAATCAGGACCTGCGGCACACACCCGATAGTTTTACTAAGCATATTTGGTCCTGGTTACTATGTTCCCCCGTAAACAGCCGAGTATAACCAACAGCAGACTTGGCTTATCCTTGGCTATGTCAAGAAGGAGTTTTCCTCCGGTGTACCGAAATAAAGAGTGTCCATATGGCATAAGGGAGTGCCTCTCCCCACCCCCCCCCCCACTGCGCTGCACGCTGCCAGTGAACTACTCCTGTAGACCTGTGTGGCTCGAGATCGATGCTTGGCGAGCAGTAGTAGAAGAACGGAGAAACAACTGAGGAACACAAAACGATACAATATTCGTATATGTATCTATATAATATATACTGAAGTATATATATATATATGCCGTGGTTGCACAAACGTTCTGAACTAGCTAATTTCTTGCTCGCAAGGCAGCCACAGCAGGGACACGCCCCGAAACCGACCACCCTGATACCTGTTAATATGTGGAGCGTGACAGTATAGCGCTATCACCCCGAACTAGTGCGTCGTCGGAAGTGCGCAGTCATCGAATCGCTGCTTTGGTGTGAGGTGGCCGGAATTCTATCTTTTGCCAGAAGCCAGAAAGCAGAAGACTAGACTATTAATACGTGTATGATCAAGGGCGTAAAAAAAAAAGAGAAAACGACACCACACTCGTAGGAAGGTCAGAATGAAAAACAAACCGGATCGCTGTGATCACAGGACGAAATGAGCGAAAACCATTTTTTTTTCGTTTTTTGTTCCCTTGTTTAACTTGGTTTTAGAGACCCCCCCTATTTTATTTTCGCTGGTGGGGTTGGGGGTAATTAAAAAAAAAATGACTTATTGTTTTCTGGGATCACAACGGTCCGGTTCTTCCCTCCAATATAGGGGGGGTATCTGGGATTCAGATCCGCGCATACCCTTGGTATGATACCTACGTTTTTTTTTCGTGGTACCCAAGCACCGTTCGAGAAACCTGCACCTTCTAGAGAGATACGTGACGCGTGCTATTTGCCTTATTATAGGGATAGCGCCTAAAGCTTATGAGGGTGGTAACTCGACAATAGTACAGAGGGTTCAACCTCACCTAAAAAATACCTGATGTAGAGATACGCGAAGGGTACAACCTCGACGGTGATCCTAAAGGCGAGGTACATCTCGAATTGTATTACCAGGAAAGGAATTATGTAAATCGATCCTTTTTTTCAGATATAAAATTACAAAATATGTCCAAACGCTAACGGTACATATGTATATATCCAAGGATATCGGGTTAATGAGCATACTAATATCCAGTCAGAACTATTTTGGCCGAAATTTTTTACCCCCTATCGTAATAACGCCTCCTGTCGGTGCAAGGCTTTTGTCCACCGAATCGGTATTAAAGTGGAGGAGCTCATGAAGGGGGGTAGACCGGACAGATCGAGAACCTGCTGAGATGCATTTTGGATGCGTGTGGCCTTGCTCCCGGAATGACATCAATAACTACGTACTGCAACAACCTGTTTGTCGCTTGTTCCAGTCCTTGTTGCAGTGGACGTAAACATACGCGGAGATGTCACCAAAGCTCGCCTTATTTCATACGTAAAACCTCGTCACTCTGTCGTCACGTTAGAACTGTACTGTAGTACTCGTACGAATTCCAAGAATCTGAGACACGCCGAAGATTTGAAGATAACCCCCTGTTTCGCCCCCAGGCCTTATACAATACTTCGAAGTATGTTGAAAAGCGGTAATTTGACCAGATGGAAAGGACAGAACTATCGTGACACGACGGGACGGCAGTTCGACGGTGAACAGATTGCGCCGTCCAGTTTCATCCCGTCCCGCTAAGGAAACATTCCCCGCCCTACAAAACAACCCCTTCCCGTCGAAAAAAACGTTTTCCGCCGGAGAGTTTTATTCGCTTCCCGTCCATAAAACGATTCCCGCCGGACCTTACACACCCTCACCGCCTGAGAAATATTTCGCGCTGGAAGTGACCATCGCCTCCCTAATTCCGCTGGACATGATCCTCCTCTCACGTCAAGATCACCGTTTATTTGCACTGGGAATGTGCGCCTCTTCCTGTCACTGTCACGGTTAGTTTTTCCCACCGTAAAATTACCCCAACCATTGCCACACAAAAAATATCTCCGACTTTTCCCGTCCCGCTTATTGCCGCCTAGTCACTCTGCTACATGCATTACAATGTACAGGTTGTGTATCTCTGTGTCGGAGCTTTGGGATGACAGAGCTTTTATCGCGCTAGTAGGGTGAAGAATCGGCACGGACACTTGGTGTGCTGGATGTCGACAGGTACAAACAACGGTTTCATGTGAAGAAACTAACAGAATACAAGCATTTATTTAAGGCCTCAACAACTACAACAACTCCAGCCCTTCTCGCCCTGTCTTGTTCCCCCCGTCAACAAGCACAAACTGTCCCGCCGTGTCCCGTCACGAGCTTCGCCTGCCACGTTACACCTTGAACTATTCGACGTTCAGGCGAAGCAAAAGCTGTGCATACATTGTCGGTATTCTGAGATTTACCGACTATTATTGAATCCGCGTCTGGTCGTTCCCGGCGCAACCATGAGTTCGGCAATCTGTCCGACGCTGCCTGGCCTGCCGCATCGACGAGGGTGCTATCGACTCCCGAGGCGTGCTGTACGGTGGCAGGAGCAACATAGTAAAATACGTCCCTCGCTGGAGAACCTCTATACGTAATTTCACCCAAATTCCATGGGATGTATATGCACATAAGGGCCCTTCTTATCGTAGCCATGAATTTCAAAAACAATTCCAATACTCGTATTGTTTCCACGCAATTTTTTATATTTCCATATATATATTCCAAAACACAGTTCAAAAATATATGGGAATGCGAAGCTTTCCGAACGTTTTGCCCCCTGTTCAATTTCCAAACTATGGGGGGGGTGTTTGTCCTGGCTGTTCTGCCATTATCGTTCTTAGAAAAATGTGTACCTGGTACCAAGTAGGACATTTTGGAGCAAACGTTGCGCGGTAAGAACGCCCCGAATGGATGCTGTAAGCATACCTTTCTGACCGAAATATTAATTTTACTGAGCTGGTGTGGATTGATTACTTTTTTCGAATAACGAAACTGTTGGTTTGTGCCAATCGCCTATTCTTCTTTTATCATCGAGGTGTTTCTTTGCAAGGATGGAGGGGGTATGTGTGGGTTCTATAATATTAACGACTTGCGCTACTGTAGTAGCGTGGATTAATTGATTTCACAAACAAGTTTGTCAAGTGTTCAGGGATGGTTGATGAATACAATATGTGAAATATTTGATTGAGACAAGAGCTGCACATTGTCAGATGGCAAATGGAACAACAATAATCATACTAGAGGGGCACGATATTGAAAACATATTTTCACTTGAATAGCTCCGCCAGCCAAGGAATACTTTACAGCTCGTTCAGGGCAGAGAGATTACTGGTCTGTATTATCTGTATCATCTAGCTCACGTTGCCGCGTGTGTGTGAGACGTATGCCCTGCATGATTTAGGTGGGTTAGATCTGTACGATATGCAGATATTACCACCTCGGGACAGCAGACTAGGATCTGGATAATAGATCTGCAGGATGTAGTAGCCCACGGCTCTGTCACTCTATTTTGGTGGGGCAAATCAGCAACAAAGAGACCCGGCCGGTTTCATGCTGAGCGTGTAGTATCATGCACACTGCCGTGTACACGCCCTGTATACGCACACGCCACGAAATAGCAACTCCCCTCCACGTCACCTTCGAATCAGTCCCACGGTGTAGGTATGTATAGGCATTGGTTTGCAGTTAGTGTTTGCCCTTCTGAGGCAATATTTTGTCACCGGGACCGGTTGAGCTACTCAAGTGAGCAACTACGGACGCACAGACAACGTGGTCGGGTTGCGCGAACAAATGCATTGGGAGGCATGTTTAGGGTGAGACATCGAGTTCCTCGTGTGGCAAACTCAGAAACTACGCCGCCACCTCTACAAGGTGGCATTGCTCCTTCCAGAAGACTACCGAGTTTGTGACTTTAAGCTGGCTGCACACTCTTCGCCCTCGATACTCGGAAATAAGGCCAACCTTGTAGGGGCGGCGGCTTATTTTGTTATGAGCTCCTCACGTGAGGACATCATATCATCATATCTTGTCATCATATCTTGTCACCCGAAACGTTGACTTCGAAAACGCTTTGTTCGCGCAACGCGACCAACACTTCTGCGGACTACCTGCACTACGTAGTCCCAAAGCATAAACACTAGTAGGAAGTGCAGTAAGCATGCCATACTGACCGGTAGCTGCTCACGTGACGAGACATAACGTGCTACACGTACCGTGGCATTGCTCCGTTGACGATGGGCTACTGTAGGCAGGAGTGTGTCTCCGCGGGAAGAATATAGGGTTGAGCAGCCAAGGTATACCCTACCAGGTATGTCTTTGCCGTGATCCTTGAGGGATATTGAACTGAGCTGCCAGATCGTGGTCTTCTACCTTGACTAAACCGTTGGCTTCGCGTCATGGAATCACTAGATAGCTGCCTGCGACTATTTGGTCCGGTGTGCCCAATTGGATGTACAGTATACTCAGCGCCCAAAGCTGTTCGCAGTCAGTGGTATCTTATATACGTACCAGGTATGTTATTGTTAAGTCTATTGAGTGCAGGTGAATACATTCGAGCCGTCTTTCCCCTGTCTGAGCTCGTGGAGCAGGGGTGCGACGAACGATCGGGCGATCGTATCTCGTGCAAAGGAAAACTATTAGGTTGTCAGAGAGCGAACATTCCCTCTACCGCCTCAAAATGCTGAGACGTGCTTGGCGTTTACTGTGGGCTCGGTTGACCCCCCTTGTCTTCCCTCCGGGGCTGAGCCGCGATACTCTTCGGTGGTACCAAACCTTGCTCAGCCCCCGAGCAATGACAACTCCATATCTCACCCAAGAACCCGATTTAGAAAACGTATGTACCCGCCCTCCGATTAACAATCCCGATGCATGTGACGATGGAAGTTCATTTAATATTTCCCGACGTTCCTCAATTGAGCAACTCTATGACCCCTTCCTCCCCCACAACCTGACCTTTGAGAGGACGAATGGGAGCCCAAATCGATGATGAAGGACCGTGTGGCTCAGGGACATTCATGAAAAAGGGGTGAACACTCACTAATCATATTCCAGGGATACGGCATGCCATGTTAGGTAATGCCTCCGTTGAAGAGAGCCGTCAGTCACAACCATTGTTGATCCAAACAGTGCTATAATATAGTGCCTCTTTCGTGGGACGAAGCGCTCATTCGGTAGGCATACCACATATGGTAACAACACGGTGGCAGATTCTACGTGGGGCTGCACGAAGACAGGGCACTTCCGTCAATACGATCATCTTCGCTAAACTTCCCCCGGCATATCACCGTATGGCCTAGCGGCTACCCTCAAATCAACCCGTGTAATTGCTGTTGCTGTGACTGGTGTGTTCATCGTGGTGTACGGATCATTTCCCGTACTTGTCCAGCGATCGACAAACGTGCTAGGGCCTTTCGAGCATACCCCGGATGTGTGTCGGCTTGTTCGAGATTCAGGAGGTCCGTCTAGAGAGCACCCGATGTTTCTGGCACTCAGTTCGCCACACCCTGAACTGCGTTCCTGGCATATTTCATCCATCGTCCGTTCATCTCTAAGCGATAATAATGTTAAACCGCGTGGAAGCTGTCCCTGGATGTCAAAGACAATCTTGTTCAATAGAGCGAGTACCCCCCCCCCCCCACCCCTAAGAAGATCTATGGTATCACGCGACTACAGCCATGTATGACGTTGAGTGCACCGTCCCTCCCCATCACTCAGTAAATTGGATATGTGTCGTCCTCGGCCGTAAATAACTGCTCGCCTTGGGTCCCCTCCCTTCTGTTCACTTATTACCCTCTCGAGAATTTGTGTTCAAACCCACCCGTTCGCAATGACGCGACCAAATTGCAGCAGGGCGTGACAAAATGATGACTTTTAACCACAGGACATGGGGGGCAGACAAGAAAACTGTGGTAACGACTTTCCTCTGGTTGTCGCTCGTGCGTTGGCACGATACTGATCGTTGTTTTACCCGACCATGAACAGGATGCATGCGAAGAGGGAGTCTGGATGGCGACAAGGCATGGGGTATCGGTTGCTCGCGATGGCAACCCTTTTGTATAGGGTTGCGGCCGGGGGTACTGCTGTGACAGCGCATTCGAATCTACGTGGGTTGGCCGAGGGGGTCGAGATCGAAAGCTGCCCTCGATGCGACATGATATTTTCGAATGTGCAAATCACTCCTTCTGGCGAGCGCGTGCAGCACGTTGAAATGCAAGAGCGAGGTGAGCCTTCCTCCATTGCTGCCATCTTCAACATAGTAAGGTTTTCCCTCTCGCAAAGCGACGACGTTTGTGCTTCGATCATAATACACATGTTCGGTATTTACGCACCCTGTTCTGCTGTGCAGACCCGCGATCGATGCAGCGTCGACATCGGTAGCATCGATACAACCAGGGCGCCTCAAGGATTGCCGTGTTAATCACCTGTATATCCTAGTTTCGTTTGAAAGTGGTTCTTGCACACTATACCCGCCATTGAAAAAATAATATAAGGTTCAGCTTGATCTCCATTCTGGTCGTGTTTGATAGCTCTACACCCTGGATGCTAAACCGTTCTACCAGTAGTTCGCAACTCCACCCGATCATCAGCCCCTCCCAAACTCACGAGTCTCACTTCCTGCACTAACAGGGGAACCTAAGAGCGGAACAGCGTTGATGTACCACGGCTCGCAGGGTGCCCTTATGCACACTTGCAACTTCTTGAAGCGGTGGTTCGGCAGCGATTCTTGCCATTTAGAGGGCGAAGACTACACAGGGCATCACCACACATCGCCAAACATCGGCCTTACCTTCGACCCACGGCTAGGCGAAAGCGACGCGAAATGTCCCTGTCACGGGGTAGACAGGTGAGACCATGGTGAGGTCAGGGGGTTAGGCGGGGCGGCGGATCTCACTCAGACTCTAGAAAGTTGGTCGCACAAAGCGCCCGCGATTTCCGTTTTTTGTTTGTTATATAATTTGGAAGGAAAGACAAAATAGTTCTGCTAATATTGGGAGGTCGTTGTACACCTCATTGGCGGAAACCACAGAAGTATGACGTGCCTGGGCAGTGGCGCGAGAACGAGGTTTGCCCGAGAGCAACCTTGGCACGGTGAAGTCGGACAGCCTTCGGACTCGCAGCACGAGCACAGGTACAAGCTATATCGATCCAGGTTAAACAATGGCCTCATACGGACCAAGATCCGTTCAGTGCCTGTACACATGCACCAAGAAGGGACACACGAATCGACGCTCATTCATAAGATAGACGTGGGCAGGGACGGTACGATCCGGTTTGGGGCGGCGGCCTTACAGTAGGCGCAATGTTTTGCACAAACGCGTTCTACGGGCGCGCAAGCCGCTTTCCGCACTTCTATGGTAGCCGTCGAAACCCGCCTTGTGTCTCTATTCTGGTATATTCTTCGCTTTAGACGATCGTCTTCGCCGTTTGCGAAATTTTCCTCGCAGTCGTATTGTCGGTATGGCGAATGCTTGACGTTTTATGGCAGAGAGTTGTGGGGGTCCTGGTGAGTTACTCGTTTGGTGAGGACCGCAGATTGGACAACAATATCAACCGGCCAACGCACGAGAAGCTCTTTGCGTCCATGAAACATTTCCCATAGCGAAGCCACGGTTGGCTGCACGCGTAAGGGTTAGGCTTAGGGTTCAAGTCTTGGTCATACCTCTTCAGATAAATGTCTTTACTGACGTGTCGAAACACGATGTGATGTATCCGGCACGCCACCTAAACTCAGGCATGGATCAAGTTTCCTGCGTTTGCCTTTTTTCTAAACACGACATGCCACTACCGTTGTTGCTGTTTATTTCCCTTTTGTTGTGTCCGTCGTGTTTGGCGAACAACATAATCAGGGTTGAGATACGTGTTTCAAGCGATAACAAGCACAGGCTACCAGTGGACTTAGCTTGTAGATGGCATCATAACAGCGGGATCGCTAAAGAGCAACAGGAGGGCTGTCGGACCGTAGCGGGGAGGCCAGTGGAAAACTTCCACGACATCTGGCTCTGTATGGTGGAAGCGGACTGCGACGTGACAGGTGCACCTCGCCACATCACCTAGACATTGATACATCCAACTACAATAGTAATGCTCCGAACAGAAAACCTGCAGTACGCATATTATAAGTACGTATGGAGAGGTACCCCCCCCCCCTCCAAACAACTAAGAGGGGATAGCATCACATTGGGGCGGCACCGGACGCTGTCGTTCCTGCAGTCGAAAATTATGTGGCTACGTATGCAGGGGCTGCAGTTTAAGTAGTGTGCGTAAACCCGGTAGTAGACAGTCGATGCTCAAGGTGGTAACTGCAAACCACATCATACCCTGGTGAGTGTTGCGGAGAAAGGTGCTCAACGGTCAACTCGACGGATATCAAAATCGTCGGTTGGGGCACCGATAAGCCGTTTTGTTCATCATCAGCAGGATACCCTCGTGCGTGCTTCTACACCACACAATCCAACCACAAACCACATTGTTCCTATTCCACACACCTCGTTTTCCGCGACAACTCAGATGATCGACTACAGTTTGTCATTCTACGGGACCCTCGAGCAGAAGCCGTGAGCACGTTCCTCTACGAGCAGCAGCACGCTCACGCCATGAAAGAACACGGAAGCGTCGGGGCTGGCCTGGACACGGTTGATGAGTTCGTTCTGGCGACTCTTCCCGTCCTTTGCCAGTGGGTTGCGCTCCGGTACATTCTCTTTGCCGGCATTCTCAGCCAGCAAAGCAACATATTTTGGTATGACGACGCCATGGAGGATGTCTCGAAATGGCACCGCGACTGGCTGGCCTCTGTAGGCCTGCATCTACCGTCAGCCGTCGTGGAGGCAATGGTAGATGTCGATTTACGCGGCGAGTTCGACTTTGATACACGCGGAAAACCGAAGCTCCTTGAAGACGGTACTACACGTGCTGAAGGGGAACTAGGAACGATGCCAACTTGGCGAGATGGCCTGCGTCCAGAAACGGTGGTGGAAATGGACCGAATCGTGCAGCAGTGGCTACCACCGGCGATCCTTGCGAAGATAGCAACAGTACCGAAAACGGGTACCCAGTAGATATAGTGTTTTCGCGGTGCAAGGTTTGAGGTCGGTTGGTCGAGGCTTTTTGGTTCGAGTGTACAGTGTGACAGTAGAAAAATGTACTTTTGCTAATGGTGCTTTGTACTGCCATGCCCGTGACAGTTGTTTCGTACGTATTTAATCCATACCAGGGTATATATATTGGTCAAGTAGAGCAGAAAGGCAGGCAGTTGTGTAGGTGCGGTGCTGACGCGCACAACACTGCTGAGGTTGGGCCGCGTTCCAAACTGTGTAGCGCGGTGTGTCACATCGGGTGTACGATGGGGTCACACACACCCGTATATCTTGCGGCTGGCGAAATTCTGTAATATCGCAGCGAGCAATCCCACCACAGTGCCGTAGGGTAGTACGGTTGGACGGGGCTCCTCAATCGGGGAACCACCCAATAAGACATGCCCTATCCTTGGAAACCCATTTGAAGTTTGTGCGTATTATAGTTATATCCCTAGCCCATGGTATCGATCGTTGGCCGAAAATCACACTTCATAAGAGAGACAATCGGCGTTTTAATAATTTCTCGTGTATAGGTCCTCATAAATAATAGGTCCACCCCTACGGTACAAGGCGGTACAGTAGCTTCTTCCATGTTTTTCTCGTGCGAGGCCGTGATGGTACCATAGGGGGATTTCCCCACGTTGGAAGGCATTGTAATGATAGAGGTAGGCCGTCCCGAATTTTGTACAGTGCAGGCCATAGATGGGATAAACAGTCCCTGTATCGGTAGACGTGTTGATGCCTGTTGAATAGTGTAAACTTAGCAAGGTAAGCCTCGGCAGTAGGGCAACAAGTAAAATAGGGTATACGCGCTTAATATTGTGTCATTAATGGAATGCCTCTGTGTCGTTTCGTTGTGCTTTTGGCGGGGGAAATCATATCCGATGTCTCAAAGCAGCAGCCCCCCCGAGCCATGATAAGGACTTTGGCCTGTATCCGCGAAGGGTTCAGACCCCTTAGCATTTTGGCACTCGCGTAGTGATGCCAGCGGTCATTACCACTGACCGTACTCGACACAACGGTAGCCGTATGCGTTCTCTTACCCGTCGGGGTTGGACTAAATTGAATAGGCTATGTCGCCATCCATCAAGAATCGCACCACCGTGATAAAATACAGACTTAATCTAGGCCCTTTCTGTAACAAAGTCGGGCGAGTGCGCCAGCTTTAGCGCTTCCACTCACGCACGGTTCTGAATAGCATACAGTGCGGTAATGCATGTCTTTTTTTGCTGGTGGGGGTGTCTCACCAGCAACATGACTACGAGGAAGCTTGCTTGCACTAAGACGATTTTTGTTTTGCGTGCTGGTATTAGTCTGAAAACAATTATTCGAGTACAGTAGTGGGGTCTATATAAGGCGACCCCGTGCCAAGACATTTTGACCGCCTTATCTCGAGTGGTCGCCTTATTGATGTCGCCTTATATAGGCCCCACTACTCTAACGATAGCATACTGCGTATAACCGGTACCTGCTCACTTGAAGAGCTTAACCGACCAGAAAATAAGTACTCAGAATGTAAAGCCCCTTCCGTCGGATGAGTCTAAGCCGCGTTATTGTATTCCTTATTACCTTGTAGTGATTCCGGAGCCTGCAGAAGGGCTTCTTCTGAGGGTGGTTGTCGTTTGTGGTATGCGGTTGTTCGATACGAGTTTCCATGTACCTGGGGGTTTCATACAGGTCTAGGGATCTCGGGGTTTCATGATGTGTGGCGAGGCATTCTGATCGGAGATGATAGTTGGATGCCCCAGCGTGGATGCTGCTCCCTACGGAGGCAGCATCTGACAATTCGATACGACCCGAGTACGTGATCCAACAAATACTGCTTGTATATATAGACGCGTGATACGATAGACGTACCACTTTTGACTGTTTTCCATCTGAATGACGAGGATCCTTGACCCGAACCCCCCGGAATCTCAGTATTGTGCTGCAGAAAGTTTCGTTTTACTCCCAAGTCCATGGGATTGACCATCTTGTAGCACTTCATTTTCCCTCGAAATAATATTTTTGGGTGAAGTATAAAGCTCCGCAAGTGACCACCCTCAGAAAGAACACGGTGCACCTGCATGCAGGCTACCGTATCATGCGTCTAGTGCGGCCGGTGACACAAGCCGGTTCGGCTTACGCGTACTCCTGTGTGCGTGTGGGGCCTTCGACAACCAGGTGCCGGCTTCTGGTGCGGTGCGAATTTGGTATTGGTGTATTTCATCTTCTCTCCTTGTTCACGGCATCGCGGTAGGCCGCGTGGGTAACGTTGATCGCGCCCGACAGCAGTGTACACAAACACGATGTAGAAAGTGTCCATGCCTGGCGTCACTGGAGAGGTGCTTCGCGTCAGGGGAGTGTAGTACCCAGGGGGGACTGACTGGCTGCGGGAATATCGTTCTTGACTTGGAGTATCTTGCGAGGAGGTGTATACAAATAGTTGGGTTGTGCTCCCAGGCTCATGTCCACACCAAGATGGGTCTTTCTATCTCCATACCTAGAGATTCCCGCAGTGCTATGGTAGGAGTACCTGCGGTTATGTTTGGATGCCACCCTGGCAAAAAACGCCACACAATATCCCGCAACGCCCCAGGGCCGGCTGCTCTGGGGCCTGCAGATCGAAGAGAAAAGCGAAGACAGCTTAATGTGCGGTCGACAGCCTCGAGTCTACATACGTAGGAGTACCTGTCGAATATAGTATTTTTAAGGGCCCTCGCTTGAGGATAGTATATGACCTCTCTACCGCACCCAAGTTGATAAACAATATGTTAAGAGATGGATGATCCCATGGCCTCCAGTAGGAATACAACGAAAAACATTACAACACATCAATGGCATTGCAACGACGTTGGGTGGTTCCTCAGTGCCCTTAAGGACCCCCGTGAATAGGATTTAGTGTCGCCGTTAAGTGATAGCTCTATCGTAGCGTGCATGCGCCATGGCGTTCCGTAATATAAATAACACTGTTCGATACCATGCCAGGCCCATTTACGATCGACAGTCGCCCGAGGAAGGGAGAGAGGGGGGGGGAAGGGAGATGCAATGTCAAACGGGGGATTATTCTTCTCATGGTGGTTGGTTTGTTTTCGTCGCCCCATGTCTACACTAACATGCGTCATTTCGCATTACGCGGTAGGAAGGTATGGCATTTCTTACAGTAGTAATACGTTGAATACCTGCCCGTCATATGAACTATCGCCATGGGTAAAAAACTTATTCAATGCCAGGGTCACTCTGAATTGTAAGCCCTACTAACGTATTTGTCGCGTGGGTCCTTTTGAGGATATTGTATTCCAAATACGAAACGTATATGTATATCTTGACGAAGAGCACTCATCAAGGGTATCGGAGACTGGTGGGAACGGTGGTAGTCGCCTCTGAGGTTAATAACACACCACGATGATCACGGTCGAAACCGAAATCGAAGTGTCACCGGCACTGACGCGTCGTAGAGCGGAAACACCGCATACATACTCTTACACCACCAAAGACGGCATGCATTTCTACACTGTATGGGATTCAGAACCGCGCGTGCGTGGACCCGCTAAAGCTGATGCAGTCTCCCAACTTTGCTAAGGGTCTATATTCTGTCGGACCTTTATCACACTGGTGCGATACTTGATGGATGGCGACATAACCCATTGAATTTAGTTCAACTTCAAAGAGAACGGGAACGCATAAAACAGCTGTTGTGTCGAGTACCGTTAGTGGTAATGACCCCTGGCATCACTTCGCGAGTGAACGTGAGAAGGGGCCTGAACCCTTCGCGGATACAGGCCGGCAACCTTATCATAGCACCGCAGCGGGGATCGGGTGGGGGGGGGCTACTGCTTTGAGACGACCGGATCTGAACTTCCACTCAAGAAGCACAAGGAATATGATACAGCGGCATTGCAGTAAAGGCACAATTATACACTTGCATACCCTATTTTACGTGTTGATCTACTCCCGACGCTTACATGCTAAGTATACAATATCCAACAGGCACCAATACATCTACCGATACAGGAATAGTTCATCCCATCTATGGTCTGCACTGTACAACATTCCGGACGGTCTATTTCCGTCATTACAATGCCTTCCAACGTGGGAAACCCCGACTATGGTACCATCACGATCTCGCACGATAGAAACGTGGAATAATCTACCGCCGTCTACCGTAGGGGTAGACCAATTTTTGTATGGGGTCCTATACACGAGAAAGTCATCCAAACGCCGATTGGACGCATGCTACGGTAGCCTGCATGCAGGTGCACCGTCTTTTTTTCTGACGGTGGTGACTTGAGGAGCTCTATACCTCACCCAAAACCTAAACCTGGAGGGAAACAAAAGTGCTATACTATATACTATATATATACTATATATTATATATATACCCGATGAACAATCCCATAGCCTAAAGCATACCTTGAAAAATACTGCGACACAAAAAAATGAAATTCTGACGCTTTTGGGTTAAGGAGCCTCGTCATTCAGAAACAACTTCTGCCAGAAAATGATACCCCTATCGTAGCACGTGTCATTGTCTCCATAAAAAAATGTGGTTTCGACACGATGATCGATTCCATGGGCTAGGGACATAACTATGATAAGCGCAGCAAACATCAAACGGGTTTCCAGTTATAGGGCATGCCTCGTTGGGTGGTTGCTCCATTAAGGGGGCCCCGTCCAACCGTACGGCCCTACCTCACTGAGGTGGGATGACTTGCTGCACGACGTACGCGCGTGTGTGAACCCATCTTACACCCGATGTGACACAACGTGCTTTATAGCTAGGGAATGAGGCCAAAACAGGGCAATTACGTGCGCCTCAGCACTGCACTTAGCCGACTGCCTGCGCTTCTGCCCTATTTGACAACTCTCTACTCTGGTATGGATTACAAACAAGTACGAACAACCTGTCACGGGCACCGCAGCACAAAGCATCATTGGCGAAAATACACTTATCTAGTTTACACACTCAAACCAACACACCTCGACCAAACGATCTCAAACCTTGCACCGCGAACAAAACTATATCTACGGTGTACCCGATTTCGGAACCGCTGCTATTTTCGCAAGGACCACTGGTGGTAGGCACTGCTGCACGATTCGGTCCATTTCCACCACCGTTTCTGGACGCAGGCCATCTCTCCAAGTTGGGATCGTTCCTGGTTCCCCTTCAGCACGTGTAGTACCATCTTGAAGGTGCTTCGTTTTTCCCCGTGTGTCAAAGTCGAACTCGCCGCGTAAGTCGACATCTACCATTGCCTCCACGACGGCTGACGGTAGATGCAACCCGACGGAGGCGAGCCAGTCGCGGTGCCATTTATAGACATCCTCCATGGCGTCGTCATACCAAAATATGGTGCTTTGCTGGCTGAGAATGCCGGCAAAGAGAATGTACCGGAGCGAAACCCACTGGCAAAGGACAGGAAGAGCCTCCAGCACGAACTCGTCAACCGTGTCCAGGCCAGCCCCGACGTAGCCGAGGTCCTTCATGGCGTCAGCGTGCTGCTGCTCGTAGAGAAACGTGCTCACGGCTTCTGATCGAGGGTCCCGTAGAATGGCAAACTGTAGTCGATCATCTGTGTTGTCGCGGAACACGAGGTGTGTGTGGAATAGGAACAATGTTGTTCAGGGTCGGTTTGTGTGGGCTGTAGAAGCATGCATGGGGGTATTATGCTGATGATAAACGAAAACGGCCGATCGATGCCATAGTCGACGACTTTGATATTATTTGGGTCGACGGTTCAGCACCTTCGTCCGCAACACTGACCAGGGTGTTATGTGGTTTGCAGTAACCACCTCGAACATCGACCGTCTAGTATCCGAAGGACACGTAGATGACGCACACTGCGTAGACGGCGGGCACGCGTGGCTACATGAATTTCGACTGCAGGAACGACAGGGTCGGGTGCCGCCCCAACGTGATGCTATCGCCTCTCAGTTGTTTGAAGGGGGATGAAGGGTTTTCCACCTGTTCATGCATTCTTCTTATATGTGTACTACATGTCTTCCGTTTTGAGCTTCAGTAGTTGGATGTATCAATGTCTAGGTGATGTGGTGAGTTGCACCTGTCACGGCGCAGTTCGCTTCCACCATACAGAGCCAGATGTCGTGGAAGTTTTCCACCGGCCTGCCTGCTACGGTCCGACAGCCCTCCCCGTGCTCTTTAGCAATCCCGCCGTTGTGGTGCCATCTGCAAGATAAGTCCACTGGCAGCCTGTGCTTGTTATCGCTTGAAACACGTATCTCAACCCTGATTGTGTTGTTAGCTAAGCACGACGGCCACAACAAAAGGGAAACAGACAGTAACAACAACAGTGGCGTGTAAGATGCGTCATGTCGTGTTTAGCAAGGGGAAAACGCAGGGAAATGGGTTAATTCTTGAGTTTAGGTGGCGTGCCGGATTCTAAACATCGTTTTTCCACAAGGCAGGAAATGCATATTTCTGAAGAGGTATGACCAAGACTTGAACGCTAACCCTAACCCTTACGCGTGCAGCTAACTGTGGCTTCGCTATGGAATGGACTCGTTTAAATGTTGCAGGGACGCGAAGAGCTTCCTGTGCGTTGGCCGGCTGATATTTGCAAAGGTATCTACGGTCGGGTACGTACCGAAGTATACCGGGAGTATTTCCTCGGTAAATACTGGTACCCGACACTTCGGTAAGTTCGGTATGGCCTCGATACCTGTACCCGCAACTTCGGTAACTTCGGTGTTTTTCAATACCGGTACCCGACACTTCGGTATATTCGGTATTTTTCTAATACCGGTACCCGATACTTCGGTAAGTTCGGTACGCCCACCCAAATGTACCCAAGGTACCGGTATACCCTCGACCGCAACACCGGGGGTACCGGTATTTGTTCGGTACTGGGCTCGATACCCTACCGAATACTTCGGTAAGTTCGGTACTTTTTCAATACCGGTACCCGACACTTGGGTAAGTTCGGATTTATTTCAATACCGGTACCCGACACTTTGGTAAGTTCGGTACTTTTCCAATACCGGTACCCGACACTTCGGTAAGTTCGGTACTTTTTCAATACCGGTACCCGACACATCGGTAAGTTCGGTACGCCTAACCGAATATACCCAGGGTACCGGTATACCCTTGACCACAAAACCGGCGGTGATCGGTGTGGCCTCGATACCGGGGAGTCGGGTATGTATGCAATTCGGACACACATTATTATGACGTTATACAAGGCATTTATTTGTGGCAGCAGCAGCAGTTTTCTCTACATTTAATTACGTAGCATGGATTTTGTATGCGGACTTGAACACGACATCGCGAATTCATCGCTGCTCTAATTATATTCAAACACTGATGTACCAGCAGCAGCGGCAGCAGCACAACGCGAGGTCGTCGATGACCTAAACCGTATGCCAAGCTTCGAAGTTGGGAGGTTGGGGTATAGAACGGGCTTCAAAAGTAGCTCTTGATGGCAGTGGCACACGTAGACTGTATCATATTTGCAGTAGAGCCCACAGCAGCAGCACATTGCCCGAGTTGGAGATGCTGCTCCTGCCCCTCTGCTGCTGTGTTATGTTGTTCTTGCTGGGGCTGGTGCTGCTGCTAACCGTGCTGCCGCTTGCTACGTGGTTGGGATGGGGGCGGCGGCATTGCCGTTTTGTCCGCCGTTGCTGTTGCTATATACGAGTCCACATGTACTTAGGGTATATTCGGTAGGGTACGTACCGAAGTATACCGGGGGTTTTTCCTCGGTAAATAGCGGTACCTGACACTTCAGTAAGTTTGGTATTTTTCCAATACCGGTACCCGACACTTCGGTAAGTTTATAAAATTTTACAATACCGGTACCCGACACTTCGGTAAGTTCGGTATTTTTTCAATACCGGTACCCGACACTTCGTTAAGTTCGGTATTTTTCCAATACCGGTACCTGGCACTTCGGTACGTTCGGTACGCTCACCTAAATATACCCCGGGTACCGGTATATCCTCGGCCACAATACCGGGGGTACCGATATTTTCTCGGTAATACCCTACCGAACACTTCGGTAAGTTCGATACTTTTTCAATACCGGTACCCGACACTTCGGTAAGTTCGGTACGCACAATAAATACACTCCCGGTACCGGTATACCCTACCGAACATACGTTTGGACTATGTGTGTCCTGTCTGCCGTCTTCGCGAAGCAAGTAACTCACCGGGACGACCATATGCCTTTGTCACAAAACGCTCAAGCATTCGCGATACCGAAGGTACGGCTGCGAGGAAAATTTTTGAACGGCGAAGACGTTTGTTAGGTTTCATTCTGTACTCAACAAACTGTGGGTCCCCAGCGGCTCTCTCGTGCTAGCCCTTGCACTTCTTACATCGTCTGAAGCAAGCTATATCATAGAACAGAGACGCAAGGCGGGTTTCGACGGCTACCTTAGAAGTGAGGAAAGAGGCTTGCGCGATTGTAAAGCAAGTTTGTGCAAAACATTGGGTCTGCGGTAAGACCATCGCCTCAAACCGGATCATCCAATCCCTGGCCACGTCGATCCTATGGATGAGCGTCGATTCCTTTGTCCCTTCTTGGTGCATGTGTACAGGCACCGCACGTATCCTGGTCCGTACGAGACCGTTGTTGGACCTGAATCGGTATCGCTTGTATACGTGCTCGTTTTTGGAGTCCAAGGCTGCCCGACTTAAGCATGACAGGGTTTCGCTCGGCCCCATCTCTCTCTCGCTTCACTGCTCATGCACGTCATACTGCTATGGTTTCCGCCCGCGAGATGTACAACCACCCTCGATTATTAGCAGTAACAACCACCCTTCCCTTCCAGATTATATATCAAACAAACATAAAAACGGGAATGACGGACACTTTGTGCAACCAACGTTCTAGTCAAAACCCTTTCAAAGTCTGAGATACCCCATGACCTCACCTGTCTACCCCGTGACAAGGGCATTTCGCGTCTCCTTTGCCTAGCCGTGGGTCGAATGTAAGGCCGATGTTTGGCGGTGTGTGGTGGGTTCCTATGTAGTCTTCGGCTTCTAGCTGGCAAGAATCGCTGCCGAACCACCGCTTCAAGAAGTTGCAAGTGTGCATAAGGGCACCCTGCGAGCCGTGGTACATCGACGCTGTTCCGCTCTTAGGTTCCCCTGTTAGTGCAGGAAGTGAGACTCGTGAGTTTGGGAGGGGCTGATGATCGGGTGGAGTTGCGAACCAGAACGGTTTAGCATCCAGGGTGTAGAGCTATCAAACACGACCAGAATGGAAATCAAGCTCAACCTCAGCGTAGTTGTTGAATGGCAGGTATAGTGTGCATGAACCGCTTTCAACCGAAACAAACAGGTACAGGTATATATAAAGCACGGCGATCCTTGAGGTCCCCGGGTTGTACCGATGCTATCGATGTCGATCCCGCATCGATCGAGGATCTGAGCTGCAGAGCGGGGTGCCTAAATACCGGAAATATGTATTGCGAGCGAAGCACAAACGTCGTCGCTTTGTGAGGGCGAAAATAAATGTCTTGAACATGGCAGCAACGGAGGAAATCTCACCTCGCTCTTGCATTTCAACGTGCTGCACGCGCTCGCCAGAAGGAGTGATTTGCACCTTCGAAAATATCATGTCGCAGCGAGGGCAGCTTTCGATCTCGACACCCTCGGTCAACCCACGTAGACTCGAATGCGCTGTCACAGCAGTATCCCCAGCCGCAACCCTACACAAAAGGGTTGTCATCGCGAGCAACCGATACCCCATGCCTTGACGCCTTCCAGATCTCCTCTTCGCATGCATCCTGTTCACGATCGGGTAAAACAACGACCAGTATCGTGCCAACGCACGAGCGACAACCAGAGGAAAGGCGTTAGCACACTTATCCGGTCTGTCCCCCCTGTCCTGTGAATACATGTCATCATGTCGGCACGCCCTACTGCAATTGCGTCGCGTCATCGCGAACGGGTGGGTTTGAATACAAACCTGAAAAGGGCTGTGAGTAAACAGAAAGGAGGCTAAAACTGAGCGATTCGTTGTGGACGAGGATGGCACACGTTGTCAGGAGAAGACCCCGGTTTCTTGAGTGATCGGCAGGGGCTGTGCGCTCACAGTCATGTATGGCAACAGCCGCGTGATACCATAGACCCTCGTAGGAGGGATGGGGGTTAAGGGACATCTTCCACAAGGATTGGCAGCACTGTCGCTTAGAGATGAACGGGCAATTGCTGAATCATGGCAGGCAAGCAGTTCAGGCTGTGACCAATTAAATGCCAGAAACGCCGGGCTCCGTCTCGACGAACCTGCTTAACCTCGAACAAAAGGACACCCATTCGGTATGCTCGAAATGTACTATCAATATCACATTTGCTGATCACTGGACAAGCCTGGCAAATTATCAGTTTGCCCCGATGAAAACAACAACAACAACAACAACAAACACGGATTGATCTGACCATAGCCGCTGGGCCATACGGTGATGGCGGGGGCAGGTTAGCAAACACAATATTATTGGCGGGATCGAAAACACTTTACATTATACTCCCAGGTTCTGCTCCCAGGTTCTGGGAGCATCTTTTGTAAACTGTTGATATTTCAAGCCTAACCAAAATGCATGCCTCATACTCGTATATATCAGAAGCCTAATTTCGTCGAGTGTTCACGTCTGACTGGTAACATCTATATCTGAAGGCATTGAAGTCTGGTTTTTTGTCGACATGTAACATATGGATTGTGTGATCGGATAGCAATATTATCAGTTTGGAATTACATGTTTCTCGTAGAAAGTGTTTGCTACGTGGTGGCTGTGAGTTTAAAGTAAACCAAGCTGTGAAGCTACTTGTTCCTATTATAACGCTGAGGACCGCCATATATATACGTATATGTAATAGAGAAAAGAGAGACACTCAATATATTTTGCAAAAGGCAGATAAGTATATTATGAATGAATTTATACTACTGTAATTCAAGACGTTAACTACTTTCCACCTTCGAAGAGTACACGATAACCCTGCTGCGGATTGAAGTTTATTGCAATAATGCTACGGCATCCGGCCCCCGTTTCGCAAATCCCCCAAAGCCTACGATACAACGCCACTATTCTAATTATTTCATAGTACAATAATGCAAGAAATCACGTATTAATAGTTTGCGTTTCACCTTGGAAGGACACGATGATAGCGAGCCTATGGATGGGGGTGGATGAAATTAATTATTACATTATTACGGAGGGCCACAGTAAACAGGAGACCTTCCGTACAGACAAAAACCTTTATATCTATGTACATACGTATTTTTTCTATAATACGTACGTAACAAAAGTTTGTCCTATTTACTAGTGTTTACTATGGTCCTCCGTAATAGTAGTGTGTGGATTAAATATTTTCGAAAAAGGGGGAGAACAGCAGTACTAAACGTTATAGTGTCAGGGCCGTTTGTTCCAGAGTATTCCAAGTATCAGTAAACAGAGTATTATACTTCGTATACGTAGTGTGGATGGGGGTGGATGTAATTGAATAAGTAACTACTTGAGCCAGTGTGGATTGATTAATTTAGCATAATAATAACCTAAGAAGGTTACGAGGGTTGTTGTTGTTGTTTTTCATCACATTAAACTCGTTTCAGTTGCTAATCCCTATAGTCTGATCTAGCAAGATCACGGCCCGTGGTCACAAAAGTGCTAGAGCCATCAGAGAATCCTAAAGAACACGTACACTCAGCAGGGAAAGGATACACAAGTCCGAAGAGGTACACCTAAAATCCCTACAGCATGTTATGCGTGTCCAAAACTGAACTACACGCCCGCAATCTCCATTCGACTACAGCAGCATCGTCCCCCCCCCCCCCTCCCACTCTTGACCAATGAATTTGCCGACTACAGCGTAACTACTGTCTGAAGTGCTGTCTGTACAAAAACAAACGGTAGGCGTGGGAACAAGATGGAGCACGCAGCTGCTGTCTGAAGGCTGCCAGAATGACAGTCCGCGGGCACAAAGTGAAAAAAAGAACAGCCAACCAAAGCCATCATGTCCATTTGACAATTACCCGAATCTATCCATGAACGGTCTGTGTTAGGCACAGCATTATAAACATCGACACTGATTAGGAATCGTTCCACATTGAAGGGGTACCACTTTGTGGCTCGTTCATAATCTTATCAGCAACATAGTGCCAAATAAAATGGGTGTACCCCTCGTATGGAGCATACAGTTGGCCACTATGTTCCCCAAGATTGAAACATCCAACAAAAAGGGGTGTCTCGCCATCATCTGGCCCCTGAGATGATGCCAGGCACAATACGCCATTTTCTTGGTTGGCTCTTTTATTGTTCCGCAAATATTTACGATAATACATGCCTTGCACTATATACGAGAACGATACGTATTATGTACGTTATGGACGAATAACACCCGGGTACGTATACGAAAACGATACGTACCATATTTTGAATACATACGAGTACTATGTTGTTTTGGCCATAGGCACTGCTGCTGCACAGCCTTTATCTTTGGTTGGCGAAATAAAAGTCGGGAAGAAAAAAGAGCCACAAAGTGGTACTATAACGTTTGGTAAGGGGAAGAACAATATAGCGTTAACTTTGCTCCAGCACTTAAAGTATTAAAAAATGAAAACCGGGTCGTTGTCTTCAATTTTATATCAACAAGAAACGAAAGCTCGCCTACAGAAAAAAAATCCGGCCGAGGATGGATGTGATAAATAGTGTTGTATTATTGTTACTCTCCCCGTCTGAAAACGTGTAGCATGATGACCGTCCACGTCCATCACTCACGAGCACTACAGTTGTTTTCTTCCTGCTGTATATTGTGGACTTCTTTTTCGCGTGGTGCGTATACCCTTGCCGGCGTGTTTTTCTCTGTATGTATGTGTTTGTGTGGGTGATCGCCGTTTGTCTCTGCTGTGCGCCTTTTTGAGACGCCTTCGCCGGTTTTAAACTCGCAAATCGTACCAGATGAAGTACCAACTATATTATTATGATGATGTTGTGCTGGTTTTACCGTACGTGCTCTTGGGTGTTGGGTTAACCAAACGACGAGAAGACGTCGACCCAACCCAACCTTTACCCTAACTTTACCCGTAACTCCAACCACAACCCCAACCCTAGCCTAGGCTAAGGCTCGACGCGAACGTGGCTCTGCGGCGCGTTTTAAACAACCCAAAAACACTGTATGTAGCGACCACCGGAAAAACAGTAATATATTGGGTACTTTATCTGGTACGATTCGTGGCGAAAAACACGGTAAAGGCTACTACTACTACCACCGCACTGTTTCGGCTGGTCGGCTGACAAACGGTCTGAAGCAAACACACGCATTGATAGGTATCTGCCCAGAGCGAGAGAGGCGAACAGGTTTGAGGATGTACGTACCTGTACGTACGCGTATTGGGTTTCTTGGTTGCGGAGTAACTGTAATGTTGTGATGAGTGTATCGATCTTTTCACGAAGGGGGTTACAAAAGTGGCACGAATTCGCCACATGGTTACATTTGATTGGTAAAAACATAATAATCAATAATTAATTATTATATTTGGTCACCCTTTCAGATTTGATCGGTGAAACGGTCGGTTACGAGTCAGTGGAGGCGTTCATAAGGGGGTCTGCAATATTTTGTTGGTACTTCACAATTTTGTCATATATCCGGCCTGATCGATAGCTCCTTCCCATGCTTGATTTCATGATGGATGATACTTCCCCTTTTCTCTATAACACAGCAGTATACGAGATTGGAACAAGCGCTGTACATCTTCAGGTGGCAAAAATATGAATAATAATGAGACATATAATACTGATACCAATAATTGAACAAAGCTAGGCCAGCCCTTATTTTCTTGTTTCACTAGTAGCATCCCCTCCTGGTCTTTATGTGTATTGCTCTTACTTACGGAAATAACCTGGTACTTCGCATATCCCTATTATCAGTTAAGTGCATTTGTCCCCGAACACCACGAACCCTTTCTTGACCATTCTTCACGGTTCTCACAGAGTAGGTTCTTGATCGCTCTGACACAGAAGCAGACTGCATTATTTATCCATTTCATCCGCTGGTTGATACGCTATGGCAATACTTGCTTGTACAGGGGAAAGTGCTCTCGAGTTATATCGGTTGATTATTTTCACTAATACATTTCTGCTCTGCCCTTACGCGCATATCATACGCTTTTACACCATATCAGTTAAGTGCATTATTCGTCCCCGAACAGCACGACCCCTTTCTTGGCCGTTCTTCACGGGTCTGACAGGGGATATTGGCTCCTCTGACAGAGAATGCAGATTGCAGCATTTGAGATCGCAGCTTTTCTTTGATGCGCTATAACATTTACTTGCTTTTACAGGGGAACCTGCTGTCGAGTTATATCGGTTGATTCACGTCACCAATACATTGCTGCTGTGCCCGTAACGCGCATATCGCAATTCCTCTGGCACATACGCTGTAGGTCGATCATGGTGCGCAGATAATATATTTTGAACGGAAGGGTGCTCGATGCTCTAATTATGTTCATTGATAATATATAGAGTCACGGAGATGCTATGAAAAACAAAAATCCGAGTCGGTATTGTTGAGAATTTATGGGTCAAATTTGTCCAAATTTAGACCGTTTTCGGCCAATTTGTACAGTTTTCGGCCAAATTTTGAAGGTTGTTTCCCTGTTTTGATGATAAACACAGCCGACAACATGATGACTTGCTTTCAGACGCGTCGCAGGTATCGTCCATCAGTGATGAAGCGGAAACACAAAGCATTGTTTGCGTTTGTTAGCGTTTTTTATCGCATTTTCCCGTGTTTTCAATTTTCATGCCTGCTTTCCGGAAAAGGGACTATGTACGGCCTTTTTGGGGCCTGCTTGTTTGTTTTGGGCCGCTGGCCCATGCAGGAGGCTGCGCAAAAAAAAATAAAAAACGAGTTTCAACTCGAAAAATGACGAAGATTTCAAACATATCATCGCCAACGGCATCGAGCACGGTTAAGGACCCGTGTAAACGTAATCGACCTAAATTATGTGTCAGAGTAAGTGTGTTTTCACAGGGGAAACTGCTGTCGAGTTATATCGGTTGATTACTTTCACCCAAAATACATTACTACAGTACTGCTGTGCCCGTTACGCGCATATCTCGCTGCGCATTATCACTTATATCACGTAGATGAATGCATCTCCGACCAGCATATGACTCCCCTCCACGGGATCGGTCGCCGTTCTGACAGAGAAGCAGGGATTGCTGCAATTGCAGCATTTATTTTGTTGATCTGCTGGTTGATACGTTATGGCATGTACTTGCTTTTACAGGGGGCTCACTTATATCACTTACATGGATTAATCTCCGAATAGCCTGTTTCTTCCCTCGTCGACTCGCGTCGAACTGCGCCTAACCACGCTATGCGCTCTCGGGAGTTGCACCACGGTGGGGTTATCTCTCTCACACACAACCGTAGCCCAGATCCGGGGTCACGCAGCGGGCCTTTCTTCCCTCTACCATCTATCTACGGTTCGTGCGTTGATTTTTTAAACCGAGAGTACTGCAGTTCATTCTCCTCTCGTCGACTCTCATCGAATTGCACCTACGAACGCCATGCTGGATGTCGACGAGTAGAAATGACGGTTTAATGTGAATAACACACACACACCATGCGCTCTCAGCAGTTAGTTGATTATTTTGGTGTTTGGAAATATATGGAAACAAATATAAAATCCCACATATCAATTTTAGTAGCATATGAGCCTTTCGACCCCCTGTGGCAGTGGAGGATTCGGAACGCATATCGTCTCCACGTGTTTCACAGTCGAGTAGTAAATTGACACTTGCCCACAAATAATGTTTCGAATCTACTCAGCAACCTTACTCACACGAAACGATGCACGACCGGTCACACTCCGTTTAATGACCGCTCCTACCGACAGCCGGTACACCCACAGCAAGCTCACGTTGCACGAACTGCTCCTTCTTTCTTCGATACCTGGTACACACTATGACGTTATTTTCCCACTCTTTGCAAACCAAGGCTTCATATCAATCCGACAATCCCTCCTTTTACCAATGGTCTTGGGATCGGGTTTATCTAAGCGATGCGCCGTCAGGAGCAGAGACCTTGTATATTCTTCTCCCTCATTCGCAAAATTAATTAATTATACCTCCCCATACCACGAGCAACCTACCTAACGAGTACATGTATACATGTATATACACTACAGAATAATCATTATCATCTCGTCATATTAATTATATATGGTATTTCTCATCCGGGGCAGCACCTTTTCTATTTTTCCCTCCTCCAAAAATCATTTTTTATCTGCTTTCCATTCTCAATTCATGGAACCATGTATTGATCCCCGCCCCTGGGCTAAAAGCATTCGCAAAATTAATTAATTATACCTCCCCATACCACGAGCAACCTACCTAACGAGTACATGTATACATGTATATACACTACAGAATAATCATTATCATCTCGTCACATTAATTATATATGGTATTTCTCATCATATATATGGTGCTATGTATTCTTATCAGTGCACAACAGTAGTACTCCATAGATAGGTATCCAGTACGGCAAGTGCCACATCAACCACCTCGCGACGATGACAGGGAAAGCTGGTTATATGCATGCGGAGGGAGAAGACGAACAGTTTTGGATGGCATAGAGTGTGAAGCGGTGGGAACAGAGACATTGCTGGAATCTTGTACTCGTAAAGAAATAGGGCTCGTACGTATGATATGTGGTAACAGATTCGCCCATGATTCCCTCCGAACAAAAAACGTTTCTAAGTTAGCAGTACAGTAGTAGCTTACGAGAGATACCTGGGAGTAGCATCAGGTTGGCGTGACCAACTAAGGGTTGGAAACCCAGTTCGGAGTGACATAGTGACCCAGTACATGGCGTTGACAAGACCAGAACAAAAACGGGCAGGGGTAGGGGTGAAACAGGCACCGGCACTGTTATAAGGCCATCTCTCTGCTAGAAAAGCACCAATAAGCGCACACCTTCGAGGTGCCATTGACCCCGCAGAAAAGTTGGCGTTGGCCCGCACCATAGCAGTATTTGCGGTCGCTTCCAGCGCAACAAAGCGAAGGGACGAACGCGACGCGTACCCTCATCCAACGCATCCCTAAACTACCAAATCACTGTGGTTTCATGCTCAATTTCCAATGGAGAAAGGCCATGCGAGATAGCGCAGATCACTTAGGCACCATGCCGAGCGACAATATCCATTTGGACACGTGTCCTATCGGGGTCGTCGAGCAATACGTGGCAATACGTGGGGGAATTCGTTGGGTGGGACATGAAGAAGGATTACCTTTTTTCTCGGCATGCACATCAACGGACCGAAACAGTGGTAAGCCAGCACGAGGTTCACTTCCCCTTTGCTCCGAGAGCAGAGCGCAGCGCAGAGCGCAGGAGCAGCAGGATCACGAGGAGCGTTTCCCATGCACACCATCCGATCAGGGGAGCGGCAGTTTCGAGGGCTTCAGTAGGAGACGATCTGTCTACCATCATGCAACGCGCGTTTTGGAAGTGTCCAAAAATTGCTTGGAGATACATGCAGGTAGCCCAAGTGGTATCACCAGATTCATCGGGTTATTCCATGGCTCCAGGAGTGACAGCAGCACAATACCAGGAGGAGATCGATGGGTTTCCGTTGAATGACCACAGTCGTTCATGGGCAGCTTTCGGGAATGGGGTAATGATGTAATATCTTTTCAGAATTATCAACACATACATATGTACGTACATTTACAGATCAGACGTAAAACACATGGCATGGTTATAGTGTGTATATGTAGATGCGGTTCTTCGCTATGAGCCCAAGTAAAATATATGTAATATGTTTTCAGGAAACGACAAAGAACGCACACTCATATTATCGATGAACAAGCAACGGCCCAGAGGAACGTCCAGGAAGAAGTAGGGGAGACAGTAACAATGAGCATAAAAGCACGCAAAGGCAATGGATAATACGAAGCGAAATTGCAAAGTAAGGGAGGGGTAGGAGCACCGGCCGCCCGGAGGTGCTTCCACCATTCTTAACGGACACTATATGAAAATAAAAACTAGCCGGAAGGTACCTACCTTTTATTCAGGGATGAGATATGAAAAGTAATTAAACGATCCCCCTTCCCCGACGAAGTAAAATGCGTTAATGAGGACAGAGCTTGCGCACGTCGGTCAGTCTTCCGAAGCATTTGCTTCTACAAATAAGATAGGGGAGAAACGAGAGTTTAGTTTGAGACTCCACCCGCCCGCCCACTGGAAATATGAGATGTTCAGCACATACGTACGTACGTTACAGATCAGATGAAAACACGCATGGTTATAGTATGTACTTGTAAATGCAGTTCATATGTATCCGCCGGGGGAAAATATCCCGCGTGTTGGGGTTTACATGAAAACTAGCAACAAGGGGGGGGGGGGCGCTGACGGGTTGAGAGCACCGACCGTGCGAGAGGTGCTACCACCATTCATACCCCTACGGCATTTAGTGTCGATCCCTTTATATATAGTGCGGGTATGCGCCAGCCAACTACACCGGCCCTATTACGGCAACCGCCACTACTCCTCACACTACAAACTAGTAATAGTACTGTTGGACCGCATCTATCTGTACCAATCGGTTCCATAGGCACTATATTATCTCGGACAACTACAGTACCACTACATACTCAACCGGCGCGAGACCACTACTCACTGTACTATTGTTTTGATAGATGATTTTCGTACCATACAAGAGCTCCTCTCGGATCCCGCGGGCTGCACAACTGAATGCCTGCACGCGTTGTAGCGTTTCAGACAAAACAATGACAGTGAACGCGCAAACAAGCCCCCCGAGGGCGGAAGGTTTCGAGGGATGTACAGGTACCTTCAAGGGAGGTGCGCCGTACAAATAGCAATGACACCAAAGGATGGCCCACACAAGGAACAAAGGTGGAAACAGGATGCCAACACTATATTATAGCCATGCCACCACACCGGCAACAACAGAAGCAAATATTTACCAGGTACACGTAAAATACGGCGTGATCCCCTATGCAGGGCGTGCTTAGAACGACGCACATCATCAGCGTATATATGCGGTAACCCGTCGTCCAGCCAGGGGTTGGGTTGTTGTGGGTATCGGAAGCGAAGTATAACGTATTATGCTATACCAGGTACGATCCGGAGTATATGATATGTATTAACCCTCCGCACTCAAACCTTTGTTATCTTTGAAACATTATAGGCATTATGGTTTTTGGTTCTTGCCATCCGACAATGTACGTATGTGTAGCATGGAAGAGCTTCAACATGGACCACTCAGAAGCATTCCAAAAGAAGAAACCCACGGAAACCAAAGGAGAAAGCATTATGTACAAGGGCTACAGTACGGTAATTTCTTTCTGTACCTACTTGCGGCTTGAGCTCTTTATTTCTCCGTATTGTTTTCCACAAGTTACCACTTACTTATTTGCTTCCAGCCTCCGCTAGCAATGTACCGAGACGCAACACTACTGCTACGCCAACCACTACTATTGCTAATTTTATGGGGGGGCATAGTAAACACTAGTAAAAAGGACCTACGGTACGATAAAAACCCCCATATTTTACTACTTTTACTAACAAACTTTGGTCCTATTTACTCCTAGATAGGCTTATAGCTCCTCGGTAATAGCATTGTTGAATAGTGTTGTTTCTGCGTGCGTTTAGGAGTGAGTGGTGGCGGTGCCGACCCAAAGCGTGACAAAACCAAAGTGCCGAGCAGGTTGTAGACACAACATGTACGTATGCGTACCGTAGGTAGCTGTGGGGGACGGACCTCCTGCCTTGGAACATACGGAGACCAAGTTAAGGCTAGTTTTTGAGGCAAAGACGCGACACATAATAATAGTACCACTATGTCCCTAAGTACAAGGAATGTTTGTATACTATTAGTAAATCAAAACGGTCCTTATATTTAGGGACGTAGTGGTATGGTGTATGTCAGCACGAACGCAACGTAGGAGATGGGATAGCAACGCAATTGACTCACAAACAGTCCATCGAAAGCAAGAGGCACGTGAACCGTGACAGAGCACTCCGGAGTTGGAATCAGCCTTGACAAAAGAAGCCCCGCACGTTATTTTTGCAGCTGCTGCAGTATAAGTAACATGTATGCGATGAAACCAGCCGGCACACACACACCTTCCCAGGAGATGTAGACGTGAGACACGCCAAGCGCAAACCCCCTGGTTGTGTCGCATCCTTCCGCGTTTTGGCTATGATCGTGCTTGTCAATGAGCGCGAAAGTAGCAGCTTGGACGCTAATTAGGCGCCTAGCCTCCAGGAATTTCGAATAAAGTTTTGCACCGGATTGCAGTAGTCGGAAACAAAACGATTCTTCGCGAGCTCGCCGTCGATATTCTGCGGTCCACAACCGACTGCCTGAACGCTTATTGTTTTCGATTCCTAAAATAGTCACCGATCGAAAAAGCTAGAATCTGACCCAATACGGGAGACCATAGTAAATACGACTTACGGTTCAGACAATAACCTATAGATTGACCTATTTGCACACACAATATGTGGTCCTATTTACTATGGCCCCTCGTAATAGTTTATTTGATAGGTTTGTACGTATATAAGAACAATACACTGTATTTATATGTAAATATGGTGTGGGTTAATGACTTAACTAATTAGTTTAGCGAAAGAGGGAGAACAATAAAACAGAGTATATCTTCCAATAATAATGCGGTAGTCCATCAACAACGCTATATATAATATTTTACAGTTTTAGGTAGGTTGTTCGTGGTATGGAGGGGTATAGTTACTTAATTTAGCGAAAGGGGGAAAAGGATATGATACACACAGTTACAGCGTGTGGGATACGGGACAGTTACAGTATGTGAGATAATGAGCAGTTACAGCGTGTGAGATACTGGGGAGATCGCAGGAAGTTGCGTTACATTTATACGGGCGAGGGGAGAAAACTCCCTCTCCCGCTACTCAGAAAACGATACGTAATGACAGCGCCATTCGAAAGATGCACAATAGTAGTACAGTAGTCAAGTCTGCTATATATGGGTATCATATACTGTGGCTATCATATCGTACTGGTTTGAGCGCACCACTGGTTGGAGATAAAACAAGTTTCGAAGAAAGCAGCCAATAATACGATGATACGTAAACAAATAAGCACCGAGGCTCAAGAAGAGCAGCAGTCTACAGCAGTAGAGAGAAACAAGAAGATGGTGTACACTACCAGTACTGTTGTACTACCCGTAGACCATGTGGCTAGATTCCAACGTGATAAGTTGGCGGAGGAATCGAATGCGCCGCTGATGCCCGCCTATACCTAAAGCAAGTAAAACTATATACTGATACACACATACTATACAAACGGAAGTTACGAGTAGGGTGCAGACTGGACTATGGGTAGAAGCATATTGTGCATGTGACGGAATGAATACTGGGTAATGATGTAATGTATACCCGCATGTACTGCATGCCGTAGTATGGATGTACCAGGCAGAATATACGTACATATATATGTGTGTAACTGAAGACTAGACTAAAAACACACGCATATCAGGTACCTGGTAAATATAGTAGGTCTAGTATATACCACGGTGCTTTGAGGTATACGAGGATTTGTCTAATGTGTTCGACGTGAGTCGGTCAGGCGAGAAAGGGCTGAAGATTTATCGCGATAACAATCTAACAATGCAAGGCACGAACCACGGTGGGGAGGCGGGATTAGGACCTCTCCTATATATGTTATCCCGGATCTGAGTTACGACTACTGCAAGAGTGAGAGAGAAAAGGAAGTCGGAACATAATCAATAAGACGGAAACAAATATGAATATACTTCGTATGCGTACAAGGAAAAAAAAAACATGACAGGGTGCAAGGGCACCCAGAAAACATATCATGATCAATATTTCCGTTTTTCCAGATTCGGCCCTGGGGGTATAAGCCGCACTAAAATCAAGTGATACGCTGAGTAGGGGACAGTTAACACTCACCCCCCCCCCACGAACGCCGTGCAATACCTGTGAAATGCAATCGCGAATATTTACCTTCAACCGTTGAAGGGCCGAACAGCTCACCTTAGTAGACCAAATCGGCGCTTGGTAACGTGCAGATAGACATCCCTGTGTATTTCTTTCTGAACGAACAGCAGTGCACCACATATATTGGTGTCTGTGGACGCTTGTATGGCGATATTGTTGGTATATTATTGTTTTCTTTTTCGGCCTGCTTGGGGGCAGGAGGGGGAGGGTGTTGATCACGCGTTTTCTTTGTGTCGGGCGTCCTTGCAGGGTGCTACGACATATACGAAGTGTTCATATTATGTTGTCAAGCGGAGGACACGATGATAACAGACAAGGGCAGATTATGATATTGTATCGTGCTGGGTTCGGGTGGGTTGAAATGGATTAACTACTACATAGAGTATTACAGCGAGGGTTCCAGTTTAGTTCGGTACACTTTAGTGCGGGGCCTCCACTTGGGTGCGTACGGTCAAAATCGCTCGTCGCGACTTCGCCCTAATTGAGTGTTGTCACCGAAGTAGAGTGGGATCGGTTCCCTGTTTGTGCGGTCCCCGCACTATAGCGAGACCATCACGCCTCCATACATATATCACTACGCACAGAAGTTCAGTACGTACAGGATAGCAGTCAACATCGACCACAAGTGCTCAGCTGGCCGTATACCCACCGCACGGGCAGTACATACCGATATGCACGATGCCGTGTGCGGCAGGGAAGCAGTGCCTCGTTCCAGACCGCGCTTATAGACCCCTGGCGGCCACCAATCAATGTCGCGACTTGCCAGGGGTGTAGTGGCCGTCTTGCCAGCATTAGTGTCACAAACAGTGGAGGATATTAACCGTGAGACGGGTGACACAGCAGTAGTACCGTGCGCACGCTCCGTTTTCTAAGAGTCGAGTTGCTTGGGATTGCAGCTAAAAGCGGGTGGTAAATTCCATCTAAAGCTAAACACGGGTGGGAGACCGATAGCGAACGAAGTACCGTGATAATCGCTAAGAAAGTACCTGGTACCTCACAAGAAAGGCAGCATGAAGAATTAAAAAAAAATCTGAAAGCTCTCAACGTAGTCAGCGCCAAAGCTTTGAGAAAGTTGAGTCTTTCGCGTGGCTGACCTGGGTCGAAACATAAGAAATCGTGCTTTCGCGCGCGCACATAATAGGAAAGCCAGACTGACCCCGGATTTCAGATTTCTGGTAAGAGGGACGATGCTGTTATTGAGCGCACCACATCTCCTGTGCGACAAACATGCCTTACAGCCAAGGCAACTGTCCACGTTTTGAACGCGCGGGCGGGGAAGCTCGAAGCGGAGGACACACGCGGCCGCCAGGCAGAATGTATTCTCCCACGACACACGGCTGTACGATACGTATGCATGCGCGTAATACGAGTACACAACACTTAAGGCATTTCTACACTAAATGGAAGCTATCTCGATACTGGCTTTTACACCGATAGGTCTGTCACATGGTTCACAAGATGGATAAACTTTGCTCGTAACGCCAATGCGAGCTATCTCGACTCGCCACCCACACTACCTACGCTCGTCCGCCGCCTAGACGACGAATCCACACCATGTATCAAGAGCTACCGGCGGGGCCAAGCGCCTCTCATCGCTGTCCCGGGTAGACACCTCGCTCGCTCCGAGCCGAGTACGATGTTCATGTTCGTAGTTTTAAAATATGGATGCCCTGCCTGCCCTGCAGTCTGATGCGATGCGTTAAGGTCATTGCATTAAAGGACAGAACGAGAGAGAACGAGAGAGAGATATCACGGAGAGACAGCGGAGTGCTCAAGCTCTCGTCCCGCACGAGGCAAGAATTCCATAATAACGCCTGCGAATATATACGCAACCCTCTACATATTTTGTAATCGTTATTGCTGGCACGATCTAAACGTACGCCCTCCCTGGTTTTCGACAGCAATGACAAGACCGAAGGGACATTCAAGACAAGCTAGGATCGAACAGCCAACAACACTCCCGCAGGAGGAAACGCGGCCACCGGGTCAAAACCCTCTATATATATATCTCATATACTCCAAACCATTGTAGTTGACACAACGACTGCATTGCAAATGATAAAAAAGAGGCACGATACGAAACTTGTATATACGCCAACGGTAATAAAAACACGGAACCCTGTCTATAGGCAAGAAATTTCTCGGTCGTTTCGCTTTCTCGAGTTTGGCGCTCCTCGCCAAATTAATTTAATTGCCGGCTCCAGGTAAGACCATGGGCGTGCGGACAAATCCCCGACCCCCCGAAAAAACAAGCAAAGTGAATGAGATCACCACATGCTCGTCGCAACGTCACGGTCAAAGTGAAACACTGAGGGTGCAACGGTTTTATAAAGAAAATCAGCGTGCTTCTCTGTTGACCGAGCGTGTCGACTTCACCCCCCCTGATAGACACACGCTCCAGACCCCCCGTGTATTAGAAAACAACGACACACATAAACCAGCGCACGTAGTCACCCAACCAGAGACCGAATTCCTGTCAGAAACCTTGCGCGAATAATCGACATCTACGTCCAGTCCTATAACGAAACCAAGTTGGTGACACTCGAAACACAACATGCCTGTTTTCCAGGATCAAACAATATAGTTATCATACCATCCCATTATACACCCAATACATCCAACCGCTTGCTGCTGCTGCCGGTGCTGTTGTGCTCCAGGTCAAATAGGCGCATTGGCTTCCCCTTCTGGCACACGCTGGCCCGCCGCGACGACAATTGTACCCACACTTCCACCCTCAAGGCCCCCTGCTGCAACGACCTCATCACCACCGGTCTCGCCTCCACACTCTCGATGCTGCTGCCTAGCGATCAAACGACATCTAAAGCCCCGTCGATGCCAACTGCACAACCAGCCCCCCCCCCCTGCCCCGAAAACTGTATGTTACTTTTGCTGTACTTCGGCTTCTACTTCTACACGATCACCACAAGGCTCATCAACATCATTCATGGGCCGTGCCGTTCCCATTATGGGCATCACGCACGCGTGGCATGGGGTCTTGTCCTGATAAGAGGCTGGCGCCGAAGGCCTGTATCCCGGGCTCCCATAATATGCATCGTGCTCTAAACACACGCGCATGAACCGTTTGGTTAGTATTCCCCTTTTCCTTCTTATCACGGGCACCGGCCACACCTACTGTAACACGCATGGGCCTTGTCGGTGTCGCCACGGCCCCTGGTATACATGGGTCGTACGAATAACATCATCGACCGGTAACACAGATATGTCTTATTCTTGACATCGTACGTAGAACCCCCCCCCCCCTGGCAGACCAGGCAAACCGTTCAGGCTTCATCCGAGGACACGCGGCCACTCTGTACATCAAGAACCCAGTTTACTCTAAAAATAGCAGTATGTCAGTATCGATCATCGCAGTGTCACCAATACTCTACTGTAGACGCCACGAAGAAAGGTGACTCGCGGGGGCCAGCATGAAGAAGGTTCAAGGTTCCGCCATCTTGATCAAATCGATGGCAGGACAAACAAGAAGCAAGGACGTGGGAAACGAAGACGAGGTTCATGCGGTATTTTTAGGCAATATCAAACACACAAAACATAACGGCAAAGACATCACGTGTCGTAATACCTCGCAGGGAATCAATCCTACCAGTGCGCTATACGAGCTGGTTCCGGCGAACGCCAGAGGTGTACGGCTTCGCCCCTTCGCGCTTTGGGTTTTTCGGGTCGGAAACGCCCTCTGCCAGGGTTACGCGTTACGACACTAAGATAATCCTCACGGCTAAACCCTTTTGAAAACAAAACATTTTTCGTACTGTATGGTACAGCTTGCCATGTGTTCCTATGCTTTCCCGCAGTTTTGACCTTCCCTACACGGCGTAGTTCTGTTTTTCAAAAGGGCCAGTCGGGAGGGTTTTCGTATTTGCGTTACGCTCAACCCTGCCACAAGTTGTTTTCCAACTCCCGACAACCTAGCCGCAGACCAGATTTCGCACAAATACAACTATTCCCCTAAGGTTCCAACTTTACTTAATACATGGTCTTAGTACGCCCCTCATGCCCTACAAAATAAGCTACAGAAGTGTCACGGACGGACGTCTTCCTCGTGCTGATGTGATCTTGTCGACATGTCTACTGTAGTATCGAACTGTCAGTCACATGCTCTAAGAACCTCGGAGCAATGACGGCCGAGTCTTTCAAATGATGCACACATGCTCCTAGTAATAGTACACTCCAAGCTCCGAGTATACTCGTAAGGATTGGCAATGGAGCCCGCCCTTGCTGCCTCCTACACCCCGAAGCTCAAGGCGTTGATAGCCTTCGCGAACGCCACCTGTGGACGGGAGTACTGTCGGCGCAGTCCCAGATACTGCTGTTCTGCTGTTTGCTGCTGCTGTTAAACGTAGTGAGACGGAGGCGTGAAGGTTGCAAATGTGCGAGGCCCGCACTATTGCGGGACGGGCCCCTCAATACATAGTGCGCCATCCTCACTGCTGTTGCGGGACGGTGTCGCGTCAAGCGATTTTCACCGCACTAAAGTGGGGCCACGCACTAAAGTGGCCTGCCTGTCCAGTGCGGGACCACCACTACAGCCGTATGTGATACTCGCACGTACGTGCAGCACAGCAGCAGATATGCAATTACGATATACAGAAGGTGGCGTCCCCAGGCCGGTCCTCTTAGGGGGCTATGAGCTCATCATGTGAAACATAACTTGATAAACGGTATTTTATGCTGGGACTGGTGCTACGCCGGGGGGGGTTACGTTATATCAATGCCTCGTTTCCACCACTCGGGGTGGGGGGAGAGGTGGCTCTTTACATCACCTCGAATTAACCGAGAAAAACAAATACGTTGGCGCAGAGCAACGAGCACACGTGGCCGAGCATATCACCGGAACAAACTATTTGATTTGTTTTAGATTTTTAAGAAAGAAGACGGCCACTCGGTAGAATGGCTCTGAGCGGCTTGAACAAAATGATACAAAACTAGTCCCCCAAGCTTGAGTCCCCCTATATTTAGAACTTGTTGTTTTGGTGTGCAAAGGATACACGCGTCTCGGGTTTGAGGCTACGACGACGACGGGCTGGATGAGGTGTCATCAGACTGTATGTGTGGGCCTATTTTGCGTTGGTTTGATGGGCCGTGCAATTTACCACACCAAGTCCAAGACGTATTGTTGTTTAAAAACTCATCCGTCCTTTTCATCAGCTTAAGCAATATATCCCAGAAACCGTGAGGCTCTTCAGCCTCCCGGAACCAACACGCCCGGCAGGGAAAAAACGAGGTAGTCTGAGCTGCTCACCGGTTTCTGCAGCACCACGAAACCCCAGCACATCAGTCCGCGCTTCGCCGCCGACGACCAGTCCTTCATCCCTCCGACTGCCTTGTCGACGAACTCATCTTTGAAGCCCTCCGGCCCGCCGCGACGAGATTCAAGGACAGCCTGCACCTGCGGTTCAAGAGAAGGGAGAGACGCCCGTGGTTGGTTTGCCGCAGAAGGGAGAGCAGAATCTATCAATACAACCGCGGGGATGTCTTCCCCCATCAAAAGCAATGCTGAGACTAACTTGACACCTGATAAAATAAAACAAAATGTCACTCTTTCGGCCTAAATACTAGTTTAAGGCTGTTTTTACTGGACTCATCCTACGATAGGGTTACCAAATTTTGGTTTAAACGAAAACACGCCTGACTGGCGGGGCTCCTAACCTGGGAAGTAGCCCGATACCGCTAAAAAAGGGTATGTGTCGTATTCAACATTTGTTTGTCGAGAAATACCCCCAGGCCATGGTGTCGGCCATCAAGTTGCACTTTCAGCTGTCTCTCAAAGCCAGATGTTGGGCGGGGTAAATCAATTCTGAGTTGAAGAGCCGCATGCACATATTACGTACAGTACCCCTTCCATAGCATTCGTCACTGGTGCGGGGGCGGGGGTGTACTCATGTCGTGCACGGGCGTAGTCGTATGACCATAGACCTTCGCACCCCTCCAAGCGGGGGGTGGGGTGCACTCATGTCGTGCACGGACGTAGTGGTATGACCATAGACCCTCGCATCCCTACAATGCCGGGACGGAGCACGTTGAGTTTTCACCAACCAGGCAGAAATTGCTTATACCAAGCGCGAAGCGCCGTGAGGTTTTGGGCGAGTCGCATGGAGGGTGAGATGTATCCTATGCTAAGAACCGCCAGTGAAGCGGACTTGCCTATGGACGACAGCGTCCAATCAGTTGATTTATGTGGGGTTCTCTCCCGCGGAGGACGAACCTTACATCGACGGAATTGTAGCGATATTTTGCAATACCCATGGTAATTGGGAAAAAAACTCACTATTAAATATCCTGTTTTTCAAAGTCAGTTCCGCGGCAGGGTATATCGAGGTTTGTGTTTCAGAAGGATTGCAATTGGTTAGGTGTACCCCTCTTCAGTAGCGTGCGCCACTCGATGATCTTGGGCCACTGAACTGCGGGGTCGTCTCTTTCAATAAAGTCCTCAAGGGGGATTAACACGTACCTGGTATATACTTTGTTGATGTTGGTACCTTGCCACAACCGCAGTAGCCAGTAGCCTATACGTAGGCAGTATGCCCAGATCCATGACATGACCGAACGAAAAATACGAGCTTTCTCCGCTGTTCGAGGCCTTTTGGTCAGGGACGGGGTAAGGCGTGTCCTTTGATTCTTCCGCCCGTCAGGGGCAAGCCTCTCTTGTGGTCTACCCTTTTGTTAGAGTTCTTTCACACGCCTATAGGACCAATTCACTGCGATGCACGGTATATACGCTATTATTGCATCCAAGCTGCCACACATGTGTGCGATTCCGTGAAGATTTTAGGGACTCGGCCACTTGCGCGAAGACACGGTTACAACCAAGCGACCTTACCACCCATCGAAGCTATCCCGTCACATTCAGCCCCTTGCAAATTGGCAATTTCGGCAGCCATGGCTGAAGGATATGACCACGAATCGTTCACCAGGCGAACGTATACCTATGCCGGTCCGACCCCCGGCACTCAGCGTGGTGCCATTCTAAGATGCCCGCTAGTAAAGAGGCGCCATTAAAGAGGGGACCAAAGCAGGGCCTGGTCACATAAACAAGGCGCTGATCACAGGATTCCCCCCCCCTAGGTCCGAATGCCTTCGATAATAATAGCACGCGTTTCCCAGATTCGTGAGGGTGGCATCAACAAACAATGTAACCGTAGTTGAGGGATATTTTAGACTCACCCGATTTTTGGGAGACTTTTGATCTCTAGGTAATAATGTATCGCAGTGAAAAGGCACGACTATTTTGACTTGCGGCGTTAAGACCTTCGGCATCGTAATCGTGCTGTTTAAAAGAGCGACCTCATACTCCTGGGAGTTTCATCCACAAAAAACTTAGGACTGGCTGTCTCGAGATGTATTGTCCGTCCACCAATTCTCGACATGAGTCTACCCGTCAACTTGGGGGGCGCTGAGGTGGGCACATTTCAGGGGACATCATAAAGATGATACAATAAATTATTCTCAATTAAACGTCTACGCTTCACCTGCGGACAGCTGCAGCTTCCCACAAACAACCACATCCGGTAAAACAATATTGAAGCTCTTCTTGGAGTAGAGTGTCAGGTGTACATCATAACGCCTCGCGAGGAGTTAGCGTGAACTCAAAGCTGCTTGCCAGCAACGCCAACAAGTCGTCAGTTCCAAATCATTCGTTCGTGTCGCTCGAAGAAGGCTAGGACCAAGGCTAAACCACCGATATTTCAGCGATATTTATCTAACGTTCGCTGGTTCCTTGGCCGAGCCTTTGAACTAGTAACCTATCCGGAACCACAAACAGGAAAACCGACATGTCCTGATAAATTGTGAAATAGTTTGGCCGTTAGGTCCTATCCATTTTTGTTTTAGTTCCAAAAGGCTCCCTTTTGACTTTTCTGTTAGTGACTTGATTTTTGAAGTTATGGCCAACTGTAGATAATGATGCAGGCGTATGACAAAAACAAGTACATTGTGTTTTCATGTGATGAGGATACCACAACAAACGACATACCACTTGTGGGCTTGTACGCGACCGCTTCAATCTGTACACGCGGCAGCTGTAGGTGTGCCGCGTAGATGTGTAATACAAGCATTGGTATACTGAAAAATGTATGATGAAGCGCAAAATCATCTAGGTGGCCGTATGAAAGTGATGTTCATAGTTTGTGGTGACGAAAACACTTTGGTTTGCGTTGCATAATATTCGGTCTTTCGAACGTCGTGAAAAGGGGCCATTTTCAACCACGCGAAATATCGCGTACCAGGAAATAATATGTATCTACTCGTATCTAGATGATAGTTCTGAACATAGGAACCGTGCATAAGGTTTGCCAACCCGTCTTCGTGTTGCCATTTAGTGTACGTCTTTGGCGAAACCCCTACGTGCGTCTATCCGACTACATGTTGATCAGAGTTCAATCGTGGCGTTGTCCGGACGAGTTTTGTTCGCCGCGTGAGCCATGCAACAAGCAGTCGATACAACACCGAGGATGCGACTGCACATCGACCAATAGACCACTACTCCACGAAGTAGAATATACTGCTGCACACATTATTCATCGATAGACACACCTAGGTCATGCTACAATGAACTCCGATATCTGCGCATACAATAGCTGTAGCTCTTTTGCAGAATATGATATTACGAGTACCCACTACAGTACCCACTACGAATACGGTGTACCATATTGAAGATCATAGGACGTCAACACATACATCTCTGATCAGTGTTCATCGCCACTGCTGTAGCCAGATACAGCAGCAGGTTTCACTATACTACTGCTGTAGCCGGGGATAGCAATAGGTTGTACTGGTTCCACCACCGGTAGCATGTTACAGTAGTAGCCGAGTACAACAGTAGCACCGGCCACGAAAAACGCGGCGTATAATATACGCTTCGACCAATATGCGGCATGACCCACCGCGTTGGTTTTGTCCTTCACGACATCCTACATACATACTGTTGTAGCGAAAGAAGGAATAGGGCCTGAGTACCTACGAGAGAGAGAGCACGGGCCTGCCCCACCCTCTCTCACTCCTCATACCACCACCTCTAGACTCGGATGCCTACTTTTCTGCGACATTGATATCCCTATAATTGGTCCTATAAACGGCCCTTCTACAAAACACCAGTCTTCTGGATTAGTTTTTGTAATCATTGGTGGATCATCATCTCATCTGTCCAACACCAGCATGGCAGCACGCTGCTACCTGTACCCGCCTGTTGCGACCACCTGTCAAGGGTGTAACAACTATGCCTGAATACGGCGTGTATTTCAAACTACTGATATAAAAGGTTTGGGTCTTACCGAGTCGTAGTGTAGAACAAGCTGGTTGGTTTGGTCGTCGAACTCCACGAACTCTAACCCATAGGCCTTGCCCCATTTCTTATAGGACGTGAGCGTGGTCATGTCTTCCAGGCCGACACGCTTGTACACCTTTCGAACCGTACGAGGTGAAGAGCAGAGTCGACGAGCGACGGGGGGCATGTTGGGGGAGAGGAGGGGCGCGGGGTTATATAGTGAAAGTGGCTCGAGAAGGCGGTATACGCCGGGGAACTTCCCTGGGCTGTACTAGCCAAAACATGACATCGTTACAGTAGTACTTTGTACTTTCCTTTGCAGGCGTTCCTCGCTCTTGGCGGGTGCAGAAATCCCGAACACGAATCGGTTCATACATGGAACAGCACGTTGAAGGAGGGGCACAAAACTGTCCGCCATCCAATCGCCGCTCCCTATCACGCGGCACTCTCCCGGCACGGTATAGGGGTCGGAGTTGGGAGCCCGAACACGTTTAACGGACAGAGGGATCGTCAACCATCGCAATCGAGAAGCGATCCAATGTCATTGGATGTGAAGCGTGTTTTGTTAGCAGCAGTCATTGGCTACCTTGCCGAGAGGAATGCGTGTCGCGCTTGGCTTGCACGATCAGAAGCTCAGTTGACAAAGGCATGGAGCTCCCCAGGGGAGGTGTTTGAGAAAGCGACGGTGTTTTCCGTATAGAATGCGCGCCTACGCACGCGTCTCAGTGTACACACGGGTTCCAACTAACGCTGCAATACCACGTGCTACATGCTTGTCGGAACCTACAGTAACCCCTCGGCCTCTTGGGTTGTACCTCCGCCGTACCGTTTCGTCGAGCAACAACGCACCAATCGTCGCTTCAATGTGCCACAACGGCAATCAACAGTGCAGCCGCTAGCCTTGATCCTTACCACGGTATGGGTGGGCTACGTACTGTCTATCATATTCTCGCACTCATTCCCTGTATAGCTCACCCTGAGCCCGCAGTTTTTCACAAACGGTGGACGCGCCATCTGCCGATCACGAAAAAAAAAACAAAGACTCGGGAAATCCATCATGTATATACCATGTATTTGTATATATAGAGAGAGTACCACCCCGGACGAGGGTGCTCGGCGAATAAAAAGGCAGTTTTTGTTTTTTTTGTCCATCCCATTTATTATATTCGCCCTTCCGTTCTCTCTCCTTCCTGGTCGTAACTCAGATCCGGGGTCACAAATCAGGCACGTCTGCCTCCTCGCCCACTACGGTTCGTGCCTTGCAATTTTATAGCGAGAAGATTTCAACCCTTCCTTTCCTCGTCAACTCTCGTCGAATCGTGCTTACCCACGCTATAATATGCGCTCTCGACAGTTTGTGTCATTTGAGAATAAAAATCTACATACGGAGACTCGAACCCCCGACTTCCAAGTCAACAGGCTTCGTGGGTACTTGTTGAACCACCGGGGCGACCGGCTCATTGTATACATATGTATGAACAAACCATCCTTGCCTTTCTGCCCATATGTGACCGTTATACACCATTAGTTTGATAACCCCGATGGGGATGCGAAATTGTAGTGCACGGCAGTCCTTAAGGCGACGTGGAACGTTCACTGCATCGGGACGCACGAGTGTGGTAAAAGGTACGAATGTTACAGGGGAAGGGCGTGCATCAAACGCACCTAGGGTTTCTCGCCCCACGAGATCCACAACCCTTCATAATTGATGGTGCAAAAGCTGGAATTAGCCACTCGGCCAACAACTCCGCGGCATATAGGAAATACAAAACGAACTTAAGAAATTATTGGGCCTTTCCGCCCCAGTGGCCGATGGACCAAACTATGGATACAGTAGATCCCCAGGAAGGATCCATACATGTATGAGGTGGTACAGTATATTAGGTAATGCTGCAGACTACAGTAGTGCCGTACTCGTAGAGTTATAGGATCGACACCAGCAGTGTTGGAACTGGACGACAGCACGCGATAGGAAACTCGCCTGTCACATTCTGGGCCTATACACACCAACCCATCACAGTACAGCCATGCCAGCCGCGTGTGGCATCGAGCGGGTCTACACCCCTGAAGCTAAACAACTCATACCAGGTACGGCCTACGGGCTGTACTGTAACGCACGTTCACCCCCTGGGCAAACATAACGTTGAGAGATATTCGTACTACTGGTGCGCTGCGGTACGTACGTGTAACTATACTGTATGATAATTTACGCGTAAAAACGCATAACACAAGGTACACACACAGAACCCCTATGCTTAACGATATGGTATTATTTCAGCATCTTTAAACCATTGCATCACCCATACGATTTGTACAATAAAAAAAAAAAACACGCATAATACCTATAATGCCATGTACCTGGTATATATATTTTTTCTTGCAGACTTTACTCCGAAGACAAATGGTAGTCCCGTCGGAAATTTTCTATGGCGAATATAGTAAATCGACTGGTAGACTAGCACGCTGTACCCGATTACCATTAGCTGTACGCCGTCAGGTATACTCGTAGCGTTCCGAATAAAAACAACAAGAAGGGGTGCGTGATTAGTTACGTTATGCTGACCGTTGAACACCCCAATTAAGCGACAACAAGCCGTACGAGTTTATCTTGGTTACATACACTCGAGGCCACAACTCCCCAGGATATACACGAATATACTCTGTGGTGCATCACGTCTCATATGTCTACCTATTATCTCATGATATGTTTTCAATACATGACAACAATTAAATACTCGTTGGCACTACGATAATATGTGTATGCGTATCTAGATCGAACACATAATTATGTCATAGTAGCTATCGGTACGTACAAGTATATCTCATCCATATTGGTTACGTAGATATATCCCGCCTCTGGATATTGATACCCTACTCTAGGTGGAAGGCGGTCGACCAAGAGTGCCAAACTGCGTGCTCCTAGTAGTAGCATATGTCTACTCCCAACCTCCTGCATGCACTCGGAGGGGGGTACTAACACATCCGCCCACCTCTTGCATGTCCTTCGGGTCAGCCTCCTCGGACTGCATCATGTCCGAGAACACCATCCTCCCCCCAGGCTTCAGCATACGCGCCGCCTCTGAGATCGCTCGGTAACTCTGCGACCCCCCGTGCACCAGGGCATCTTGGGAGTAGACGACGTCGCAGATGGAATCCGGTAGGCCCGTGTCGAAATACGACATCTCTCCAGGAATGACGATCCTGTCTTCCAGCCCTGCCGCTTTGTTCAGGGCAGCGTTCCGCTCGTTCTCTCGCTTGACGATGTTGACGCAAATCACCTTGACGTTTTATGCGCGTGGGCGCAGGGAGGCGGAAGGGATTACATTTTGAGGCAGGCGGCGGCGTAAGTACTGTAGTCGCAAACGGAAATGGCCAAATTCATCTCCGGAAGACCACGTTCTCTCAGGATCCCGATACTCTAGACCCTGTATATTCGCATCCTTCCAACGCAACAACATCAAACATGCCCGCAAGAGACGTGGGCCATTCAGATCCTGTCCGGAGAACATTGTTATCTAGATCACGCAGATAACACGCATACGTTATATGATATATAACGTAGCTGCCCCGAAATATGTACACTTGTAAGGGGTGATCTGATCTGATGTGTTCAAGAATGACTGTGTGCGCCTCTTTCTGCTCGGTGGACCAGGAGGCGACATTGTGATTGTGGAGTTCAAATGATCGAACCACGGCTCGTCGGGCGGAGGAAGGATGGTTTTCAGCTTTGCATGTCAGAAGCTCAGGACACCGTCCCAGAGTGTGCGCCAATCTCATGGCTTTGCAAGTGTTAAGTTGTTTTCTGAAATTTCTCGGTATGCATCGCCATCACATTTTTTCTTACGCTGCGCCAAAAACCGAATATGAGGTCAATTTTTACCACGTGGTACAGAGGCCGGTTGCACAAGGGACCAGATTCCTTCGGCACGGTGAGAGAAGGCGACGAATGTATCCCGTGATACGAGTATCAAAGCCAGGGTGAACGATTAAATGTCAGGAAAAACTAAACATAGGAACTGCGCAGCTGCCGACTGTTCGTCGCTGTGGCGCTGAAGACAAACACGGCGCAAGAGCAAGCGGTACTAAACGTGCGGCCTAAGAAGACAGTGCCAGGCATGCCGGCGTATGGAGAACCTTGCGACTGCAAGTGTGTAGAAAATCACTGGAAGAAACTATTGTTTTTATTTGCCCAACTGCAACCTGCCACGATGAAAAATGAGGTCATCGAAGATGAATTGGCGATAATACCGTATGCCTCAGCGAGCGTCTTACCTTGCAGCCATACTCCTTGGCAGCGATCCGTGCTGTCCCTCCGAACCCAGAGCCAAGATCAACCAGGGTGCACTTGTCGGGAGCCGTGCCGTCACTCCCGGCGGGGAAGCACCGTGAGAGAAGCACCTCGGAAGACAGGGCACACGCCCTGGATATCCTGGGCACCCCTTCCAGCTCGGCGTCGTCACCTTCAAGCATGGAGTACATGCCCATGTGGATGAAGTCTCCTCCCCACACCTGGGGGCAATTCGTTTGATCGATCGTCTGGTGTTAACCTTTTGAAGCCTCCTGAAACAAGTTTCACTGCTGCGGCTATACTGTGGGGAGTACTTCGTGTCTGTCAGTAAACAGCAATATATGTTGGATGGTGGACCATTTTTGACCCGCCAAGAACTGTGTCCGACTAAAAAGAATAATAGTCAAATACCGGACATTCTTTCATCCCACCGGGGGGACAGGGAAAACAGCCTTGCGGAAGGTGCCCGAGTGTGCCCCAGCCTGGCTCAAATCCAATCATTACGCGTCGGAAGGTCGCCCATAACCCATGCCGAACACGCACTAATGTGCATTAAGTTTGTGGCTGTAATTGGATCGAACGACACGGAATGGTAGCCAAGGAACCGATCGCTTTGTTTTAGAAGTTTGATGGCTGCCACAGGCGGCGGAACAGGAAGTGGATGGTATTATCAGAACATATGTTTGCAGTGTATGGAAACAACGTAATAAGCGCCCAACTGTTGGACGTGTCTCTGTTAGGAGTAGGCACGGTGCTCCGTCTCGAAAGGGAATCGTGGCCAATGGTCACATGACTGAGGCAACCCACAAATGAGTACCCCCCCCGACACTCGGAGTCAAACAGGGCGACCCTTGTGCTTCCTTCTGCGCCTGCGCCACAGTGCCGAAACTCCCAATAGCGTGTCGGGAACAAGCAGAAAAAAGCGTGTGCGTGCTCGGCATTTGCTGCGGGCGTCTTGCCAGCACATCAAAATTGAGTTCGAGACAAACTGGGGCACGTATGGGCACCTGTTGCTGCCTTGTTCTCCCCATACCCCCGACTGGCTTCAATTAAAAACAATACGGGCGCTTGACCCGCTTTGACAATTACCATTGGATTATGCTTTTACAACGCGTGTTTGTGTATCTCGTTGCCGGCTTCCTGTGAAGGATTACATGTGACGGTCTAGGTCTGGGTTTGGATGATCAAGGTCATCTTCGTGTCGGGTGCTCCTTGATTACTGCCCGTCAAACACGCAAACGTTGCTAGGCTGGAGTGGAACATAACGTCACATCACATCACGGGGTGGAAACATAATTGGATTTATTCTTCAGTTGATAATTTGCTTCGGTCAACAACGTGATCGACTAACCCCCCTGTCTTGGTATGCATGAAAACCCTGCAAGTCTGCAAATCTCACCTGGGAATAGAATTCGAAAACCCCGTCGGCGTTGTAGTAGGCATTCACCGCCGTTGTGATGGTATTCGCATTTTCATGTTGTTGCTCGGACAGGGTGGTTACCTGCGCAGCGGAGGAAAACAGAGGAGCATATCATATTGTGAAACCAACGCTTCATACCAATCACGCGGCGAGTGAAGCGCTGGGGTGAACAGATTGACCAGACTTTAATGATCCACGCTGCGGCATATTGCAGCAGCTGACGACGCCAAAACTTGACGATCGCAGCAGAATGGGAGCGTGGCGTGTACGAGAGAAGCGGTGGCAGGTAATTTGCTTTAGGCTCTTCGCTTTTGCAGCGCTCTATCTCGTCCTACAACTGACTCATAAAGTTATAAGTGAAAGGTAATCTTCATTGCACAACTACACCCGGGCTAGGTGTCGCAACAAAGCAAACCGCTAAAAAAACACTATGTATGGGGTCAAACTATAGTATACACAGGTAGTTTGAGAGTTGAAATGCCTGACGATCTCCGTCTGTAAAAATACACCTCCTACTTCAGCTACTGGCTGTAGCATGCAGATACACCCACGCACGAGAGAGGTCTACATCATTTTGTGGGCATGTTGGTTTCCTCACTGACTGTCGAGGCTGCTCAACTCAACAAGTACCCGACGTCGTAGTCAAACCATGTTTGTTTTACATGCCGTGTTGTTTTTATCATCATGTTTGTTTTACGTCTTGTTTTTGTTTTGCATGTTGGTTGTTTCGCATGCCGTATCGTTATACATCTTGTTTGTCGTAGTCCTACGCCTTCGCATTGCACTTATGTAGCTTCTAAAAGTCGTGTAAATTGGGTTGGTGGGTAGTCCTAGAGGTCCGCTGGTGGGCCGGTCCAGTGAACCAAAGAGTGCCACCCCCCTTACCAGTGTGTCGTTGGACGATAAACTCGGCGTGCTAACTTAAAAACAAAGGGCACGTACATCACGGGCGGTGCATTGTTCCTGTTAGCGCTGCAAAGCGCTCAAAACGGCTGCTAAAGCGAAACTCGGCCCTGATGTATTGACATAAACATAACACGTCGAGGCAAAGACAAGAACCCCGTGGATCCCAAATCCCACGGGAAACATCTGTGGATGTTCCTTGCCCTCTCGGTGGACAGCGAGCGGGTGCACAAAAACCATGCTGAATATCGAGAGATTTCGGTAGGTGCTGCGGTTTCGCCCTCTGGTACTTATGTGTACTACAGTGGATCTGAACGTTTGTCGTGCTCAGTCCTTGTCAGCAAGCGCTATGGTAGAAGAAGGGTTTATTTTGGACCCAAACGTGTTAGATAAGCGCAGATTTATTTGCAACATTGTACCGGTCGCATGGCAGGTACGGTTGCTCCGGACACATGCTCGTTTAGGGAGAGGCTGCGGTAGAGGTTCATCATTTTGTTTATGAGGGTGGTCACGTAAGGAGGTCTATATCAAACCCAAAAACCGATTTTTGAGGAATTTTAAAGTGCTCCCCGATTAACAATCCCATGGCTTAAGTATGGAACGACAAATATTCCAACACAACCATGAAATTCCGTTGAGTATGGGTTAAGGAGACCCGTCGTTCAGATTTGGATTTCAGCGGAAACGTGCAACCTCTACAGCCAGTAGCACGCGTCTTTAGCGGGCGCTCATGCACGTCTAGAGTGCAGGCCTCGTTGATGTTAATAGTGTACCCCTATCACAACGCCCCCAATGCCGCACGGCGGTGCTATACGATACATGTACATACTACTGTAGTCGGTTGCTCTATGGTGTCAGACGGTACATTCATCTATCAAAAGCACGAATTTACTGTCCATTTATTGTTTACACGCAGGTTGGTCTCCTCCCTTGCCTGTACTCCGCTTGTGGGCTGACGGCGAAAGTGTTGTTCGACTCGGCAGCCCCCTCCCTCAACGTGGAGACTAGTGTACGGTATACATCCCGAAGTTTATAAAATTGAAAAAATCAACAGCTGTGAGATCTAGGGCTTCGTCGAAACTCCTCTTTGCAAGTTGAGTGTGGTACCACGATCTTACGGATTTTATCTGTCCTCACGCAGGCTGTACAATCCCTATATGAGGAGAACGCAATATGCGGCTGGATAATTCAAGGAGCGTGTGTCTGTTTGTACATCCCGAGATATGGCATACCGAATCGAGTCGTTACACTCTTCCGTACCTTTACTAAACGACAAAATATTTGCGGAGGCGGAGATACCAACATACAGGTCACGGTCCCCTACGGAGGAGCAAGGTTTCTTTTTTTTTTTTGTTACACGCCACGTTCAATATAAAGGCATCGCTAGAAAGGCAACATTTGTATCGGAGATGGCGAAACCTTGCGGTCCGATGTTGATAACCTATGCTATTTCCGACATGTATATCGACTTTCCGTAAGATAAAGATCGCTAGTTAAATAAAGACCGTCTTCACCTTGTCGGCGGTATCAGTGACCGGTTTCACCCGGGCGCTCAGGACGCTCTCCGGTCCGTCTCCTTCCGATAAAACAAATAAAACATGCATCGAGCGAACACAAACGCGAACGCGGTCGACGGTAAAGTTAGCGTCGGGCGTGTCGGTATGGACAAGAAGGAGGATGGGACGATGGAAAGGGGGACGGGCATTGTTGTATACGCAGTTTGTCTTCTGGTTGATCGTGAGCAGGACAGGGTGGGGGTCGACGACGGGCACGCACTGCTGGCCCTTCAACCTTTTCGGAGACGGTTGATAGGATCGAAGTTATCATTTTGTGCAGGCGCTATCTCAGGGTCCTAAGCGGTCTTGTTCACATGCATGCCCTTCTTGTGGTTTCTTCACCAGCGTCGTCTGCCGGTCATACCCGAGGTTCAGGGTTATCTAGCGCCCCCCCCCCCCCCCCCCCCCCCCCCGCCCCTCCATACTACGGTGCGTGCCTTCAATTCCATGTTTTGGCTTGTCGACTGGTCGTTCCGGTATACACTGTCAATTCGTTTGGTGGTATATACGTTAGGGTGTTCGGACGAGGCGTTATTTACTGTCACAATTTTCGCGGGGAGTCTCGCGGACACTATTACGGAGGACCATAGTTAAAAGGACCTACGGTACACACTAAAACCTATATATTTAACTATCTTTTACTAACAATATTTGGTCCTATTAACTATGGTCCCCCGTAACACTACTACCTGGTAGTGTGTTAGTGTGTGCAAATCGAGTGCAACATATGAAGGGTCCCAAAAGCGCGGTGCAACACGTGATACAACATCCTAGTTATTTGTTGAGAGAACCCAGGTAAGGCAATAAAATAATCCGCAACCGCATGAATAGCCCAAGTGAGGCCATTTCACGCTTGGCGCACAGTTAATAAATTAAAGACAAACAAAGAATGAGAGGGGGGCAGATAGTACGGAAAGACAGTCCCGCTGTCGGCTTAATATACGTAAGCGAGCAACATGATACCGGCAAGGACACTTTGTGGAGTATGGGAGGGGTGGTAGTACCCGCTGCGCGAGGCGCTGCCACCATTGTGTTCCCCCAAACTATCTGAAAGGCGGAACTGGTACAAAGAGGCACCCGGAGTATAAAACGAAGAAAAGTGTTGAATCGAACCATTTTATATCAAGTTATTTTTTTTCGGTTTTATCGGCTCCGAATATGTTATGTTATACGGATTGTTAAAAAATTTTTTACCAAGACATTAGTCGAAGGCATCGCCTGATTGCGAATGATGACGAGGTAGCTGTTTGGGCATTGGTCGGCCACGGGGTGTATTGTAAGCGCATCAATCAATCAATCAACCTACATGCTTTCCAACAGGGATGTGTGCTAGCCAGCTGAAACGCACAATTAATTGTGCGAACGTCGCTCGCAAACGGCAACCGCCAAAGCCGGCAAGGCGTTAAATCAGGGGATGGGATGTTTTTTTCCTCGTCCTTACATTGTTCGTTTCAGTTTCACTTGGACTACTTACTCCTTGTGTAGTCCAGGTATCGTGCTGCATGCACAGTGGCAGCGACGGCAGGGGGCATTCTTGCCTAAGGGGTTACTGTTTTTTTTTTTTTTTTTTTTTGTGATCTTGTTCTTTTTTTTTATACGGGTGTATCTTCGGGCCAGTTCTTCCTTCAAGATAGTTTAGCAAATAACGCTGGTAGCACCTCCCGCAGCCGGTGCTACCACCCCTCCCATACTCCACAGTGTCCTTGCCGGTATCATGTTGTTGACTTGTGTATCTTATACCAGCAGGGACTGTCTTCCAATACTATTTGCCCCCCTCTCATCATTCGTCTTGAAATTTATCAAACGTACGCTGACCATTGCATGGCATTGCCTGGGCTACTCGTGCGATTGCGACTTTCCGGAAGCCGCCCCGGAGCGACAGGGTTGCCTCAACGATACTTAATGTATTATATATCGCATTTTTCGCCGCCACTCTGGAACTCTTCAAGAACCCGCGCCGCATACAACTACGACCAGGTAGTACTAGTGTTCGCGGAACCACCTGCGAAAATCATAACCATAGGAACTCCCCGTCCTTCGCGTAGAACGGCCTATCCGCGCTTCTACGACTGGTATGTCGCGGTAACGTCGCCTACAGTAAGGTGCCTAAGTCGGACGCAAACGGAACCTATGTGTGTCTCTTGTTCGTTAAGCGTCACTGGTACAATCTTTAGAGCTTACTGTAGGTCTTGTGCCGCCTGTCTCACAGATATTCATAGATTGCCACTCCTTCCTGGTGTGGTACGTTTACGTTTATCAACAACCATCCCTGTACGGTGTCCGATCAAAGGGCCGCAGTTGGTATTCTGCAGTAAATAGTGGACACGAAAAACCACCATGGTTGGTCGCCGGCCAGAAGTACGCTGGGGGAGGATGACCTGCCTGGGCTCGTCTCTTCGCCTCGCTGTGCGAAAAATCGGCAACGATACTGTCTCACGTGGGAGTGACACGGTGTGAGCGGGATCTACAGAAATAACAAGACGCCCTGCGTGTGTGTCTGTCGAACGGCTCTACTATCATTCAGAATGCTATGAAAACCCGACCCCTAGCAGCGTCTTATTAGCCCTCCCCAAGCTTGTCTTTGTTTGGCTCTAAATAAACCCTCTGCTGGGTCGTGATATCCGTTTTAAACTAGGTGCCCCATCCATACCTGGCAGGGCAAGTCCGCTTTCCCTTTCACGTTCGATTGCAATATGTGACCAAATGCCACATCTTGTAAGGGTGGCGGCTTGCGTTCTTGTCGTCTCCACCAAGTTTGTTCTCGCTGCCTAACGAACGTTTTTTTGTTGCGCTAGTCAGGGAGAAAAAAATTTAGAGAACATCACGCTAACCCGTGGTCGTATGCGCTCACTGACCGAGCTCGTCGACCGCTCGCAAACGGTTGAACCCTTACCCCGCGCGATGAGTCATGAGGCATGTCACCACATTCTGCAGCACCTCTGATCGCACTGAAAGACATTTCCGCTGTGCCAGGAGTCAGTGCCGAACGAAGGATGCTGCCCCTCAGGGCGGCTACCGCGCTATCCATGGCCCACTTTCACCTCCACATCAGTATAAAACATTGCTCTGGTGCTGCATTTGAGTAGCGAGGCACCGTACAGGACACCTAATACTTGCAAGAAACATAAACTATGGTCCAGGCTGGATTTCTCGGTCGAGCGGGGGTGCTTTCTACACTAATTTCCAGATAACGACTCCTACATTTCATGTTTTCCTCTTAATCTCAACCTGGCTTTCTTATTAGGCTGTTTCTTATTACAGCAGTAGGGGGACTATCTAAGGTGATCTGAATAAGGCGGCCATTGGAGATAAGGCGGTCACAATCGGCTTCGCACGACAGAAGATGCGCATAGGGCGGCTACCGCACTATACACCAACGGACCCTATATAAGGCGAGTACCGCTCTATTCAGGGCGGCTACCGCCCTACCCACTGCCCACGTTTGCCTCCGCATCAGTATAAAGCATCGCTCTGGTGCGAGTTTTTGGCGAGGTATAGTACAGGACAACTAATAGGAAACATTAACTACGGTCCAGGCTGGATCTCTTTGTCGAGAGGGGGTGCTTCCTACACTAATTTGAATATAACAACTCATAAAGTTCCTATTTTCCTCTAAATCTCAGCCTGGCGTTCTTATAGGTGTACCTTACTGAATAGACAGCATCAATCCCCGACTGCTGGTGTTGCTGCAATAATTCAAACACCTCTCGCGCCCAACAAACAGAAGAGTCGTCTACGTGAAACAGCTGTTCCGGCGGTGTGTGTCTTCAGCGGGTGGTGTGTGTCTTCGGCGGACTCTGTCGCCCGCAGCTCAAAGTATATTATAATTCTTAACGTTCAAAGTGTGTGTGTGCTGCGGCCGTCTGCCCTGCTGTACTCTGATGTGTGTTTGACATCACACATGTTCACTGGGTTCAGCACTGGCACCGGTACACCGCGGCACCTTTCTTTCCCGCGCACACGTACGATATCCCTCTTCGTGAGGCCCTCTGGGTCATCTGTGTCATATGTTAGCTCAGGAGCACTCTGTGCTGTACCTTAAAACGCTGCATTGCTCAACGGAGCGGTTACCGCCTTATTGGGATATCACCAAAAGCCAAATAGGGCGATGAGCTGCCCTAACTGCAATGGAGCGGTCTTTCGATATAGGGCGGTCATAATCTCGGTGCACTACACCGCCTTATATAGCCCCCCTAGTCGGGGGGGGGGCGCGTTGTGACAAGCATGCGCAGGCGACGCCAACGACCTGTCCACAATTCATTATTCAAAAGGCGTTATGGAAGAACCCTTAAACGGCTTGGAGGTACATGCAGCTGGCCCAAGTAGTGTCGCCGGGTTCGTCGGGGTATGCCATGGCCCCAGGGGTGACAGAGGAGCAATACAGGTTGGTCAACGAGTTCCCGTTGAACGAGCAGAGCAGGTCATGGGGGGCGTTCGGAAACAACCCGATGGTGTATTAAAAATGGCATTTCTGACATGAAGAGCGGCCAAGATCGAAGAGTGTGGGATAACAGCCCCGATCAGTACAGCGACAAACCACGAGCAACGGACAATCGTGATACTGATAAGAGACTGTAAAGCAAGGGATGGGTGTTAGCACCGGCCACGGGAGGTCCTTCGACCATTCTTATCCCACACAATATGGCAAAGACAACTGGCCCAAAAATACATGCGTATTACGAGTTGGGCAACGTTCTTGAAGGGTCCCCCAACCCGGTCCAGCGGTAAGGCCTCGTTATGCGACAGTTAAAACGCCCCCTCGAGACCAGTCGTCATCGAGCGTTCTTCTACAAATAAAGGCCGAGAAGTAAGAGGACATTTTAGACACCACCCGCCCACCCCTCAAATTGATGAAACATGATACTTGAGACGTCAGGTATTCCCAGACCTGGATTCTAAGTTTTTCTTCTTTTAAACCGTCGGTAGAAAAAAGTCCGAGTGTAAGTAGTAGGGGTTTTTATATTTCGAAGTATGCAGAAAACCCGACGACACTCGGAGGCCTTTTTCGCCGACGGGACGACAGGATTGACCCTTCGGTGGGTGCTTCCACAATTTTTATCCCACTCCATAGGAGAAGAAGAAAACTGACGCATGCTAAGGCGGTAGAGGTGCACCATGATAAGGTTTTGTCTTCTGAGGATGATAATTGGTCCCCCGTTTTTAGGGGACAAACTAGTTTGAGTTAGTGTGGGATAATAAGTTTTTCAGTTCTGAATGGGTTAAGGAGCAATTGAAGGGAACTAAAAGTGCTCGTACTCGATGAAAAATCCCCTGGCTTTAATTGTAAAACGGAAAATAGTGCAGCACAAAAGGAAAACATTCCGTCGATTTTGGGTTAAAGGGCCCCGTCGTTCAGAAAAAAAAAAAAAAAAAAAAGCCAAAAAGTGCTACGTACCTCTACCTACTGCTGTAGCACGCGTCAGCTGGCCCAATAATACATCCGTACATGCGTGCTCGTATTAAGGGGCCCCTTCGGTCATGATGAAACAAGAGTACTTGAGTGATGAAAAATATACATTTTTCGTTTTTTTTACAGCAGCAATACTATTTCTGGTATAATAATACCATATCAGTACTCCTTACGGAAAACGGCATAGCTCCGGTTCTAATGCTCAGATCTTCGCCCGTCAAACGTATAACTTGTTCGTTATAGTCTCTAGGAGGTATTGGAACCCTTGTATCTGCAAGGGAGGGCAAGCATTGCTGTGTTTGCATCACGAAACGAAAGTGCTCCGCAGCAAGATTTTGATCGTTTCGGAGCTCCTGTTTGGTATCTACACTCTGCTGTGGCCACTTAGGACGCTACGGGCGGTCGAACTAGAGGCCCAGGTACGTTCCCCTACTAGTGCTCGGCGTCCTCGTCGAAAATCTGAGTTAAAACAGTATCAGCAGCCGGAGAAACTGACATTTTCCAAATTCGTCTTGGGTACCAGGGGTATGGCGAGTCGTTTTCGAGTAAGAGGCACTTTTCGTGACGAACAAGGCGTCTGATCGATATGCCTCCCGAGACACAAATAATGTTGGCCATGATCTAGGCTCTGTAAAACTTATCGACGGGCGAAGATCTGAGCATTAGAACAACTGCAGCTATGCCGTTTTCCGTAGGGAGTACTGATATGGTGTTATTATACCAGAAATAGTATTGCTGCTGCAAAAAAATGAAGAATATGTATTTTTTAACACTCAAGTACTCTTGCTTCATGATGACCGAAGGGGCCCCTTAATAGTTACTACAGCACGAGTGAGTATAGATGGGGGCAGCCGGTACGAACTCCAATAAAGGGACGTTGGTATATATTGCACACCTCGGATAACGTAACACTTAACGTTTTATGTTATTGTTACGCGCCAGCGGAAAAAAATCGTAACATTACGTTACTACGTTATCTAAATTCCAGATTTTGTGATAACATAGTGTTAGTACGTTACGATATTGGCGGGCGATCGCGTAACATTATGTTAGAGTGTTGCGTCGATCCCGTGGTGACCGCAGTATAAGTGTTACGGTGTTAAGGTAGGCAGCCCATAGCGAGTAACACTATGTTAGTGTGTTACCTAAATTCCTAGTTGCCATCGTAACACACGTTACTGGGATAACGTACATGGTCAATGAAGCGTTAACATTATGTTACCGTGTTATCGATATCAGCCCGCAGCGAGTAACGTTATGTTAGTGTGTAAGCGGAATTCTTACTTGCTGCCGTAACACACTTTAGACGGATAACGTACATACTACATGGTCCAATAAACGTTTACATAACACTATTTGTTGGTGTGTCAGCGGAATTACCAATATTACGTTATCATGGTGTTACCGTGTTAGCGACACCAGCCCGTAGCGAGCAACATTTTTAAGCATGTTACCTTTTATTATTACTTGCTACCTTTGCACACTTCAGACTGATAACGTACATGGACAATTAAACCCTTACATAACACTACAGTACGCGACACCAGTCAATACTCTCTTAATTATGATCAGGCTGGAATTATTATGTAAGGCAGGGTGTGTCCTACACCATTTTCAGTACAAAAGAGGTCATGTTCTTATTTTCGTCTGAAAATTCAGCCTTAAATTCGTAACTGCCGAGTTCTTAAGTGCTGTCACGTACTGCATGTTAGTGTGTTAGCGGAATTCCTTGCGGATATCCTAACACACGTTAGAGGGTAAACAAACGTAAGTATGTATATAGTCAATACAACGTTGACATTATTGTATGACGACGTAGCAGCGGCAGCAGCAGTCCGTATCGAGTGACGTATTGCCAGGCCCACCCTCCTACTGATGAGGGGACGAAGAAGCTCTGCTGCTGTAAATATCCTACAGCAGTAGGAGTGTGGTGGCACCTATGTTACGAAAATATATGTTGTTGTTGTGGACAGGTACGAATCACAGGTGCTGGTGCAGAGTTTTCGTCTTCCAATTATGCCGAATATCAATACCGCTTTGGGGAACCAGGAGACACATCATAACTTAAATATACTTGTACAGAGGGTTCAAGGGTTAGACCGACAAGCCGAGCGTAAAGCGACCTATAGTGATGCTGCTGATGCTGCTGTTCTGCTGCTGCTGTACAGTACAGGACACCTAATAAGAAACAGGAAATATGGTCCCGGCTGGATTTCTTGTTCGAGAGAGGGTGCTTTCTACACTAATTTCAAGATAACGACTCCCGAATTTATTATTTTCCTCTAAATCTCAGCCTGGCTTTCTTATCAGCCTGTTTCTCATTAGGTGTCCTGTACTGTATGCTGACGATATGTTTTGCTAGAAATTAAAATAAAATAACTCAGACGGTACGTATACGTAGATGTTCATTCGCGTTGGTTCAGCACAATAAGTATTCCCCCAGCGTGATGCATTGCAGATTTGACTACTGTGGGTACTGAGGTCGCGCCTCATATTCACTACGAGTAAATTACTACAGCAGTATAGTAACTACTGTGTTACTGGGATGTCAGCAAAATTAGATAACACGGGTACATTATGTTACTCCGCGACGCCGCTTTACCCTTAACACAGGTAACACATCTTAGAGCGTGGGAAGATCCAAAGGGTAACGTAGTAACATTACGTTGGATTGACTCCGGCCCCCACGGTAACTCAGTAACATAATGTTACCCCCGGATTGAATATTATGGTAACACAGCAGTAGCATAATGTTAAAATCAGATATTTACTGACAGCAACACAGTAACATAATTTTAGGCAGACCTCGGCATTTAGGCTAACACCCTGTTTCTAAACGCTGCTGTCAAACGTGCTCTGTGTAGCCACGTGCCTATACCGTGGGTCGTCAAGGAGAAGGTGGGTAGATAATGTACACTCGTACACCAAATACCAAATACACACCACACAAGTAGAGCCAGTACCTGTCGTCAAAGGCCCATCATGAACACCACACACAGGAGGTAAGCCGCACCAGGTTTGTCACCGGCTGCACCCCTCACACATATACGAGCAGTATCATTCTATCAAAGCCCGGGTCTCATCATCATTGTATCGCAGACTGCTCCCAGGAGGGAGACAGCAACCCACGCGAGGCATCATCTCAGATCATAATGCCTCGCCATACTATATAAACCCCAATCTCCGTAGGCCAGTATGAAACCGCCACATATCGCGAAACCAGTATCGAGCAACCGCATACCACAAACAGAGCTGACCCTACCGAGGAAGTCCGAACCATGATGAAGGATGCGTTAGTGGGATATTTATAGAAGCGGTGGAGCGGGGAAAGATGGCTTGATGGAGACGAGTGTGCGATCAATCGGGGTTGTGGTGTTGGTCAGGCGGGGGGGGGCGTACTCATTTGTTGCTTGCCTTAGTCATTTGACCATTGACCACGCATCCCTTTCGAGACGGTGTTAGAGGGGGGGTGGTATAAGGGGGAATTGACTGAGGAGATGGTCTTCGGTTTTGAGGATTTCGGGCGGCAGCAGCAGCAGCAGCAGCAGCAGCAGCAGCAGCAGCAGTATGGAGGCGCCTGGCCGCATCAGCGGCAACAGCAGCGGCGTTGGGGTGGAGGTCACAGTTACCAGCAGCAGCACCCACCTCAGCCGCAGCATCAGAGTCAACAGCAGCAGAACCCAGGGGACACTGGTTGGACTCGTAACACCGGAAATGGCTGGTACCAGCCCGAGTCCCCTCCGCCCCCAGGAGCGTCTATGGGCGGGTTCTACATGTGCGAGCGTTGTGGTGCTCGAGGGCATATGGCCGCGATTTGCTTTGCCCCTAACAGCGTGTGCGATGGGTTCCTAGCTTATGGTCACAGGGCCAGGCAGTGCTCTGCCCAGCCCACTATCGTCTACGCCCCGAACTACAGCTACGTGCCGCAGGCTGGAACGGCGGCGCTACAGCAGCCACAGATGGAGCCGGTAGTGCCGAGGTCTACGACTAGGAGGGGTAGTGCTATGCCAGGGGAGAGCGAACTGCTTCGGCAGCAGATGATGAAGGACCTGATGTTGGAGCTGGATGTCGTCAGCAAGGAAAGGGATGCCCGTAGAGCGGCTGCGCGCGAGGAGCTGTGGAACATGTATCATGGACCTCGACCGCGTACCTTCCTGCAGAAGCAAGCCTGGTGGGAGAAGTTGCAGTCCGCCAAGCGACGAGCTGGAGGAATTGGTGTTCCGTACCGGAGCTTCGACGAGCTTGGTGTGACTGCGTCCGAGGCGCACGAGCTCGGTGGTACGCGTGCGCTGGTAGCGGCGTCTGTACAGCAGCAGCCTGAGCCTGAGCTGGGGAAGCTCGCTGATGCCGTACAGCAGCAGCCCGAGGCTGAGGAGAAGGAGCTCGGTTCTGAGGCTGCGGTGGTGGAACTTGGAGTGGCTGGGCCTAAGGTGGTGGGGCTTGGTGGTGCTCAGGCTAAGGTGGTGGAGCTTTGTGTTGCTTTGCCTGAGGTGGAGCTCGGTGGTGTGGGTGGCGGAGTGCCGCAGATTGGTTTGGGCCAGAGTGGCTCGTACCCCTTCGACCCAGGGAAACCAGAGGAACGGGATGGGCTTGGGGGGGGGGTTGACGGCGGACGGTCAGAGGTGGAGCTCGTGGAGGAGGGGAGCAGCATCAGCAGCATCTGCGGCGGCGGGGCGCGATGTTTCCCATTTGATCCGGGAAAGCAGGCATGTTATATTTTCCAACTTTCTTGTTGGTGGATTGAGTGGATTGTATTTTCTTGGTCTATTGTTTTGTTTTTGTGCTTCTCCGTGTCTTGGGCGGCATATTTGAGCAATGACTGCTGTAGTTGTGGTGAGCTTGTACCCTGGTATGATGGATCGCAGCTATGTGTGTGGTTGAATGGGAACTGGGTAGGAGAGCGGACGTTCCCGTATGATCCAGGCAAGACAACAATCGGCTCGTATGTGTGAGCGAGGGCTGTAGTTGTGTGGTTGTACCCTACGGGTATGATGGACCACAGCTATATTTTGTGTGTCTGGCTGTTGGAATCGCGGGGGGGGGTTGCGATGCCATGATTCTACAGACAAAGTGCACTGCTGTATGGAACCAGTTTGTGATGGACTGATTATACAGCAAGCAACAGTGTATGATAATTTCTGACTGTTCTACAGCAGCAGTGCATTATTTGTTAGACTGCTGCTGTGTACTGGTATACCGTAGTATATGTATACGTGGATGCATGATACCCGTACTGCTGTGTGTGCTGCTGCTGCTGCTGCGGTGGCCCTGCGCCTTCATACTGCTGCTGCTGCTGCTGCTGCGGTGGCCCTGCAAAGCCTCAGAACCGAGCTCCTTCTCCTCAGCCTCGGGCTGCTGCTGTACGGCATCAGCGAGCTTCCCAAACTCAAGATAAGGCAGCTGCTGTACAGACGCCGCTACCAGCGCACGCGTACCACCGAGCTCGTGCGCCTCGGACGCAGTCACACCAAGCTCGTCGAAGCTCCGGTACGGGACACCAATTCCTCCAGCTCGTCGCATGGCGGACTGCAACTTCTCCCACCAGGCTTGCTTCTGCAGGAAGGTACGCGGTCGAGGTCCATGATACATGTTCCACAGCTCCTCGCGCGCAGCCGCTCTACGGGCATCCCTTTCCTTGTTGACGACATCCAGCTCCAACATCAGGTCTTCATCATCTGCTGCCGAAGCGTTCGCTCTCCCTGGCAAGCACAACCCCTCCTAGTCGTAAGCCTCGGCACTACAGGCTCCATCTGTGGCTGCTGTAGCGCCGCCGTTCCAGCCTGCGGCACGTTGCTGTATCCGGCGCGTACGATAGTGGCTGGGCAGTGCACTGCCTGGCACTGTGACCATAGGCCAGGAACCATCGCACACGCTGTTTGGTGCAAACAAATCGCCTGCTCATGCCCTCGAGCCCCACAGCGTTCCACGTGTAGAACCGCTCATAGACGCTCCTGGCGCGGAGGGGACTCCGGGCTGGTACCACCCATGTCCGGTGATACGTGGCACAACCAGTGCCCCCGGCCTTTGCTGGTGCTGATGCTGCGGCTGAGGTGGGTGCTGCTGCTGGTAACTGTGACCTCCACCCCAATGCCGCTGCTGTTGCGCTGATGCGGCCAGGCCGCCCATACTGTTGCTGCTGCGTGCTGTGACCCTGCGCCTCCATACTGCCGCTGCTGTTGCCGCTGATGCGGCCAGGCGCCTCCATACTGCTGCTGCTGCTGCTGCTGCTGCTGCTGTGCCCTGCGCATCCATACTGCCGCTGCTGTTGCTGCTGCTGCTGCTGCTGCTGCTGCTGCTGCTGCTGCTGCTGCCCAGCGCCCTCAAAATGAAAGACCATCTCCATAGTCAGTCCCCCCCAAATACCACTTCCCCTCTCGCACAGTATAGCGCTCCAACAGCCTCCGGGCCCGAAGCAACGATTATCGTGTTTCTAAACGCTGCTGTCAAACGTGCTCTGTGTAGCCACGTGCCTATACGTGGGTCGTCAAGGAGAAGGGTGGGTAGATAATGTACACTCGTACACACAATACCAAATACACACCACACAAGTAGAGCCAGTACCTGTCGTCAAAGGCCCATCATGAAACACCACACACAGGAGGTAAGCCGCACCAGGTTTGTCACCGGCTGCACCCCTCACACATATACGAGCAGTATCATTCTATCAAAGCCCGGGTCTCATCATCATTGTATCGCAGACTGATCCCGTAGGACCAGCTTCATCCCTCCAGGCACGAGGCATATTGAATAATGCCCCGACACATAATACAAAACCCCACAATACGTGAAACCGTCACATACGGGAAATCAGTATCGAGCAACCGCATACCACAAACACACCCTAACATACTGTTACGTATCGGCCGGCTAAGACTGTAACGTATCTAACGTATGTTAAATGTTACGTTATCCGACCTTAAGGCAATCAGACTGGGGGTCCGAATAACGTAGTGTTAGTAGTGCGGGACACTATGTTAGTGTTATGTTAGTGTGTTATTTGTAACACAATGTTAACACTCATTAGAAGGGTAACACAATGTTAGTGTGTTATGTCTAACGCTCCGTGGACAGTAACATTATGTTATCGTGTTGGTAAATCTGCAGATATCGATCTGGGAATGTTAGAGTGATAACGTACGTGTTGGGTCAGAGCCTAACCTTATGTTAAAGTGTTAGTTGAAGGACGGATCACGGTGTAACATAACGTTAAAGCGTGTGCACATTCGTGGGTTTCCAGTTAACACTGTGTTACCGCGTTACCGTGATTGCCCCTCCAGTGTTAACACTATGTAGTACGTTGCCAAGTCCCTGTGTTAGGCCCCATAACGTAGATACCTGGTAAGTGTTATCCGAGTGTTACGTTTTCCGAGGTGTGATATATTGGTAATATTTTGGACGGGGTATACGTACGTATCGGAATACTGTCGCAGTGAAGTTTCGCGGTTACACTAAAATAGCTGAACGCTACTGAAGGGTTCGTATTGAAAAATTGGATGGACGGAGAATATACAGTGTGATCCTCTCGGCCGGACCAACTCGCGAAAATGAAATATCGACATACATACTCGTTTTGATGTGAAATATCCGTTTCACAGTCCGTGACAACATAATTTGTATCTCTCTAGGAGTAGGAATCAGGACAGACACTGGGTGTATTGCGGTGGTTGGGTAGAAATAACGATATTACCATTGTCAGATATTGAACAACGATATTGTCGCCATGCGTGGTACGCACGCGTGATATATCGGGTTGATGGGAATTCCCAACAAGTCGATGTTTTTCGTTTTCTTTCTCGAACAAAGACCCTGAATACGTGGAATTTCGCAAAGAGTCGGAATGCGTGCACGGCGAACAGACAAATGGGCGCCCGAGCTACGTAAGCATCTGAGCTGGGCACATGAATACGTGGAGTTTCGTAAAGAGTCGGAATGCGTGCACGGCGAACAGACAAATGGGCGCCTGAGCTACGTAAGCATCTGAGCTGGGCACACAGACACATCTCGAAGGCGTGCGCGTGCCTGCGGTCGTCCACTGCTCTCTATATTACACTCAGCTACGAGTAGCAAAGATGAGTTTCGACGAAATACTCGAGCTCACCAAGAGCTCACAGCTGTTTTTTTTCTCACTTTTTTTAATCTATATTATACGTACATCCAACCCGGTACCATTTTTTTTTTTTTTAAATTATATTTGTACTTCTGTCCCTCTCCCTCCATAATCAGAGTGGTGACACAGATCCGGGGTCACAAAGTAGGCTCCTCTCCCTCCCTCCTCACTACGGTTCGCGCCTTGATTTTTATCGCGCAGAGGGTTCAGCAATCCCAACGCTCGTCGCTCTTCATCGAATGTTGCTAACTCACGCTCTTCTCGCGCTTTCTGCTACTAC
>MEHQ01003139.1:87398-113770 GCA_008828725.1 Saccharina japonica
GTCTATAGATACCAGGTTTCAACAACTGGACTGAATGTGACCGATTTCCGCTTTCGATCTCCAGCTTTAAGAGCTGACTTGGTCTTGGTCTTGGTTGCCGGTTTAGCCATTTCCTTGGGGATTATGACTGTAAACGTAGTTTTCGTTGGCTTTTTCTTCTTCTTCTTTTTCTGTTGTTGTTGTGATGAAGATGGCTGGTTGACGTGTATTGTCATGGTGAATGTAGTCTTCGGGCGTTGATTTCGAGGGTTCTTTGTCATGATTGGCAGTACTGGTATGTTACCTACAAATTACGAGCAGATTTGCCATACATGCGAGCGCGGGAAGACCAATCTGTCTGTGTATTTCTGTATATGTATCTATTAACAGTTGTAACGAGTATATGTATGTGTTATTAATCATCTAAACCAATCGATGTATCATACTATACAAGGTATAATAGACAAGTATTAATTTTGAAATCATAAAACGAAAAAAATTAAAACTGGCTCAACAGTCCATGTTATTCCGTTTTCACCATCCTGCCTGAATATAAACAGACACCCCCCCAGCTTGATAGTAGACAACGCTCTCTAGCAGGCAGGCATGTAATGTTGGTGCCTGAAAAAAAAAAAAAGGAAAAACTCAGCTGCAGACATGTATAGCTAGCAGCGAGCAGCAGCGGTTACAGCGAAAATAACCAAAACAAAACATCCACCAGCCGAGTCATATCTCGCTTCCTTGACAGAGAGCATGTACGTATACGCATACATAACGAACGGCAGGTTGTTGTTACTGTGTTGTTGCTGCAGCCTGTTGTTACTGTGTTGTTGCCGTATTTGGCCTTATTTTTGTTGCAACGGGAGCGGAGCGTACATATCATTCTGCGTCGAGGATAGCTGTTGGTTCTCGGTATTATATCGTTGCTTGCTGTTTGCGTTGGTGGGGCAGAAAGCGGCAGCGATTGCTATAAACATTAACCAAAACAACACTGGTTGAGTTATACATCGCCGCACATACATATCATATTTTGATAGTACGTACTCGTATTGCCGTAGGACCGCATCAATTCTGTAGGACTCCATCAAACGATTATTATATCAATGGTGGTATAGTGTCACTGGGACCTGCGTGCAGAGCAAGCATCATTATAATACAAAAACTAAAAAAATTGCGTGACCCCGTAGCCGCTTCGAAAAAAACAATGCGTGCACAAACGGTACAAACAAAAAATTGTCGCGTACACATACAAAAACAGCAGTGACGTCGTTCGTATTCAAGGCGGGGAGAAAAAATCTAATTTCGTTTGCTCTCTGTATTGCTGTACGTATATCATAGAAGAAGTGTATGGGCCTTTTCCATTCGAGTATTTTGGTACAGCAGTTCAGCCGTACAGCAGTACATACAACAAAATAAACTACAGGGCACGCAGTAGCTGCTCACGTTTTTGCTTTTGTGACGTGTTGTGTCCTGCATACGTGTGCCTGACCATTGGTAAGCAGCTATGAGTAGCACAACTCACAAGGAATATAGCAGGTACTTGTAGTTGTGCCCACGTACGTGTGTCTTGTACTGGATTTTCAAGTACAATATAAAAGCAATTTTCAGATAAGAGTAACAGAGCGACAAGGGCGACAACCCTGTGCAAAGGCAGTAACTTTTACGACATCCTTGAGCAAACGCAGTACCACCCTTTTCAGCAGCTACATACAGCATTGTTCAGGTACAGCTACATGCAGCTTTGTTCAGGTATTAGTAGAGTATATCGTACGATGTCGCTTCGAAAAGTGCACAGCGGGAAAATTGGTTGCAAGAGCACAAGAAAGGAGAGCGGAGCATTTGACCAGAAAATCATTCATGTTTAGACTGCCAACTCTATTTTCTCTATTATCATCTGCACTTGAATGAAAGTTAGCCTGGTTTGCTGCTGTACTTTTCTACATGAGTCTGGGCAAGATTATCAACCTGTACATGGCCCCACGGAAATCCCAAGCTGAAGCCCCATGTAACGAAGGATAAGAGCCGTTTTAGACGTACGCACCCTGGTCTCCAATCCACCTGACCCTAGTCTCTCACCGCTTCGTAGTCCGTTTCCTTCCGTAGAGTATGCTGTCAGGTTGATCTGCCTCCTTGTCTCAACAGCTTCCTGCAAAGGCCAGTCTTCTGTCTGCTAACTCCTTTTCAATCCTCCAGTGCTACACAACAGATCTCCGCATGAAACCTTCAACAATGCCTTACTGTTACGCTCGCAGTACTCAGTCTCGGTTTACAGTCACGCACGCTCAAGTTCTCTTCCATTTTTCCCTCATGGTATTGTGTGTTTTTGGGTTTGGTTTTGACTGCCCAAGAGCGGTGCTCTCTCGACTGACAGGAGTTGCAGTCTTTAGGAAGCATTCCGTTACGTACGTATTTTACGTTACGTACGGGCTAATCCGCCGCAACAGTTGTTGTTGTTGTTGTTGTTGAGCTTTTCAATTTTCGCTTCGGTATGTAGAGGGATGTCATGCTCCTTTTTCTCCATGGCTTTGGCTTCTTGGGCATAACTTCCGGAAACACGAGATCGTAAATGGATGTGGCTGTTGTCTGTCGCGTGTCGCACGAGAGAAAAACGTGTTTATGCTTCTTGGGTATCCCTGCCGTATTTCAGACACATGAGCGTAGATGGATATGGCAGTTGTACGTCGTGTGTTGAACTGGTGGTAAACGTGTTTTATATTTTGATTGTTGTGTCGATTTTCGTACATGGGTGTGGCGGTTGTCTGTCGTGTTTCGCACGTGAAAACGGTACCGGTATAGCGGTAGAGTGAAAAATTAATATTCTGTTCGTGGATTTTATTTCATGGCTGCCGGACACGAGAGCGTAGATGGATGTGGCGGTTGTCCGTCGTGTGTCACACGGGAAATAGTTTTCGTTTTATCCCACGGTATTGCGGTAGAGTGGTATATTATGTTCGTGGATTTTGTTTTTCATGGTGCGGCTTCTTCGGTTAGGACCGCTGTAGACACATGGGCGTAGATGGATGTGGCGGTTGTCTGCCGTGTGTCGCACGGGAAATCGTTTTTGTTTTATCCGACGGTATTGCGGTAGGGTGGTACGTTCTGTTCGTGGCGGTTGTCCGGTGTGTGTCGCGCGGGAGAGCGCTTTTTCTTTTTTGATTGTTTCGTCGAATTCTCGAGTTGTCTTGGACATCACTGCCGTAGACACATGAGCGTACATGGATGCGACCGTTGTCTGTCGGGTGTCGCACGTTTAATCATTTTCGTTTTATCCCACGGTATTGCGGTAGAGTGGAATAATCTGTTCGTGGATTACTTTTTTCATGGGTTTGGTGTCTTGGGCACCACTGCCGTAGACACATGAGCGTAGATGGATGTGGCGGTTGTCTGTCGTGTGGCGCACGGGAATTTGTTTTTGTTTTATCCCACGGTATTGCGGTGGGGTGGTATATTCTGTTCGTGGCGGTTGTCCGGCGTGTGTTGCACGGGAAAACGCTTTTTATATTTTAATTGTTTTGTCGATTTCCCGATTTGTTTCGCGGTTGACTATCGTGTGCAGCACGGGAAATCGTTTTCGTTTTATTCCACGGTAGTAGCGGTTGAGTGGAATATTCCATTCGTGGCATTCGTGGATTTTTCATGGCTTTGGCTTCTTGGGCACCATTGCCGGACACGAGAGCGTAGATGGATGTGGCGTTGGTCTAGCGTATGTTGCATGGTGTTGCATGGTATTGCACGGAAAAACACACCATTTTTTTATGTTTTGTGCTTTTTTACATGGATGGGTTGGGCTTATTTCGCGTCACTCCTTTAGTTGTCTGTCTTGCGTTGTGGGAAAGTGGCTTGGGTATACCATATTATAGAGTCCGTCGATTTTATTCCATGGTTTGGCTTTGCTTGCCTCATTGCGTTGCTTTGTGTGTTTTCTTGCTGGAGAGTGTGCCTTTGATTGGGGCTCATTTAATGCGTCAGGGATCAATAATCGACAATATTTTAACGGGACTTCTTTCGATGTTATTGGCCTTTTTTGCATCATTAATTACGTCAAGAATCAACAATCCAAACTGGGTCTCTTCAACGGTCCCTTGGCATCGTAAACTGGAGCCTTAGCCTCTCGGTCCCTTGGCATCGTAAACTACCTGATGTATTGCGGGCCTTTTTCCTCCTTCGCTTCGCCGACGGCCTGGGCCGGCGGCGAAGCCCCCTTGTAACATATACCAGATACTCTGTACAGCTATGAATAGCACCGGGACTCAAGACGATTTAGACGTAAGAAAAATAACAACAACGTCCCGTATTCGCTAGTGGTCGGCAGCTGAAACAACAACTCTTTTATAAACAAACCAGCCCGCGAAGGGGAATACAACATATTTCATACGCCACCAGTATAAAGCTATTCATACCACAGCATTGTAAAACGAATAGAAAAACAAAGTCCCTGCATCGAGACGGTTAGGGTTAGACGTATTATTGAGTTTGATATCGAATATCATCTTGTAATAACGAATCCCGTAACACCGTGCAACGGATATTGCATGACATCCAACCTGAACAACAACTTAGTGTATGAGACCAACTTATGGGACATTTTTGAGAGTTATTTTCGATGGTTCTGAGGCTCCAGAAATATGTCATGAAAAATATGGTACCTCCATTATGTATGGCGTTCAGATTTTGAAAAACGTTATTTGTTGTCATAATTTTTATTTTTTGGGCGGTCTTGTCGGCTCTTTGGAAATACGTGCACGACGATGACGAGTCTGTCGATCGATACAGCAGTACGTACAGCGGCATTATCCAAAATCCGAATAATTCAGTGGTTTCCAGTTCTCAGAGGTGCCCAAGATCCCTCAGAACTGGGCCCAGTTCTGACCGGATTGGCTGATTTCTGCCTCCTCCAGGAACTGAGATCAAAAATATGGATGGATTTCTGTCCCATGATAATAGATGGTTCTGATGTTTGGCGGTCGTAGATCGCCAAAAAAGCCAGAAATCAGGCCCCAAAAATTCCCATAATAGTTGGTCTGAGCCCCTTATACAATGCGTTAGCTCGGGTCTTCCTAGGGGCGGGCTGTTCACTTCTCGCATTGCTTTGCGAGCTAGGAAGCACTTCCTGGTGGGATCAAGGCACGGGCGTAGACCCAACCCAACCCCCAACCCTAACCCTAACCCTAACCCTAACCCTAACCCTAACCCTAACCCTAACCTTAACCGGACCCAAAACGGACCAGAAACGGGCGAGAAACGCGGCGCCACTTTTGCATCTAGCGAGAAAGTTGCGACAATATTCCGAGCGCGGACCACAATTACTTACGATGTGCGGACCACAGGTACACAATTTTCAAGAGAAAATCACGCCTTGAAGATCCGAGCTAACGGATTGTATGATGTACTCTAGTGTATGGCCCTAGCATTGGGCATAACATTAAATATCACGTCCGAACGGGGGTGGTATTGAACATCATCTTGTCATCGGGGATCCCCTAACATCACGCAATGGATGTTGCATATCATCCAACCTGAACAACAACTTTTGGCATTGGGGGTGATATTGAATATCGATCCAAACCAGGGTGATATTCAATAGTATCGTGTAATAGGCGATCCCCTAACACTATGCAATGGAAAGCAAGGCGTCTACAACTTGATTCGCAGATCAGGTTCAGAAGATCAGATGATATTGGTTCCTTTTTATTATTTGAGAGCTTTGCTGTGCGCGAAGCTAAGCGAGTGCAGTCATGTGGCGAGTGAGCCACTGACTGCTCATTGCAAAACGTAAAGTTAACCTACTTTTGAGATGCCGAAACGTCACTATGGACGTCAGCTCGGACCCTTACGATGACGAGACACTACTTCTATTAATAGTTACGTCATCGTGTACGTACTTAGGAATACTCGCGTCAACTCATATCTTACGGAATTCCAAGCTGGATACCTCAACAACGAAGATACAAGATATCAAATATACGGTAGAGTACGATCCAACCGTAAGATATGATCTAAAGAGGGTATCATATCTAGACTGTTGGATACCGTTGTTCTATCTTGCTCATACAAATGGCACACCATAACAATATTGCATCTCACCTAACCTGAATACCAACGTTTGACATTGGGGGTGATCTTTAATATGCCATCCTAACCTGGGTGATATTGCATATCACCTTGTACACGGGGATCCCCTATATCACCATGCAATGGATATTCATATAATATCCTTGTGATACTAAACGTATTTTCATTTTTAGATGTAATATCGTCCGGGAACAACCCTGAACGACGTGCCCGTTGTTTTAAACCACCTAATACGTTAATGTCGAGTATCCGCTTGTGACATGTATCATCGACCTAGTGATAGTGATACTCACCCCCAAGCCAATGGACTTGATATTGGGTTTTGCCAGATTGTTATCGGTCTGGTGAACCTACCTGTGGTGTTGCCTATCGTCTGGTTTGTTAGGTGATACATACACTGGTTGTTTTCCTTGCTGTGCTAGTGTGATACCGATTGGGGGATCCCCCAACAACATGCAAGGGACACTAAATATCATCTCGTATGGAAAAACCTCAACCAACCGTGATTTACACTTCCATTGCACAATTCTACGAGAGTTGACGAGGGAAAGAAAGTGCTGAAATCTTCTCGCGATTAAAATGTAAGGCAAGAACCGTAGTGGGAGAGGAGGGAGACGAGCCTACTTTGTGACCCCGGATCTGAGTTACGACTAGGAAGGAGAGAGAAAGAAAGGGCGAAGATAATAAATGGGATGGGATGGACAAAAAAAGAAGTGTATTTGGCGCACTTTACGGCAACACCATGCAAGTGGAATTGGCAATCACCAGATCATACAAAAAAACCTAAACAAGCACAGGTCAGCCGCCACTATGAAGTACACGATAAAACTCTCCGTCGTATAGCGTGTAGCACACACCACCACCAGAATTGCACCCTCAATCCACCAACAGTGAAAGCAAACGACCGACAGATGGTCAACAGTAAAGTATTCCCGTTCCTCGGGACACACCCACCTGCATCGAGACAAGCCGAGCAAAGAGTTAGGCCAACCGCTCCACTCGTCCTAAAGCCATCGCTATAAGAGTCTTCACGCCAACGCTGTTCGCCACAACACTCTCACGACACACCCCACGAACTACTCCCGTGGCCGACGAACTCACCACCGCAAACGGAAAACTCTTGCGCTCCCTCGTGTGATAGCGCGACACACCCACCTTTAATGGCATCAATGAAACCGCAAAAGGAGTGAGGTCGATCGCTCCAGGAATGTCTGCCTGGTTGGTGAAAACCCAACATGCTCCGTCCTGGCATTGTAAGAATGCGAGGGTCTATGGTAATATATAAGGCTACCGGTGTGCACGATATGAGTACACCTCCCCCCCCCCAATCGCACACACACGCACCCCTAACCTGCCTCCCTCCCCCCCCCTCCCCCCACGCAAACACAGCCCTCACCCCCCTCCCGCACACCCCCACGCGCCCCCATATCATGAAGGGGCCGAACATTTGCTGTCGAATGTGTAGTTCGATTGTTTTTGTCTCTCGCTTGCGTACGGCGTCCTCTCTTCAAATTCAAGCTTTTTTTAAAGGGCCGTGTGTCGTTTCCGTTATGGGCCTGAACAACGAAGTGGACAAACGGGGGGTGGAGAGTGTGTTATGGATGACAAAACACGCGTTGCTGGTCAGACTGTTTTCAGGCGTTGTTGGTATATACGCAAGGCGCACGGGCCAAACGTCACGGCCTCCAAATAACAGCCGGTTTTCCAAATTGAGAATTGCCTTCCCGATGAGAATGAAGATCGAAAATATTGGTTTTTGAATTGTAAGAGATGTACTTCCCTCATCACAGTCAGTTTTTTCACTGTAAACTATTGTCAGTTGTGACACCCGTCGATGACAAAAAAAATAAAATGAAATCGGCATCGGCAGTCTCAAGATATCGAAGATTCCAGAAAATCTGGATTTATGGCCGAGGTACGTACCTCGCTCATAAATGCAAATTCCTCGATTTTACGAGCCTGTCAAGGTTGATTTCAATTTTTTTCCGTGGATCGATACCTATCATCGAGAAACATATTTCTACGTCAATTTTTGATCGTGAGCGAAATACAAATCTTAAACAATAACAAAGTACTAAGATCGATTTTCATTTCCGTCGGAAAGGCAATTCTCAAGTAGTAGGGAAATCGGCTGTTAAACGAATACCACATATTCCTTGCACTATTTTTTACTACAACTACGATTCGTAGCGCTAACGGATAGGCGTGAACAGCACTACTCGTATATACCTTTTACTTGAACCAAGTGACTGCTTAGTATTTTGATCAGAGGTGCGTACATGGACTACTACTGCTGTGGCATCCACCAACTGAGCCTCTCGGGTGGGGAGATAGTTTGATGTTTTATCATAAGGAAAATTGCCTTGGCTCTAGACGTATGCATCAGCTATCGCGACACGAGCTAACGCCATGACAACGGCCTACAATACAAGGAAGACACAACCCAAATTATCTATTTCTGACCATGGGCGCCATTAAAACGTGACGACATTCGAACGGTATGACCTCGTGACGCCATGTTGTTCAGACACGAGTTACCAATTGATGGAATAGACACAGTAGTAACTAGTATGGACTACTGCCCGATTTTGACGAAGTTCATTTGTGACCAAGATAGGCCTACTCTTCCCCCTTTCTACCTAATGGTGCCAGACTGTCGAATCCTAACACCCCTCTTCTAAATGCTGGTCACGCGAAACCACATCGATCGGTACGTAAGGTGCCAGAAAACGCGCTGTTGCAAGCGGAGGTTGACGCCCGTCACACATGGCGGCATGCCATAAAAATGATGAAATTGTAACTTAAACGGTGTCTACACCGCAATGCTCAACCATCATATTTATTATCGTCTTCGGAACCGAATGCCATATGGTGGGTCGATCGTGTCCGGAGCGGGTGAGAAAACAATGCCATACGAACAACACCGCCAAAACTCATCTTCATGCACGGCCAAAATGCGATACCTTCACTATATGTACAAATAATATCAAACGGTTGACGACGAAGGAATCGATCGCGTTTGCTGCAGGTCGGGAATACATTCAACACGGACGACACCGTTACTGCTTGCTTTGGTCCAATGCAAGACGAATGGGACGCCTCCATAGTCGGCCACGATGGACACCGAAACATCTCCTCCGCCCATGTCAGGGGCCTTACCACCGCCCGCCCTTCAAACCGCTCTGTGGGGTTCTGCCCGACCGCCCTCCGAGGCGGAGGCAAGCGAGCGCCTTGCATTATGTCCCGCCGTGTTGACACACGAACACGCGGGTGGGACGGTGGACCATTCCGATAACATTGGGTCTTCTGCAACGCGTGGCAGCGAAGAGGTTATACGGCAACACGAGAGCACACCTGTAACGCGTCGAATGAAGCTCGGTCGGATAGGGGGGAAGAAGGTCGGAGGTGTCCCTTCATCGGTGGGAGATAGTGCGACGGCGCGTGACGAACCCGAGAGCAGCGAAACTGCGCCAACGACGAAGAAGCGATCCTTAGGACCCATATTAACTAAGACAGCAAAACATATCATTTATAAAATAAAATCCTATTTGGATGTGATTTCACAAAAAAAAAACTGGTTTGCGTCCTATGAGGAATAGTGAATTGCTTGTTCAAATACTTCTGAAATCGAAACAACACAACACGCCTCACAACGCCCAGGTGAAGACATCCGACGAGAGTAGACGAGAACGAAGGCATTCGTCGGCGCGTGCGCGCCGACGCAGGCATACTCTTGCTTTTGACCGCCCAGGCTAGGAAGCTATCTCTCTCTGGGTCTCAGGGGTGGGCGTAGGGATCCCTGAAACGCCACGGGCGAGACAGCGACGGCGACGGTGCTATCAAAGTTATGAGCGTATCCTGCTGTTTTTGCGTCGATCACTCGGTTTTTGGTCGGGTTGGCACATCGAGCTGTTTCAGAAGTTGGGATTGCGACCGCCATGATTCGTTTTGAGGCACCACCGCCGGGGTACGATGTGCTATGGTCTGTAGGCGTGGGCGCGGCTGTTGTCCCGGTGGCCTCGCGTCGGGGTTCACGTGTTGTCGCCTCGGTCGTGGTCATCGATGCGATCAAGAAATCGCCAGGTTGTAGTGGGGGCGTTTACCCACCGTGGACATGCCGGTCCAAGTCGGCCCAACTCCCAAATTGGATTTGAATTCTACACAGGAAAAGGTCCTGGGATCTTTTTGTTTTTTTCGTTCAATTCAAATTGATTATACCCCAAAATCCTGATATTTGGTGCTGGTGCGTGCGTTGACCAATGAAAAGCGAATTTGAATTTCTTTTTCAAATATAATTTATTTTATACTCGTTAATATGGGCCCTTACCGGTTGACCGCTCTCTCGCCCCTTTGGCCTCTCTAAGTGTTAAGTCATTGGCTAAGGCCATCACCAAAAGCGAGCGTTCTGAGGGACCCTTTGTACTCGTGAGGGGCTCCGTGGGGTCACCAAGCCTCGAAGGGTTACGAAAGTTTGTACGAGCGCCGAGGGGATCACAGTGGCCGATTCACAAATATTCGCGAGTCGTCATTTTGAACGACCCTCTTCGCCGCCTGAAGGGCGACGACGACAACGGAAGACGGAGTATGGAGCTACTGTCAAAAGCGAGCAAGGCTGCTACCGAGGAAATGAAGGCTGGTTTCAAGTATTTTGTTGTGTGTGTCTTGGTTGTCCTTACCGTGTTTGAGGTGCTAATAACCCGGAACAAACCCTGGGCCGAACATCAGCATCTCTTGCCCGAAATAGCGCAAGGCTCGTCTTGACATGGGCTGGGGACATGGTTGACGCCCGACGTGCACGAAGTACGGAGTGGAACCGTACGTTTGTAGAAGCAGTCGTGTATATGATCACACCATGTGACAAATGATGAGCATCTAAAAACCACATACCATGTACCGTGATGTATTCTACAACATATACCACGACACCCCGTGCCCTAATAGCTAATGCAATTGAAATGCACACGTTGCGCCTTTCAACGATACACGGTAACGGGGGTCAAAACGCAAAAGGAGGCCTTTGTCACACGTCTGCAGGCTCGACTGGACCGAGCTTGGCTCGCCGACGCAGCTACCTGGTTAGGCACTGTGAAGGCCACGAAGTACATAGTTGAGCCGCTGCTACCGACTCAAGTACCTATGTAATTGGTCATGGTGCAGACGGGAGCTCCAAACGTGGGTCCTCGTGCAGAGATAAGTGTTAGGTTCGAGCTTGACGCACGAATTGTAGTATATGAACACCTCCCACACATTGCTCACCCTTACCGGTATTTGAAGCAGTTCGTGGAGCGTTCGTTAGCACTGTAGCGTAACAATCATAGCCTTGAACGTATGAAATACCTACCACTAACACATTACATGTTCCCCGTCTACAAAAAAGGTGGGGCTGTTTGAGGGCGAGACGCATGCTACGATAGAGGTGCACCATGTTTTTGCTGAGCTCCTCACTTAAGGAACGGCATATCTCACCCGAAAAAATGATTTTGGAGGAAAATAAAAGTGCTGCCGGATGCGGAATCTCATGACCGAAGTATACTCTGAAGAATTATTCGTCACAAAAATGAATCTCCGACGAATTTGGGTTAAGGAGCCCGACCGTTCAGAACACGATTCGGCCAAAACCTGCTACCTCTACCGTCGCACGCGTCGCGACCCGTCACTCGAACAATGCAAGGATGGGAACATTCATTAAAATCTGCTTTCGCTGGCTGGACCAAGCATTGGCCGGATTGGGGACTATCACAGCAGCCTACTTCGCTAGGGACACGCCTCTCCGAGTCACACGCACAGGCATGATTTCGCGCTGGGACGCTTTCCTCCAGGGTGTAGATGGTGTTCGGTTTCCCCCGGCATACGAACATTGGCACAACCTCCTCCTACGGATCATTGGATTCCAGCGCCGATAACGCAACGAAGGTCTCATGTCGTACGCCAAGGCTATCAAGAAGACACAAGGCGAGAGCGTTGAGACGACCATCCGCAAACGACGTCTCCTACTTGCGGGGGCCGGACAGTGGACAACCGATGACTGGCCGGCCCAGCGGGTGATGGTTGGGACTATCGTTGGTGGGGAGAACCCGGGAGCGGCCGACCAGAAAAAATACTGGGCCCAGTCTCTAGCAGATGACCTCAGAGTTTTTGAAGCCAAAGCGGGCTCCACAGAAAGTCCCCCTTTCCTGTTCGGAGCAGAGACGGTGTTATAGCCGGGGGGCGGCTAAACAAAGTGTGAAGTGTTATCGGGGGGTCGTTGAAGAGGCAGACCCTTTACTGGTGAGGTGGTACAGGGCCGAAACGGAGAGGAGTTGGCTACGACATATAGCTGAGGACGCCACGAGAGTGACAAGGGGAGGCAGCCGTAGTGATACAGCTGTCGACGAATGCAGAAACGAAATGGTACACCGTGCATGAAAGTTCCTGCCAGACCGGATCTGGGGGCGTTAGAGGTCCTCTGCGGGGAAAACGTGAACCTCTGCCCCCAACCTGACTCGATGTTCCTCCGCATTAATACTTGTACACGATTAGGATCGGCCTAGAAGAGACCCATACATAATTCTACCCCTCGTGGGCCGTAGCATCGCTTAGCAAAATAAGATGAAGAACGCTGCTCGGCTTACTTCGGTCGTAACGACGGCTACAAGGCGCTATCAATCTGGGACTTTTTCACGGCGACTTTTCGCGACTTCAACGACTATGGCGATGCCTATACGTAGAACGAGCTGGGTCTGCCGTGAAACGGAGAAAGCTTCCTAAAGTCGAATATCGCGGACCACTGCGAACTAGGCCCCGAACATTATGAGCACTAACCCTGACACACCACTACTTTTATGCCAAAAAAGAGTACCAGGTAGGTATGCGATTATGTATACATATATATTATATATATATATATACCAGGTATATATATTTCCGGAATTGAGCTCTCCGAGATATCCGCGAAAACAAAAAAACACCGACTACTTGTGTTACAGCAACATCCCGCTGCAACATGGGACACAACATTCCACACATAGATGCTCCGAGTACCTTGGAGTAAACTAAGGAGTATTCAAGGTAAACATACTTCAGGTATTTCGTGTACTCGGATTAATTGAGCTCTATGTACTCCGGGATACTGCTCGTACTCGGAGTATTTCGAGATTCTGTACTGCAGATACTGCCATACTCGGAGTATTTCGGGGTCCGATGCTGCGGGTACTCCTTGTACTCGGAGTATTTGGGCCTTCAGTACTGCTTATACTCCAAGTACTCCGAGTATTCAGGCCGCCAGTGCTCTAATGCTATCAGTACTCGGAGTACGAAATGTACTCGATACTCGGAGTATACTCGGAGTGTGAAGTATATTAGGAGCATCTTTGCATCATTTTATAGACTCGGCCGTCATTACTCCCAGGTTCTGGGACATTGCATGTGATTTGGCCTTTACAGCATTTCAAAATGAACAGATGCTCCCATACCTGGAAGTAAAATTAGAGTAGTTTAGAGGAAACATACTGCAGGTACTTTGTGTACTTGCGGTATTTCGGTGTTCAACACTCTCGATACTCGGAGTACTCCGAGTATTATAGAGGTTAGTACTCCGGGTTCTGCTGGTACTCGACGATTATTACTGCTCGTACTCCCAGTACTCGGAGTATTTGGGTATTTTGTACTGCTCATACTACAAGTACTCCGAGTATTTGGGCCACCAGTACTCTAATACTCTTAGTACTCGAAGTATCGAGTACTCGGAGTATCGAGTATTCTCGGAGCATCTGTGCAACATTCTTATAAAAGTCGCATTTTTCGATCTAGATGAAACTCTGTGGGGACAGGGCTCAAGGCATAAGGAGAAGAGCAATCAAAGTCTCGTTGCCCAATTCGCCACCCATCGAGAAATATTACCAACAACCCGATTTCATGCATTAGTCAAGTAAGTATGTACGAAAAAAAATGGCCTCCCTGCGATGCCCCGCTCAGTAGCGAGATTTTTGCGCGTAATTTTAACCCCGCATTTGAATCGCACGTTTCAAAGGAATTCAATGTCGGCCCTATTTATTTTTTGTTTCGTCTCTCTCAGAGTTATGACGGTCGCTTTTGTATTTTTTAGTTTTGTTTTACCGGTCGGTCAGGGTCGGTTGGAATGAAATAAAATAATGCATATATAGGGCCGAAGGTTCAACCTGTCGAGGAGCATGAACGACACCGTGTCAAAACGTCAAGTCAAAATTCGCACAATTGATGGGGGCATGGCCAATCCGATGTTTAAAGCATTTTATGGCTGGCCCGGTTCGTATATACTATTAATAACAATTGTTGGAACACTTGAATTGTGGAGCACACCTGGTACCAGGTACCAGGTATGCACTATGGAGATCACCATATATACTTGATATTAATAGTATTAAGGGGCCCCTTCGGTCACGATGAAACAAGAGTACTTGAGTCTTGAAAAATATATATTCTTCATTCTTTTTGCAGCAGCAATACAATTTCTGGTATAATAACACCATATCAGTACTCCCTACGGGAAACGGCATAGCTACAGTTCTCATGCTCAGATCTTCGCCCGTCGATAAGTTTTAGAGAGCCTAGATCATAGCCAACATTTGTGCCTGGGGAGGCATATCGATCAAACGCCTTGTTCGTCACGAAAAGTGCCTCTTACTCGAAAACGACTCGCCATACCCCTGGTACCCAAGACGAATTTGAAAAATGTCAGTTTCTCCGGCTGCTGATACTGTTTTAACTCAGATTTTCGACGAGGACGCCTAGCACTATTAATAGTAGGTGAACGTACCTGGGCCTCTAGTTCGACCGCCCGTAGCGTCCTACGTGGCCACAGCAGAGTGTAGATACCAAACAGGAGCTCCGAAACGATCAAAATCTTGCTGCGGAGCACTTTCGTTTCGTGATGCAAACACAGCAATCCTTGCCCTCCCTTGCAGATACAAGGGTTCCAATACCTTCTAGAGACTATAACGAACAAGTTATACGTTTGACGGGCGAAGATCTGAGCATTAGAACCAGAGCTATGCCGTTTTCCGTAAGGAGTACTGATATGGTGTTATTACACCAGAAATAGTATTGCTGCTGTAAAAAAAACGAAAAATGTATATTTTTCATCACTCAAGTACTCTTGTTTCATCATGACCGAAGGGGCCCCTTAATAGGATAAAAATTGGAATAGAGTCGTCCCGGTGGTTCAGCAGGTAACCACGAAGCCTGTTGAGTTTGAAGTCGAGGGTTCGAGTCTCCATATGTATGGATATATTTTTTCTCCAATGACACCAACTGTCGAGAGCGCATATTCTAGCGTGGGTAAGCAAAATTCGACCAGAGTTGACGAGGGAAGAAAGTGCTGAAGTCGTTTCGCGATAAAAATGCAAAGCAAGAACCGTAGTGGGGAGGGGGGCTTAGTTACCCCGGATCTGAGTCACGACTCCTAAAGAGGGAGAGATAATAGAAATGCGAAGATATTTCTTAATATTGTTATAAGGGATGGACAAAACAAAAGTAATAAATAACAACAGAGTATGCCGTGCGTTCGATATACGTATGATACGTAGCCGCATGTTTTAGTTTTCATTATTTTTCTATTCGTCCCATTAAGGCCACGGTGGCGGTCGACCATCCCCTGGGTCCCGCTTTCAATTTTTCGACCAAAAATAAATATATTTTTTGACGGTTTCGTTTACGGGACTGTGAACTTTCCGCCCAATGAAAGGCTGGCACGTACCAGATATAAAACAAAAATCGCACCAGAGGTATGGCTATCGCTAGGTGGCTTATTTGGGCGGTCAGCACGGCGTGGGCCTGCGGGACCATGGCGACTCCACAAGGTGAGGGGACTACCAACTACCCAAATCAAGGCGCCTGCTGAAATTTGGCTGTTTTTGGTGCGCTATGTGTTGAGAACCGGTGGGCTGTCATTTTTGGGTCCGACCGGCTCTGGTCCGGGCTTAGGGTCCCTCACGATAGAGACACCATTAGGGGCTGGGCGCCCTAGCTAGAGTCCAGCTCCCAGCTTAGTGTGTTCAAGGCACCGTTGCCTTGTGGGAAGCTGATCGGCTGCCCGCAAACCTTCATTCGGTCACGTACAAGCACTCTTTGGGTACAGAATGTTGTATTTGGGTCAAAAGAAGCCCCTTACCGCCCGCCGGAGGTACGAGACGCCTCGTGTACATGTCCCGCCCCGCAAACGCCTCTACACATGCCTTTCACCGGCGACTTTGAACAATATCGCAGCGAAGGGCTCTGCAAGGCCACCTGCTGCGAAACTGGGGCGCGATGCGATGCACAGCAGTAGAAGTCCTGATTTTGGTGGTCGATTGTGTTTGAGGCTTTGTTGCGCAGGTTCGGGTAGTCGGACCTCCCCACGCAAAAGGCAGTGTTTTGGAAGGCGTTCTTCTCCGTGAGTTGTACCGCTTCGGCGACGGACCTCGGGGAAGAAAGATAGCTGACGTCTAGACGAATACGGGAACATACTAAGCTTGCGTCAGTGGGGACGCAGCGGGGTTCATAATTGCAATACCGCAAACCTAGCTTTCACGTAAAATTGACCTTTTCCGCTCCAGAAACCCGAAAAAGTGTACTGGATTTACTATACATAGCCTCGTAAAACACCGAAAAAAGATGCCAATGCACTACCTTTGGCTCTGCTGTTCTCCCTACGTTTAGTATATTGGGCAACGAAACTCGCTGCAGGAAGATAGCTTACATTTAGACGAATCTATACACATGTGGTTTGTTCGAAGTCGTTCACGTTGCGTGTCGGATAATTGCAATACGGCAAACCTAGCTTTCACGTAAAATTGACCTTTTCCGCTCCAGAAACCCGAAAAAGTGTACTGGATTTACTATACATAGCCTCGTAAAACACCGAAAAAAGATGCCAATGCACTACCTTTGGCTCTGCTGTTCTCCCTACGTTTAGTATATTGGGCAACGAAACTCGCTGCAGGAAGATAGCTTACATTTAGACGAATCTATACACATGTGGTTTGTTCGAAGTCGTTCACGTTGCGTGTCGGATAATTGCAATACGGCAAACCTAGCTTTCACGTAAAATTGACCTTTTCCGCTCCAGAAATCCGAAATAGTATACTGAAATTAGTATGCATAGCCTGGTACAACACCAAAAAAAGGTGCCAATGCACTATCGTTGGCTCTGCTGTTCTCCCTAGGTTTAGTATATTAGGCAACGAATCGCTGCAGGAAGATAGCTTACATTTAGACGAATCTGGGGACATGTGGTTTTCTCTAAGTCGCTGACGTTGCGTGTCGGATAATTGCAATACGGCAAACCTAGCTTTCACGTAAAATTGACCTTTTCTGCTCAATAAACCCTAAATAGTGTACTGAAATTAGTATACATAGCCTCGTACAACACCGACAAAAAGTGCCAATACACTATCTTTGGCTCTGCTGTTCTCTTGGGTTTTGTATATTAGTGAAAGCAACTCGCTGCAGAAAGATAGCTGACATTTAGTGGAATCCACGAACATGCGGCTTGTTTGTACGTACGGACGTTGCGGGACAGAGAATTTCAGTACCGGCTTCAGTATGTATAGTCTTGCCCACCCAGACAAAAAACAGGCCATTACACTGTTTTCGGCGCTGCTGTTATCCGTTAGTTCGACACATTCGGCAAACTACCTTGAAGACGAAATATAGCTGGCGTCTAGGCGAATCTCGGAACCTATATTGTAGACGTTATTCCAAACCGTGCGACGAAAAACAAAATGATTTTCTGCAAAATTAGATTCGACATAAAAAATGTGCTTTCACACGTGAAAAGCGAGAAATTCATACCGGCATTAGTATGTACAGTCCTGTCCACCCCGAAAACAACAGGCCGAAACACTATGTTTCGCGCTGCGGTCCTCAGTGGGTTCGACACATTCGGCAAACTATCTTGACGACGAAAGATTGCCCACGGCCTGTAAAAAAGCAAGTTCGATCATAGCAAACGAAGTAAATTCCGACAATCTTTGTTTCTACACTCAAGCAACACCTTTTGTACAGGCTTGCTTGTCGACACAAAGCAAAGCATGCCATTCATCAATATTTGCCGCTGCTATGCGCTTCACTCAGGAACAGGTTGCCGCCCCCCGTACACCCTATCCCCTACGCCGCCTGGTATTGCAGGTTGTTCCGAACCGTGGCCGCAAGAACATAGGCAAGTTATCGCGTCCGTTGATCTTCTCCTTGTGGCGGCCAAGCACCCTGTACGCGGGGGCCGGGAAGGATGTCGAGAGAGGATATATTGCGCGGGGGTTTAACAAGTTTCTACAGTAGTCGCACTCGTGTGGGGAATGGGGGGCGGGTCCTGCAAGTGTATGCAACACAGCCGCAGGGGGGCATCTACTAATTCTTTTGCATCGCAAATTTCCGAAAATCCAACAATTCCGGAGGACCATAGTAAATAGGACCACATATTGTGTGTAAAAACAGGTAAATATGTAGTTTTTTGTGTCGACCATAAGTCCTGTTAACTATGGTCCCTAGTAATATTGCGCAGTCGGGATTCTGCCGGGAGAGCCCTTCATACAGCGCTCTGCTGTACATATACATGAACATTAGGTAGAGTGCCCACCCCAAAAACAAAATAGATTCACGTACAAGTATAACACTACAGTAGCACTTATAGTGTCAAGAGTTTTTCATCTGTTGTCTGCGATCGACTCTTCGTTCCGTTGTTCGTGTGCCTCGTTGTTCTATGAATGGTGCGGGTATCGGGGGGGTGGGGGGGGTGAGGGGGGAGGGAGGGTGCACTCGATATTTACGCGGGGGAGATCGTTTTTTTATGAAGGTTTTTTCATGTATGCATTTTCCAAGAGGGTGATTATTAGTATTCACTGGACGACCTTACCTGTCTGTGCATTATTGATCGCAGTATGCCTTTTTATGTTCGTTAGTTTTCCGTGTCTCCCGCTACCTGATTTTCCCAGCAAGCCTTGTATACATGGTATATACTATACCTGGTATATACTATTGATAATATGCATACTCATATATACAACTCCTGCTGCTGTACGAGGTATCGTACGAAGTATAATATGTATACATAAACATCTGGTCGTATACAGAAAAAAACGAAGACACATCATCTATACATACATATATATATACATATGTACGTACGTACATACATACCTATATATATAGCCAGGTACTCGTATGATGTTACAATATATTTGGTACTACTACGTACTAACTTGTACTCTGAACAATAATGTAACTTTTGATGTTCAATGCGTACGAGTATCCGGAAGGATGTGTACGTACGTACGTAGAAAGTACCAAAAGAGCAAAATACAAAGACAAACCAGGCCTCAAAACCGTACGTACAATTTATCTTTTGACGCACTCGGCAGCGGTACCTACCTGGACAGTACACACGCACAAAGAGGGTACCACCGCTCGTACAACACGCTCCGCTGCAACCGTCAGGGCTCTCATCGTCGCTGGACAGGGGCACACCATGCTTTCCATCTTCTCAAAAATGCTTCATGTGTCCCTCGGCTTTCCTTGGGGCTTTTTTGCACAACCTGTCGGGAAGCATCTCGTCTCCTACTCTTCTTCCGGCTGCGGGAGAGGAAGCACCGCCCGAGAGGGAAGCCGACGGACCACCCTCGGCCTTTGAGCGCTTGGCCGCTTGCGACTGACCGTCGGCCATGATCAAGAGGATTGCTGGGGTGACGGCACCGTGTGTGTCGTGCTGCTACGTACTCGTACTGCTGGGAACTGGTGCATAATCACATCGGTCTTTTTTCAAGTTGTTTTTTAAAAATAGTTCGATTTTCACGGTACACCAAATTTCCCAAAAAAATCAGAAGATAATTGCGAATAGACCGGTCGAAATAAGCACGCCGCTACTATACAAAACCGGGAGTCTTCGCTGAGGGAACCACCGTCACCTTAATTATCTTCGTCCTTTGCTTCTCAATACCTAGACCCGGGGTCAATAAGTAGGCTCTTCTCCCCCATCCCCACTACGGTACGTGCCTCGCATTTATTTGTATCGCGAGAAATTCTCAGCACTTTCTTCCCTCATCGACTTGCCTCGGATTGAAGGCGTTTTCAGCTATTGATTCCTTCTTTTGTTTTTTCAAATAAAATCAAAATATCACCACGGTGGGATACGAACTCGGGTCCCAATGCTATTATTAGTAGCCTTTGAAGCTGGCCAATATTAATAGTTTACCGGGGGGCGATGCATACTATTTCCTTGGGGAGCACAGCGATGCGGGGGAATGTGACTTTTTTACGTACGGAAGGGTTGGCCAATCATATGTTGAATGTAGGTTGTGTAGTGGTTCATACGTACATGGGGCGAATTGACCACGTACAGCAGCAACAGTACCGAAGGAACACCTCCCTGAGATAGTCGGGGGTTGCGCTGACGAGCAAACATCAAGCAAAGGGCTCCCAAGCCGTCAAGCCAACAGCCCGGGGAGGTGTTCAGGAGAGTGTTCTTTTTCATGCCGGAGGAGACCAAAGAGAGCGGTGGTGACCGAGGAGGTGACCAAGAAATGGACGGCACGGCCGAGCAGGCGCAAAGGGGCGAAACGGTGAGCCGCCTGGAGATGGAGAAGTGGGAAGGGGAAGGTGGTATTGAGATGGAAAAGCGGGAGCGGCAACTGGGGGGCGAGTTCACGTAGATTGATCGCAAGTTCGAGGTGGTGGCGGTCGGAATTGAGGACATCGCTGGTATGATAGATCGGGTGGGTGAGGTATCCGAAAGGTTGGAGGAGATGTCCGGCCAGATGGACCAGCTACAGAGGATGATTCAGCAAGCCGTCAACAACATCAACTCCGTTGCTGCTGCAGCAGGGAACGCGGATGCATCAGGTCGGAGTGCCAGGGAACGCCAGATGCAGCAACTCGAGCTGGGCAATGATGTGGCGATCTGGGGGGAGTCAGGCTCTCGACAGCACTGGTTCGTTCGCGGCCGGACACCGCGAAGCACCTGGGAGACCGTCGACGATCTGCAGGCGCTGCTGGGGGACATGCTGGAGGTGACAGCTGAGATGGCGCAGCAGCTTTGATCCCTGGGCGGATTCGACGTTTTGCAATTTCGTCCGCGCATGGAGGCCGGGAGCAACGACAGAGACGTACCGTTGGCGGACAGTTTCGATTTGTTGCGGCAGGCGCTGATGTCACTCCTGAGCTTAGGCCTCAAAGACACGGTGGCGTCGGACGCGCTGTGCCTCGCGCGGATGCACAAGATCGACGATTGCTTTGTCGACGCGAGCACGTTGCTACGGGCCCACGTGCTCAAGCACTACAATTTCCTCTGGAGCAGCGAGACAGCAAAAGTCTGGGAAGCATGATCAATGACGACCTTCCGTTGTGGGTAGGTGAGCTAACCAGGACGGTGCAGTCATAATATTCGGCGGACACACCACCGGAGGCCGACGCGGTGTTCGAAATGCCCCCGTTGCCGTGATTCCCAGCGCTCCGCGAAATTGTGCGCGGCGAAGGCACCATGTACAAACTTTTGCGCGCCGACAGCGGTGGAGGTGCGCCTTCAGCAAGCGGTACGGGGAAAAGAGCCAAGGGGCTGCGGTCGCAACAAATATCCAAACGCAAGAAGATGTTCTCCCAGACGCAAACACCTACGTACGGCGATGGCTGCAAGTTTTCACACGACAAGCCTGGAGACACTGAGGCTCGTGTCCCTGCGGAGGGAGCAGCGCGGGGGCGGCGTGGGGACGGTAACGCAGGCGCTGGTGGTCGGGGGGATGGAGACGGGACTTCGAACGCACTAGTAGTACGGGCCACTGGGGGGGTTGGTCGGGGGGCGCAGGGAGGCGGGGGCGGACGCGGCGCCTCTGGTTCGGAATAGGGGTGCGGGCTCCACCTGCCGGTGGGGCCGACCTCGGGCGGGGCGACTGCAGAGACCTCGAAGGTGGGGCGAGGGCTGCGGGCGCTGGCGATGGGCGTGCTGGAACGGGAGCGAGCGGTTAGGCGAGAACGTTCTGAGCTTCACGTTCTGAAGTCTGTGCCACCGGAGGAAGGCTTGGGATTTGGGGGAGAACGGCAGAAGTTTATGTACCTCAGTGTTGGCCTCGAGCTCGTCCGAAACGCCGTTGCGCCCTCGATTGAGCGAACTTACCAGGGGTATTTCGGTTCGATGATGGACTTTCGCTTGAACGTGGTATGTGAACCGGTGTTTTAAGAACTTTTCGAAACTCCGGTGGCGAGCGTATGCAGTAACAACTAAGAAACTGCAAGCCCAAACCGTAGAGAGTCACTTGTCAGCTATCAATATTGCTCACCGATCCTCGCGCGGTTTTCAGTTAGACACCACTCACCCGTTACTTCGAAACGCACTCAAAGGTTCCCCAAGATAGCACGCAGCTGTTGGATCGCAACCGAGAGTACCAAAGCCGGTCTCGTGGCCCATGCTGCTTGGGGGCGAGCACTTGGCGCAGACATGGGGGAGTGGGGGGGCGCGTTCTGTGGCTTGCACTGGGGGCGTCCTTTTTCTTTCCTACGCGGGCGGCAGAGATGTTTCCCGAAACGAGTACACGTATACACGAGATTTATTGTTTGAGGCGGGGGGACGTGGCCTTTTTCCGGGGAGAAAGACAGTTGGGAGGGGGGCCGTATTCAACGGCCGATCGAGTTGAAGTGCGGTTTCGAGGGTCCAAAGGCGACCAGTTGTGCAAGGGAGCAATACTAACTCGAGCCAGAAAAAGTCCGCCACGATCAGTAGGAGCTGGGGGGGGGGCGCTGTTGATTCAATGGTTGAGATATTGTCGTGTTGCCTTTTCCTTCCCCCGCCGGCACCGTTAGTGTCGTTTGGTTTTGGCAATGGCAAGTGGTCGATGTGGACGCAGGCGCAGGCCACGAAGGCGCTGCGATAGGTGGTGTCAGTGGCGAGAGTGCAGGCAGAGGAGTATGCGTTGCACTCCCTGTGGACTGGGGGTGCCACGCGCCTGTCGGCCGGGGGCGCTGATCTCGAGGTGGTGAAGCGCGAGGGCCGCTGGGCATCGGTGGTGTATAAGGGGTACGTACGAAATGATGGGAGATATGCACAGTGAGTATCCGGAGTGATGGTAGATAGAAGTGAACGATGCAAGAAGCAGCCAGGGCAAGGGACTAATAAGTGGGGTGAAATATGAATAATGCGTATAATATATACCAGGTAGTATTGTAGTCCACATGTTGTACGAGTATGCCTCGTATAATATTTAACGGCGAAGAAGGTGGATGTCGTTTTGTGGGGGTACCAATGCTGCTATGATATATACACTGTTTAATTTTAATTTTAATACGAAGTATATTTTACTTTATTTTAATTATTTCTCCCCCCACAAATACACTTCCTGAATTCTACAGCCTCAGATTGTGTCCCCCTCATACGGGATGTACATCCTACATGAGGACATATAAAACCCCTAAGTACGCGCGATCGGAGTATTACTCTCAGCTAGCAAAGATGAGTTTCGACGAAATCCTCGAGCTCACAGCTGTTGTTTTTGTATTTTTTTTATATACCTGGTACAAGGGTAGGTGGTGAGATTGCTGCCGATGGTTCGCGTACAGTATTTTTTTGAACGGTTGTGGCACGATTTCCTTTTTTTTCCTTTTGCAATAAATGTATTTCAAGAACAACACAGTTTATTCGTACATATGTATACGTGAGTATAACAATATCATACGACGTACTTCATTTTATATTTGCATGGAGGGATTTCGCTTGTTGCCCATTCAGGCAAAGTACTGCTGAAAATAGTCGCGTCACGTCTCAGCAATTACTGCGAGGACGAAGGGATACTCCCCGAGGAGCAGTGCGGCTTTCGCCCAGCACGATCAGCAGTCGATATGCGTTTCGTCGTGCGTCGACTGCAAGAACTCGGATGAGCCAAAAAGACCCCCTGAACATGTGCTTCATTGACCTGCAGAAGGCGTATGACTCCGTCGACCGAGAGTTGTTGTGGGTGGTGCTCGCACGCTTCGGCATACCAGAGAAGATGTTGACCGTTATCCGCCAATTCCACGAAGGTATGGGAGCCTGCGTGCGTACAGATGACGGTGAGCACTCTGAGTGGTTCGATGTCACTCAGGGGCTGCGGCAAGGATGGTGCTGTCACCGCTTCTGTTTAATGTCTTCTTCGCTGCTGTGATACACGCCGTGCTGATACGCTTCAGTGAGGATCCAGTTATCTTGAGGGACCTGGTTCACCTCGAGGAGGGCCTCGGGGGGGACGGAGTGAGGGAGGACCCACTAGCACGTGTACGGAGAGCAATATGGGGTATGCTGTACGCCGACGATGCAGGCGTTGTGTCTAAATCGGCGGAAGGGCTTGCGAAGATGATGACCGTTATTGTGACCGTTTTCGAAGCAGCTGGTCTCACCGTATCCGAAAAGAAAACGGAGACTATGCTACTGCGGACACCAAACCAGGCACTCCGGACCTCACCGCTCGTCATCGAAGCAGCGGGCCAGAGGTATAAACAGACAACGCAGTTTGTGTACCTTGGCGGTCTTATCGTCGCAAACGCGGACATTATGCCAGAGATCAAACGACGCATCCGACTCGCATGGGCATGCTACAATCGGTTCAAGCGGGAGCTGTACGATATGGAGGATGCCCCGTTCACTCTAAAGGTGCGCATGCTAAAGGCCGAGGTGATGGAGACACTGCTGTACGGGTGTGTGACGTGGACCCTTGGCCAGGAGCACTTCGCTGAGCTCCGAACGGCACACCACAAATTCCTCCTACGGATCATTGGTTTCCAGCGCCGACAACGCACCGACCATCTCATGTCGTACGCCAAGGCTCTCAAGAAGGCACAATGCGAGAGCGTTGAAACGACCATCCGCAAACGACGCCTCCTCTTTGCGGGGGCCTCACAGCGCACGACCAATGAGCGGCTGACTCGGCGGGTGATGTTTGGTGTTTGGAACGATCGTCGGTGGGACGAGCCCGGGACTTGGCCGCCCAGAAAAGAACTGGGCCCAATGTATAGCAGATGACGTCAGGGTTTTTCGAGCGACAGCGGGCTCCACAGAAAGCTCCACTTTAGTGTTCGGAGCAGAGACGTTACTATGGCAGAGGGCGGCTAAGAAGAGTGGGGTTTGGTATCGGGCGGTCGTTGAGGCGGCGAACCATTTCATGGCGAGGTGGCACAGGGCCGAAGCGGAGGGGAGCCGGCTACGGCATGCAGCTGAGGACGCCTAGAGAGGCGACAAGGAGAGGGGTGGGGGGGGTAACGACGGCTGTACTGATACAGCTGTCGACGAATGCAGAAACGAAATCGTAGATTGTGCGGCAAGGTATCGGTTCGACTAGCCCCTGGATTCTATTTTTTGTTTTTATTTTGTTTGTTTGTTTGTTTCTTGTTGACTTGCTCACTGGGGGGGGTAGTACCGGCTCTTGGGGCCGTTCTTTTAGAGAAGCAGGAAGGGGATGGCAGATGGTGTGACATGGTCCCCGTATCGGTCTTGTAGCAGAGACGGGAATCTGTTACTATCATCGCCTTGAGAACGATTTTTCTCGTTTCCTCTCTCCTCCTAGTGTCTTCTTTCTTGCATTTTTGCCTTGTTTCTCCTTTTGAAACCGCCTTATGCCGGTGTGTTCCTCTTCTTCGTGTTGCCCTGGCCGTGCAGTAGTTATCTGTTCCTCTCTTGGGCACGTGTGTTTTTTCTTCTAGGGGCGCTTCTGTCTCCCTGCGTCATTTGTATTATTTTGCGTTTCATAATTCCTTTTTTCTTTGTCTTTTTGTTCTTATTTTTCGGTTCGGCTCGTGTCGTTGTGTTCTCGTACCCGGTACGTTAGCATCTCACTTGCCTTGCCCATTAATTTTCGTTTATTTGGTTTTGGTTTTTCTCTATTTCACAGTCTGTGACCACATAATTTGTATCTCTCTAGGATTAGGAATCAGGAATCACCCTGGGTGTACTGATGATGTGTGTTTGTGAACGCTGCTGTCAAACGTGCTCTGTGTAGCCACGTGCCTATACCGTGGGTCGTCAAGGAGGAGTAGTAGATAATATACACTCGTATCACCACGTACCAAATACACACCAGGTGAGCCAATACCGTTTTGTCAGAGGCCCATCATAAACACCACACACAGGAGGTAAGCCGCACCAGGTTTGTCACCGGCTGCACCCCTCACACATATACGAGCAGTATCATTCTATCAAAGCCCGGGTCTCATCATCATTGTATCGCAGACTGCTCCCAGGAGGGAGACAGCAACCCACGCGAGGCATCATCTCAGATCATAATGCCTCGCCATACCATATAAACCCCAATCTCCGTAGACCAGTATGAAACCGCCACATATCGGGAAACCAGTATCGAGCAACCGCATACCACAAACAG
>MEHQ01003139.1:118853-132757 GCA_008828725.1 Saccharina japonica
GTTGCCGCCGCCGCCGCCGCAAAGCCCCAGAATCGCCAGGCCTATGCTTGAATCTGTGGGTCTAGTTTGTGCAAGAGAAGAAGAGGAAGTTAGTTGGCCGGCACGAGGAGCCGGGGGAGGGGAAGATACTTGGAAGCCGGGGGAGACGTTGCCCCCGAGGAAGGAGGAGAAGGAGAGAGCGAAGGTGGGGGCTGGAGGAAGAGTCTGCATCGTCGGTTGGGAGGCAGAGCACGGGCGCAAGAGGAGGCGCTGCCCGAAGCGAGAGAGGGTAAAGGAGAAATGATCACCACGCCATCAGCAAGGGCTCACGCCCGACGAGGCGAGCATGATTTTGCTGCTTGCTGCTGATGATTTCCGTTCTTGAATTGACTTTGTGTTGATTTAAGAATGAAGGATACCCCCACATTTATTTGAGATTTGAGAATAGAGCATGTTTTGGAGATTGTGAGGGTGGAACGGAGGTATGACACACAGGCGTATTTGTATAACTTCTCTCACTGAAGATTTCCTGTAGGCTGCTGTATGCAAGTACCATGCACTGCAGGACAATGTCTGTTTTATGATCACCTGGTCGTACGCTCTGGCTGGGTACCGTTCCACGTACGAGTAAGACGTAGATTTTGAAAGTGCAATATGAGGAAATTTCTGAAAGGACGAGTTGAACTTTCCACACACGTACATCATCAGTACTGCTGCTGTATCGTATCAACACAAACCCCGAAATTGAATACGAGTACGAAAGTAGTAGTAGTAGTAGTAGTAGTATAGTAATGCGGGTACAAGAGTATGCACAGAGTTGAGTACGATACTACAGTACATCGTATATATATGGACTGCAAGGTAGCACAACCCCCTTTGAGATATGTCTACCCTGCGTTGTCGTTCCTTGTCATGCACAGAGCAGGGGGAAAGAAAATTTGTATGGTCGTATGTATTGAGCAGGGGGAGATGTTGACTGTACTAAAAGATACGACGCAGATTATCCATTTCGTAGTAGGGAGTTCCATGTATTGATGAGACATTATGTATGAGGGGAACATCTACGTGGAATTAGCGGGTATATTGTCCGTTTGTCCGTTACCCTGGCATGTGCTGCTGTCGATGGTAGAGTTATGAGTATGAGCTGAGGAAACACTTTGCACGGTACTGCTGTACATGTTCACCAAGTCGGACGATTGAGTGAGATACTACGCTTACGTACAGCAGTATATAGTTATCGGTAATTCATGGATGCGACATGGTATGAGATATCATGTAGTATCATAGGTATGTTATCGTTGTAAAGTAGTCATTGTCAAGTGGCATTTGAGATCAATAAATTGCGGTAAAAAGAGAGATTTGCAAGCTGATACGTATGTATGAATGCATGAAAAGAGTAAAATACCCGTGACCACCCTGATCTCTGGTCCGCACGATTTGTCCCCTGCTGTTTGTTTCGAGTCTATGCTGTCGAGGTGACTGCTGATTTTACCGAGGGGGATGAGCTGGGTGACCCGAGCTGCGGCGACGCTGTGAGGCCAGAAAGAGAGGCAGCCGCAGCGGAGGCAGCACCAGCAGTAGGAATGTTTGGGGCACTATTGGGACTGGGTAGGTTTTAGGTTTTCGAATGAAATGTGATTGCCTTATTCATACGAACGATTTGATTGTTTGAGTTTTTGCTGACCGATTTGCTTGATGTGTATTGCGTTGAGAGTTTGACTGTTGAAGATGAAATATTCTCAGTCTACGGCAAAATGACCACGACTGAAGTGACTTTGAACTGCACCAGAGGGCGCGTTCGATCCACATTAAATATTCTTGGTTTTGAGCTATAATTCGTCTTTCTTTGCGTTTGTTATGCGTTGGATCGAGCGATATTGGGTCTGCATACTTGAAGTAATGTAGAATACACGTGAATGGAGTTTCTGCGGTTACGTTCGTATAGTATGAATGGAATTCCATTTTTCCTGGTTCAGCTAGGCCCTATACTGGGTACTAGTATATCGAGGCAATCGGGGATACTCACGGAGGGTTATGTTGGTTTATGAATGGAGTATTTCTGCCGGTCGTTGCGTAAGCGTACAGCAACGTATGGGTATGCGAGTTATGAATCCGTAGAATAATACCGTTTTTCCTTGGCTAATTCTGAGGATAATGCCGTTTTTCCTGGCAATGAATTTCGAGAGGGTTCGATGTTTCCAGCACGAGCAACTATGATTTCGGGTACTGTAGTCGGAGCGCCAGACCAATTCTTTGGGAAGAAGTATATATGCTATTTCGCATTACCGTCGCGATCTGTGAATCTATGGCGGGAGCAGGGGGTGAAAGGAGGCTTTTATCCGGGGGGACGGAGTCCCTCGCGATCTATGGCATTTTATCTTTTCTTAGTTTTTATTTGTTTGGTGTAACTACACACTGTCGCATTTTCCATAGTAGCATTGTTTTTGTCTGGGGTTGAGGGAGAGGTTTTCACTTGTCGTCGGGATGAGTTTCCTCTTGATATGGATGTGTTTTGGACTTGAGATTGTATGAGTCTTGCTTCGAGGATGTGATTTTCGAGTTGCAGATTTGAGTTTGAGTTTCCGAGTTTGGTATGAGTTCATTATGATTTTACGATGTATTGACCCTGCAATGTCGTGCCTTGTCATGCACCGAGCAGGGGGGAATTATTATGGTTGTGTATGTTGAGCAGGGGGGATGTTGATTGTACTCAGTAACACAACGCATAAGATCCATCGTATAGTAGGAGTTCCACATGATTGATAGGGATTATTGTAGTGGGATATGGGACATCGGGATGTTTTATGAGCCGCTCGATATCACTCGATACGTGGGCCGAGTCAGCTCGAGGTTTGGGCCGAGTCAGCTCGGCACCTATGGAAATAATGATACGAGAGTTTCTGTGTTACTGCTGTCTTGAGCCACCACGACGCCTGCCTGCGCCAAATGCGTGTACACCTATAGAGATCATTCAACACAACAGGACAATACCAGAGTACAAATGTTAGTCTCTTAATAGTACTCGGGAGTACCGACATATAGGAAATATACCAGTTAGGCACAGTAGGTGTACATTTTTCACGAACAAAACATGGTAGAGCGGGACATGGGCCGCAGCGGCCTCGGGTGCACGAGGGGGTATGCTACCCGTCCGTGCGCCCGACGTAGCTGGAGCTCCCCGATTTTCCCAGAAGATGTGTCAGCATATTGCCTCACGGAGGGTGGTCGTCGGTTTTCGTAGGAACGAAACGACGGTCAGCCCCGAATCCGTAGGCTATGCTGTGGGAGAGGTAGCGCGAGTGAACGAATACTGAGTCCGCCCCCGAGAAGGTTGTGCGGTGGGTGCCGTTCAGCAGAGTCCGAGCTTGTCGAAGATTCGGTATGCACGACTATGGTAGTTGCTCCCACCTCTTTCATGTAGCACACGGGAGTCTGCTTTCAGATCCGGTACTACGCCACACTTCTGGCCCATGTTCAGACCGCCGACCTCCCTTTGATTGCTCACGGGGGGGGGGGTCTCTCTGGGTTCCACTTATTGCAGTCTAGACTAAAAAACACATAGAACCTGCGATTAACAAATACGCCATAGCCCAGGTAGTGGACCCTAGACTTTCTCAAAGGTTGCAACATCATGTACAGCGAGGAGGTCATCACTGAGTCCGTCGTTCGGTAGAACCTTCGGTAAGTGATGATCGGTCCGCTCCCCGGTCCCCACGTGGGACCGAGGGCAGACACCACAGGAGTCCTGATGCTGTACACTGTGGGTAGTTTAGTGTGGGTGGGTGAGAGCCGAGTCCGACACCCCGAAAGGGGGCGCGCGGTACGCCTCACTCAGCAGAGCTCGGTCCCGAGGCTCAGGGTCTGTCGGGGTGCAACCCCGATCCCACTCAACAGACTCTGGACTCGGGGGGTTCATATATGCGTGAGAAGAGGTAGCCCCACACACTCTACTTATGTGTCCAACGCCGGTCTTTTTAGAAGGATGGACGTATCCTGGAGCCGGCCGCGGCACATAATATCTTTGTATGGCGCAGCGCCTACCCTTCGTTTTATAGGCCTTGCAAGCCTGGACGGGGGTTGGTGGCTAGTCGCGTCTTTTCCCTAGGTAGTCTAGATTACACCCCTCCGATTACCAAATCATAAATAAAGGGGTGAACTAATGGCATGATACAGATACACGGCTGTAACAATAAAATTATACTGATGAACGATAAATCATATATAAAGCAGTACAATGATGGCACGATACAGAGACACGACTTTTAACATTAAAATTATAATTTAAAGCACAACGTTACCCACAACCCGGTTTACTTATTGTACTGATTGGCCAATGTTTTCTTTGCACGTATTTTACGTATACTATTGTAGCATCACTCGTGAACAACACCGTATTTTTTCGGTAAGTAGGAAAACATACACCTTTATGAACGAATCATGGTAGAGCGGGCAATTGCCACTGCGGCCTCCGATACGCGTCGGGCTTGCTCCCCGTCTGTGTATCGTACGGTGCAGTGGTTCCCGAGGGTTCACAGCAAGATGTGGTAGCACAGAAACTACGGAGGGTGGTCGTCGAAGAGACGACGGCCAGCCCCGAATCCGTATGATGTGCTGTGAGGGATTTAGCGCGAGTGAACGAATACTGAGTCCGCCCCCGAGAAGGTTGTGCGGTAGGTATCGTTCAGCAGAGTCCGAGCTTGGCGAAGTTTCGGTATGCACGACTATGGTAGTCGCTCCCACCTCCTTCATGCGTTAAACGGGGGTCTGTTTCGAGCCCGTGCGACGCACCACACTTCTGGTCCATGTTCATTCCTCTTGTCGCAGTCTAGCCTAACACACCTATAGCCCGTGAGATTAACAGTAGTGTGCAGTATCAAACCATAGCTTTGAGCAAAGATTGCAACAGTATGTACAGCGCGGAGGTCATCACTGAGTCCGTCGTTCGAGAGAACCGTCGGTAGGTGATGATCGGTCTGCTCCTCGGTCCCCACGTGGGGCCGAGGGCAGACACCACAGGGGTCATGCTGCTGTACACTGTGGGTGGTTTAGTGTGGGTGAGTGAGAGCTGAGTCCGCCACCCCGATAGGGGTCGTGCGGTATGCCTCACTCAGCAGAGCTCGGTCTCGAGGCTCAGGGTCTGTCGGGGTGCAACCCCGATCTCACTCAACAGACTCTGGACTCGGGGGGCTCATATGCGTGAGGTAGCCCCACACACTCTACTCATCATGTGTTAAACGCCGGTCTTTTAGAAGGAGGGACGTATCCTGGAGTCGGCCGCGGCACATAATATCTTCCTAGTGCGCAGCGCCTACCCTTCGGTATAGGGGCCTCGCAAGCCCGGACGAGGGTTGGTGGCTAATCGCGTCCATCTGCTAGACCTACGTAGACACATGTGCCCGTATGCGTAACAATATATCATACACAAAAGGCGCCATAACAGGAATTGAGCATTGCACTACTGTCAATACAGACACCACATATACAGCGACGCCGCAACCAGTATCTACTATTGTTTTCTGATAAATGCATTAATCATTTCCACAACAAGTACGGTACTCGTACAAAATATTGTATATTTATTAGTGGCCGGGCTTATCACTAAGCATGCCACCAACGGAAGCAAGGCCGCACTCGTGCACGCGGCGAGGAGTCAGAGAGGTGAGAGGGTACGAGTGCAGGAAAGGGAGAGAGACCCAGACAAGTGATGAGAAGAAGGATTCCATGGTGCTGATGACGCGGCCAACCCCACGAACTTTGCCATATCCAACCACGCACGCACGCAGGTTCAACCGACACCTTGCATGTTTGTAATTGTACGTGGGCGCTTGCCCTCCGCCTTATCATGTACCTGGTAAGTAGGTTTGGCTCGTCTGTAGCATGAGTTTCGGGTACACAATTTAATGAATGCATGCATGTAGGCTGGATGCTCGGTCGTGTATAAGTGCGTGTAGCCGTGTTCGACGTGGTTTCGTGGTACACAATTTAGTTCATGCGTGCATGTAGGCTGGATGCTCGTTCGTGTACACGTGCTTGTAGCCGTGTTCGACGTCGGTCTTGTGAGGAAAATGCTCTCACTACCCATCGGTGGAGTCCTCGATGTCTAGGGTAAGCAACGTTTGCTCGTCTATTCTCAGCCAACACGCATACATGATCGCAGGCGCAGGCTTGCCCTAGTGTGGGTGTTGGTGAAGTCTCTCATGCATGCTCAACATCTATGATATGTTGTCATAAGAGTACTGTAGTAACGTTCCTGTCAGGAGAGAAGCAACGCTCCTCACAGCCTACGTTGGTCTTTGACATCATTTTCGCTGGTTCTCGTCGTCACTACAGCTGTTACGCTCGCATACGTGCATACACAATACGCTTATGCGTGCTCGACGATCGCTCACAGGCGTGCACATGTAGTTTGTGTTTTGGTGAGGTCTCTCATGCATGCTCCACATCTGTTATATATTGTCAGGAGAGTAGCAACGCTCCTCACAGCCTTGTCTTTCACATTGTTCTCGCCACTCCCCGCCGCATGTTCATGCATAGGCAGGTGCTCGTCGTCACCACAGCCGTTACGCTCGTATACGTGCATACACTATACTCTTATGCGTGCTTGACGATCGCTCACAGGCGTGCACATGTAGTGGGGGTTTTTGTGAACTTTCTCATGCATGCGCCACATCTGATATATATTGCGAGGAAAGTAATTACGCTCCTCACAGCACATGTTCGGCGTGTAAATTATTACCACGACGATACAGATATATATGGATGCATGCTAGACTGGTGCCGCTCCTCACAGTATATACTCGTCGTATAAGCTCTTCGCTCCTCGTTGCATGCCTGTCATGCATGTGCATACGACGTAGACGATATGGACTTATGTGGATGCACGCTGGACTAGGTACTACGCTCCTCACAGCACATGCTCGTTGTATAAATTGTTATCGCCGCTCCTCGTCGCATGCTTGCCATGCATGTGCATACGACGTATACGATATGGACATATTGGGATGAATGCTGGAAGAGTTACGCTCCCCACAGTAGACGTTCGTTGTATAAATTATTATCGCTGCTCCTCGTTGCATGCTTGTCATGCATGTGCATACGATGTAAACGATACGGACAGATTGGGGATGCGCGCTGTACCTGCTGAAACGTTACCACACCCGATCAATGTATACCTGGTATACCGGTATGCTCGACCGCGCGTATAATAATATTGTCGCGAGTCATAGACAGACGAGCATACACGGTTTAAAAAATATGTGTTTATTCATCGCGTGAAAGGATACCCGTCGCTCGTGCCCCGTATGCTCATCCGTCTGCCGGGTGTTGATTCGGATCGCACACAAGATGTCGTTGGCAGCTAACACCGCCTTGGGTATCGTGTGGCTGACCCCTTCCTGGCCAACGGCTGGGGAGGATGGTGTGCCGTGCCGTCGTATGAATATATGTTATGCACGCATGTGTGCTCGAAGCTAGGCATGCTCGTTGCCTCCGTACTGTGTTGCGGTCGGCCCAATGTTTATTGACAATATTATGTTCATGATGTTTGCCTGACAGATAGTTTCGTTGTTGGCCCCGGACGCCGTCTTGATTATCCCGTGGCTAGGCCCTGTCTAGCCAACCAGCTGGGGAGAATGATACGACGATGTATCGAGGGCAGTTTCGATATACAAAGTATTACTATTGCTATGATGTCGTGGATATATATCTGTTGAGGATGTCTGCCTTGCGGTTAGTTTCGCCGTTGGCATCGGACACGGTCTTGGGTATCGCGTGGCTGGCCCCTCTGTAGCCAACCAGCTGGGGAGAATGATACGACGGTGTACCGTGGACAATTTCGATATAGTGATACTATGGCTATGGGGTCGTGGATATATATCCGTTGATCACGAGGCAGAGGGTTTTAACGCCCACCGCCATCTGCCATGACCCCGTCCCATGCCCAGCCCCTTTTCGGCCGTAGCCCGCGCAGCGCTCTTGACGTTTTAGGCATGGAAAGCCTGGACATTTTCGCGGAGAATCGCGACCAACACATGCGGGGAGTCAAGAGGGCGCCGATCGGGGGTGGGACATGTTGAAGGGCGAGATGAAGGCGGGGCGGATGTGGGGTGGAGGGGTTGTCGCGGCGCACTCGGCGTGCTGAGAGGGCTTTTTCCTAAACGGGTAGACTGGCCGAGTTTTAACATCTAAGTCTTGGTTGGCATAGCGCGTAAAGGGGGTCGAGGAAAGTTGTTCCATGGGGAAGAGCATTCCTCCCCTTACGTTGGTGTTTGCGACGCATGTGAAATTTTGTGCGTACTGAGAGAGGTTTTTATCCTTCACGGAAAAATGTGGCCGGGTTTTTCCCTCTCAGTCGTGGTTGGCATAGCGCGTGCAAGGGGTCCAACAAAAAGTGTGGCTCTTGTTGCGTTCGTTTTGCGACGCATGTGAAATCTTGTGCGTGCTGCGAAGGGTTTTTCCTTGACGGGAAAACTTGGCCGGGTTTTCCCTTCTCAGTCTTGGTTGGTATAGAGCGTGGCGGGAGTCCTAGAAAACAGTGATCCCCGTGTTACGTCAGTGTTGCGACGCATGTGAAATCCAGTGCGTACTGGGGAAGGCTTTTCCTTAACGGGAAAATTGGCCGGGTTTTCCTTCCGCAGTCTTGGTTGATGTAGACAATCTTAGGTCCACCGCGTAGAGGATCGCGTGGCTGTCCTGTCCCTGACCACCCAGCTGGGGAGGATGTTGCGGCGATTCTCTTGGTAGATCCAAGCGGGGATAATGACGAGCGGTCCCCGGGCGTACCAGCCTCCGTGTATGGAAACACGCGGTGTAGTGCACGCACGAAGGGACCACTCTCTCGTTTGCCTCAGCTTTCTCGTGAGCTGGAAGGGCCCGCTATGGCGTCCGGGAGACCAGATCTACGACGGCCATGCAACGATCGATGCTCACTCAGGTGGTAGTCTATGCGTATGAACTCAGTATAAGCTTTGGCGTGTCGCAGTGTAGTGGAAGATGTGTGCTTAGGGAGCAGAGGACTGCTGCGCACTGGATGATAATCGATATAGAAGGTCTTGGTAGGAACATGACACATGCCCAAGGAGCCTGTTCAGTACCCACGGGGTGACAGGCTATCCTCCACATTATGAATGATGCGTGCCAAGCTTAATCCTGTGACATGAACACCAGCATGCTCGAGCGGGCGAACGAGGGCCACGGTGAGCACCGGGCTTCACGCGATGCGGGCCACGGGGCTCACTGGGGCAGAGAGGTAGTAAAGCTCGACCCGGGCCGAATCGATGGCGAGGTGATCGCGGGGTGGCTGGAAGCGTCGAGGGTGACAGAACGCGACAGCAGTCGTTTTAACTTTTTTGTTTTTTGAGCGGCGCGATCACGATAGATACGAGTACGTTCGTACGTATGTCATTCGAAGTGCTATACTGCTGTTGTTGCTTGCCGTTTTTGTTCGAGTACGAGTACGAGTTCGAGTATAATACGAGTACGAGTACGAGTCGAGTACGAGTACGAGTCGAGTACGGGTACGAATCGAGTACGAGTCGAGTACGAGTACGAGTACGTATGATATGTATCATACGTCTTTCTCAGTTTTGTGGATTTTTTTGTTTTGCATTCTTCACAACTTGGCGACCGTGCTGGTGTTGTGCGTTTTTTCTTTCATACAATAAACTATACAGTAGTGGGGGCCCGGTGTTAAGAAACGTCAGTTTTGCTTCCAGGCTCAAAGTCTTATTTCGTGTGCCCACACCAGCAATATTGACGGCATTTCTTATATCATGCTTCTTATTTTTCTCGACTTAAATGGTAGTTTTTCCAGTGTTTCTTACTTCTTATTCATATATATATGCCGCGAGGACCACGTATCATTGTTGACATTGTACAAGTCAGCCGCACTGACGACTGCGGTACTACTCGTACCACACTGTAATACCTTGGATAAGATGGTACTCTCTTGACCTCCCCAATCAACAAACCTGACCCTCAATGAAGCCTGTCATACACTCTACGTATACCAAGGGTATACTAACACTAGGCGGATCAGCTCGCCCCCACCTAAGCTGCAAGCTCCGCGTTGCGGACATTCGGAGTCAGCGCCCGCCCCGACCTCCTCACCCCATCCTGTTGCCCTACCTCCACCCACGCCCCAACAGCGGAGCCCTCATCCGTGCTGTACGACTCCAACGGAAACTTGAAATTGTTCGTGCTTCCATCAGCATGGAGCATGACGCGGTAGTCATACCCACACCTAGACCTCTGGTGTGCTCTACCTGGTACGTGTTATCAACCCTCCGAACCAACCCAGTCCCAATCTCACAAGCACCCCACGTTTTACGAGCGACTGATCTAGGGCTCTTTTTTGTTTTTCTACCAGGGGACATTTCATTTGTGACTTGTGATGGAACTGTCAAACAAAAAGCTGTTGGGGGAAAAAAAAAAATGAAGAACAAAAAAAGAATGTCGGCTGTGATGAGACTTTATTACTTGGTTCACTATTAATAGCACGGCTGGAAAGTTTTAACGTTCGGCGTTTCGTATTCCGTACCACGCTCCGGAGCGACCTCGTTTCTTAAATTAGATGGAACGACAATAACTGCTGTTTCTTATGTAGCATTTTTCTTATTTCGTTGCCCGGTTTGAGCTGTCTTTCTTAAAGGAAATTTCTTAATTTTTCTCACAATCCCAGCCTCCGTTTCTTAACACAATATTTCTTAAATCCGGGCCCCCACTACTGTACCAGGTATACTCGTACAAAGTACGAAGTACTTCGTACTCGTAATATTAATAGTGTTGTACTGCCACATATACTCACGAAAAATGCACAACTCACACACCCACAGCAGACAGCGCAGCGCCGTGCCGTGAGCCGTGTTGCTGTGCTTTCTCTTTCGAACGTACAGCTTTGTCGTCCTGGAGCATGGAGCTATTGTGCACCCCGAGCATGTTTTGCATGCATGTCAAGTCCGCCGTTTATTTGCTGCACCATGAACCTCTTTGCATTTTCAAGTCGCGGTGCCTGCACTACATCATTGGGGCCTCTTCTGTACCCCTTTCCTTGCGCGAGCGTAGCGGGCGGCGTCAGCCGCCCGCGAAGCGGAGCCCTTGTACGTACATACGTATATTGCCAACCAGAGTCCGCAATATAGCTACCCCAGGAAGATTCCCTCTTTGTTGTGATGTCCACATGTCCACTATGAGGTCCCTACGTACGTATGATATATATACTGGAAGCAAGGGGGGATTTCATCTTTGTTTGTTTCGAACCCGATCGTAACTTCTAGTTTGAGCTCTCTATTTTACAGTTCAATCTACGAGGTATATGATACTGCTGGGGTCACGGATACGCAGCACACCTACGGCTTCGCCCCGGTGGGCTAGCAGGTAACCACGAAGCTTGTTAGCGTCAAGGTCACGAGTTCGAGCCCCCCCGAGTGCATGCTCGTAGGGACTTTTTCTCGCAGAATATCTTGACTAGCTGAAAGCGCGAGAGCGTGAGTTAGCAAAATTCGATGAAAATCGACGAGCATTGGGAAGGCTGAACCCTCTGCGCGATAAAAAATCAAGGCAAGAACCGTAGTGGGGGAGGAGGGAGAGGAGCCTACTTTGTGACCCCGGATCTGAGTTACGACTAGGGAGGGAGAAAGACGGAAGTGCGAAGATAATAAATGGGATGGAAAAAAAAAAAAAAAAAAAAAAAATGTCTAAACCTCTGACGTTTCAAGAAGACGAAAGCTCAATGACAAGTCGTAGACGGCAGTGATCGAAAGTTTAAATTCCTGGAACTACCATTACACATATACGTCATCTACTGTGTATACGCCTGGCACACACGCGCGCTCGCGCAGGTAGCACACCCTGGTCTACTACGTGCTCAGGTCACGCACGTTTACAACAAAGACGCCGCCCTCCCGCCCCCTGAATTTCGTTCACAGCGCAAAAAAAGTGGTCGGTGTGTGGAGCGCGAGCGTTGAAAGGTGAGGTACCGCTTAACAGCAATGATTGCGGATACCGCCATCACACCTACCGCGAGCGGTTTCATGTTACATACGAGTAGTGGTCCGTGCTCCTCACCTTTCTCCCTACGTAGCTGGCTGGCGGTCCACCAAAGTTTTTTGGAACGCGACGCTTTCTTACTTACTGCGACGGGTCTGTTACTTGTGTTGTTGTGGTGCTCTCGCACCTCGTAACAGCGTACAAGACACATATTTAAAAATAAGAAACTGGAAATCTGACCCAGGCTGGAAGTCCTATTCGAGAGGGGGTGCGTTCCACACTAATATCAAGATAACGACTCCCGAACTTCTCATTTACCTCAAAATCTCAGCCTGGCGTTCTTAGTAGCCTGTTTCTCATCAGGTGTCCGGTACTGCACGGCACTACAGGCAAGTACAGGGCACATCATACGAAAAAAAGAGGAAATCTGGTTCAGGCTGGATTTCTCATTTATTTGAAAGAGGGTGCTCCCTACCTAATTTTAACCGAACGAATCATCGCGTATTTCTCGTCATGTTCCTCTAAATTTCAGGCTGGCTCCTGAATTTCGGTCACAGCGCAAAGTAGTTGGAGTGTGGAGCGCGAGCTTTTAAAAGGTGAGGTACTGCGATAGCACTGATGGCGAATGCCGTTATCACCTCTATGACCGTCGAGGGGTTTTGTTTTTATTGTGCTCCGTGCTCCCCACTTTTCTCCCTACGTAGAGGGCTGGCGGTCTACGAAAGGTGAAAGGTTTGCCAGGTACGTGCGTGCGTAGCAGGCAGGGCATTCTAAATATATACGTGCTCGTGCTTGCGAGCGTCCATAAATTGATTTGGTACGCAACACTTGCTGACGGTCGTTCTTATCGAGAAATGTTTTCCTGAAATTTCCAACATTTTTTTCCAAACAAAACAGGAAAAGCAGGAAAAACAAGAAATATTTGAAAAGTTTGAAAAAACATAAAACATTTGGAAGGCTACGTACGCATTCCAATCGTTGGAAAATATGTTTGGAAGATATGAAAGTTCTCGAAACTGCGCGAAAACAGATATTAGAAATTTGGAAAAAAGTTGATCGACAACAACGATACCCCCTACTGGTCTGAATTGTGGTGTGGTGCTCTCGCCCCTCGCAATTTGGCACTTCACATGATTTCCCAGTCATTCTGACTCATTTGCGATTATATTATGTGACCAAACTGGACCAAATATAATATTTACTACAGGCTCAGGGGCGTCCAGAAAAAAAAGAAAACGAAACACCACACCCCCAGAGGTCGGAATAGAAAACCGTTGCAACCGTTGTGATCACATGATGGAATAAGAAAATGGGAAAAATATAATATCCTTATTTTCTTTTTTCACTTGGTTTTAGTAACCCCCCCCCCTCCCCCTAACGAACAAAAAGAGGGGTGGACAGACCTTGATAGTAGATCGTTACGGGGTTTTTGTGCTTGACGCCTAAAGCCGACCCTCCGACCCGAACCCTAACCCTAACCTTAACCCGAACCCTATGCCAGTGGTCAGTGCTGGGATGCTGTGCTTGGTAAGACTCTATTAATAGGTTGACTCGGTCGGCGTGGATGGTGAGCTTGGAAAGACTCTTCGTTTGCTCGGGATGCTGTGGCTGGGAAAGACTCCAAGTTGATTGCGCCGCGTAAAGCATACCCTTGGCCAACCAGAGTGCCTACATAGCTACCGTAGGAAGATCTACTATCAAGCTTTGTCCACTACTGAACAAAAAATTCTGTGAGATGTCGAAAAAATAAAATCGACCACGCTCCCTTCTTCCCCTCGCTGCCTCGGCAAGGTTTTTGCTTTGGCATGGCCCATAGCGAGGGGGGGGGTCTTTCTAGCGAGCAAGGCTAGACTCACCCTCAAGCGGACCGATACCTTCTTGCTGCTGCGCACCCGCCGCGAAGCGTGTGCAGCGGTAGAGTTGGATCGGCACTGGTGCGT
>MEHQ01001163.1:0-16849 GCA_008828725.1 Saccharina japonica
TTTCTTATTCTGTTGAAAATGAGCCTTTTCGATCCCAACGTTTTCGATCGAGCAATTCGATCCATGCATCCCGTCGAGGGGATGCGGGGATCGCATTTCTCGATCGAAAACGTTTTTGAAGCCCACCGCATCTCTCACCACCCCTTCACAAACACACGGTCACACCACACAACAGCAGCCTAAACACCTCTCCGATGCTGGGCTGACTGCTCTACTGTTGTTGTTGTTGCTGCTGCTGCTGCTACTGCTGCTGTTGCTGCTGCTTACAGCCTAGCACCTTGTAGAACCCGCGAGCAGGACACGAAGCAGTTTTCAACCTTCGTACCAAACGCCCCAAGAAAGAGCACAAAAACCTACAAACTATTAATAGATCCGACTGACGATAGGGAAGGCATCCAGACGCACCCGGTGGAATTTATAGTTGTTGGGAAACCGACGTTTTCGATCCTTCCAATCGGACGGCATACTAATTGGCCTTATACCCTATACCGGTATACCGTTTTCCCGCATCACGGGGTCCCTTGAAATTGGCTACGTACACATTGCTGTATCTATACTGCAGGCGTACAATACGTCACGACGATGGTCCCGCTCCGCGGTATACGTTGCAATTTGGCGTCGGCTCCGGACGAGTAGCCCCAAACGTCTACATATACCTCCGGATTAAAAATAAAAATAGTACTCATTATATGCTGGACGCAACACCTTGGACAGACTCTACATGGTATATATATTACTGTATGCCATATGTCATATGTTATGTACGTTCGTAGGCTATTCATAGGTATTTCCTGTGCTTCTGTTTTGCCGAAGTGTGAGTGTATGAACTTACATACGCACCCATGGGTGTATGAACTTACATACGCACCCATGGGTGTATGGAATTACATACGCACCCATGGGTGTATGAACTTACATAAGCACCCATGAGTGTATGCACTTACATACGCACCCATGAGTACGCGCGTTCGGGCGTGGTTGATATGTACGTGGTGCCGACCTGGAGCATTGGCCTAAAATGCCGTAAGGTTAAGAGTTAAGAGCACTGTACACGCCGGCAGGGTGCGAAGGGTGGTTCGTTCCGAAAATGAATCTAGTGCCTGATGTGAGGTCCAAAATGTCACAACGCCGAATGCCCCTTAATAGTACATACAGTAAGAACGGCTCCCAGACTTTTTTTTAACTTCCATGTTCTCCATTCCAAGGTGCGAATTCGATTGTTTAATTAAGTCTGGCTGATTATATCAGAGTCCGTACGTATCATATGACACTCAGTGCGTTTACGAAGGGTTTGCTGTAGCCTACAGTACCTATCACGGCCCAAGGATGCGCACATGTGCAGTTTAGCTGTTTGTTGTGCCGATCGTATACACTGCTGAAAATAGTTTAAAGTGGAACAAGCTCGACCTTGCGAGATGAGATCCAGCCAGCAAGGTGCAGACAGTTACTTCGGGGTCGAACAGTTTGGTTGAAGTCACGGGAAGGCGCATGTGCGTCTTTGTCGCAGTCGACTTATACCTTACTAAGCATAACCCTTAGTGGCAGCCACCTATTACCAGCCGCAGAGCTCTCCTTGGACCCGTCCAGGACTGCGCTTCCCTTTTTGTGTGATGCTACTATTGCTACTCCTAGGACTATTAATATGACTTGGAATTAGAGGAACAGATGCATGCTTCTGTACAGTGCAGTTCTCTGCTTTAACTTACTCTTCTTGGTTCGCCAGAATCAACTGGGGGCTCTTTGACGGAGTATATGAGCTGTGGACAATACCGCATTGGTATGAACAACCGCTGGCCAGAACAATAGGACACAAGACACTCTGTTGGTATCATAGACCTAATAATATATTATATTATATTTTAGTATACTATATTTTACGTACAAACAGTTTGTGCTGTGCTGGTGCTCTTGGTGTTGATACTTAAGGGGCCCCTTCGGGCAAATATAAGAGCACTGCAAAAACAAATCCGTTTTTTTCAGTTGCAATACTATTTCTGGTATAGTTTCCACCTTTCCACGACTCCCTACGGAAAACGACATTTCTCCAGTTCTAATGTTCAGACCTGCTTCCAATGAGTAGTTTTAGAGAGCGTAGGTCATAGTCAACATTTATGTCTCAGGAACCGGATCGATCCGACGCTTTTTTCATCACGAGAAGTGCCTCTTACTCCAGAACGACTCGCCATACCGCTGGTACCCAAAGACGATATTGAAAAATGGCAGTTTCCCCGGCTGCTGATACTTTTTTAACTCAGATTTTCGACGAGGATGCCGAGCCCTATTAATAGTAGGTGGATCTACCTGGGCTCTAGTTCGACCGTCCGTGGCGTCCTAAGTGGCCACAGCAGAGTGTAGATGCCAAAAAGGAGCTCCGAAACGATAAACAAATCTTGCTGCTGGGCACTGTTGCTTCATGCTGCACACACAGCAATGCCTGCCCTGCCTTGCAGATCTAAAAGCCCCAACACCTCCTAGAGACTACCAGGTATAACGAACAGCATACGTTGGTCGGGAAAAGGTCTGAGCATTAGAACCGGAGCTATGCCGTGTTCCGTAAGGAGTACTGATATGGTGTTATTGTACCAGAAATAGTATTGCTGCTGTAAAAAAGGCGTTTTGTTTTTCAAGACTCAAGTACTCTTTATTGTTTCGACCGAAGGGGCCCCTTAAGGTGCCATACGTACATGTTTCGCTTTCTGAAAACATTGCCGCCAAAAGGAAAATGGAAACCCACCCAGCAAATCCCCTCACTAACTGGACCCCTTCGTTCAACTTGGTGCGGGTGAACATATCGCAACGGGAGTTGACCCTAGCCATCAAATCCCGCCGTGGCCTAGAGACATGAGCACGTCGCTCTCTCCTGCGGTAGGCCAAGGGGAGTGTTCTGATTACATCATTTTACCGGTGAAATCCAGGGAGTGACGCGCGAAGAGACGCCTCGTGATTGGATCTCACCACCCCGGAGAAGCACCACCTTCAAAAAATGAGAAATGATGGCCGAAAGTGACCCATCTCCGGCTTGTAACATTCACGTTAGTAGCAGATACCAGGTATTAGATATGCCTGGTACACCATAGCCAGTGTGGTATTAGAACATTGTAACAGTCAGGGCTGACTGAGTGGGCTACAGTATAGGCCCGCGAATAAGAAAGAGCCTACCACGTATACTACCAGATATATAATAAGAACATAAGGCTCACGCTTTGGGGGGCACGAAGAAAACGGGATTCAAGAAATCGTGCCCAGCGGTGAGCGCTACTCTAAATCCTATATAGTATGGCTATGCTCAAGCTGGTGTCACAATAAGTAAGCAGCCTTCTAAGGCTTGCTCATATTCCTGTAGTGTTTTTTTGTTGGCGGGCCTATACTGTAGTAGGCTTTCCATTGTAGCCAACAATCATCTGGCCCATACTGCGGCGTGCACGTACCATTGTGATATCACTGAAGGGCTGCAACGTGTCGCCGAGAGTGCGACTTACACACTTGTCAGCAGCTCAGGTTGCCCCGCCCGAACCCCCCGTGCTCGCAGGCGGTAGGAAAAGCGGGGACGCCTTGGATTCATCCCCGCGTTGCCCGTCCCATTCGCCGAGTGCGCGGAGCAGTCCTCTTGGCGGGAGGGCTTATCGTCTTGCTGCTGTGGGTAAGCATCGTCCGACCTAGAATATGGGAACCGAAAGGTCGAGTGTTTCGTGGAGATAGTCGGGCACGCCAGAAAGTTTTGATGAGATATTCGGGCACGGCAGGCGTGATTTTGTGATGATGTCAAGGCGCTCACCAAAGGCTCGATAAAATACTCAGGTAGTAGATGCCGAGCTCTCAAGTCAATGCTCGAACACAGTAGCAGTAGCGCGCAAGTATCGGTGCGAACATGGGCGTAACACGTGCAAAGGATAAAACCATCGGAGCAACCAACAAAACGAAAATAAACGCGAAAAAGGACATAACGCGCATAGTGCTGTGCTCAAACGATGGTGTTTCGTGTATTAAGCCTAACTGTACGGAATTGAGGAACTGGCGTGTGTCGCCGCCTCATAGGATATAGATCCAACGTTCACTACAGTAGTCGTGAGGGTATCTTATGCGCGAACGATTTCCACGACAGTGGACTGTTACTACCCTTCGAACCCAATCCCACTCATCTTGCAGGATCGCGCAATCAAATCAGGAGGAGGGTGGCCTCGTTAACCCCTGCGGGCTAAACACAATCATTTGCTCGCTCTGTGCGCAAGAAGACCCTCCGTCTTACTAGTTCCCCACAATGCGTGTTCCCCGCGCTTTCCTCACCTTTACGCTCGAAGCCACGGCGCCTGCGACGCCGCCACCGCCACCGCTGAAAACGTGCCTAGTCTCTTGCGGGAACTCCTCCCGGTTATCCAAGAAGCGGTGCCGAGCGCTCCGCGTCTTCTTTTCGTCGAGGACGTCCTAGCGGTGAGGAGTGAGAGATGCCTTGGCAACGTGCAAACATGGCATCGTGTCGTATAATGAAGTGTTTTTTTCTCTCCCACAATTCCGTGGATTGTAATTTGACGCCGCTCACCCCCAAGGGCGTTCCACTTAAACGGGAGGTCTTTTCTACCCGGGGATGGTAGCGGTTCGTCCCCTAAGAATTGTATGAGATCCGGAAAGACCAGATATTGCCGTGCCGCATCAAAACTCCTAGAATTGAATACGACCAACATGGGCGTTTCACAAATACGGGAGGTGTTTTCTACCCGGGGATGGTAGCTGTTCGTCCCCTAACAATTGTATGAGATCCGCAAAGATCAGACGTTTCCGTGCCGCACCAAAACGTCTAGAATTGGAATCGACCAATCCAATACGTTGGGGCTGCCGTTGTGGGAGTTTCGTTGCTATCAGCGTATCAACTATCGGCTATCAACGTTGCAGCGGCATAATGTACACGACCGAGGCATTTTTTTTGTATATGCACCGGTTCCGTACCGTATGGAGCAACAACTAGCTTCCTGGCTGAGAAGGAAGGTCTCAGCGAAGTGAACACCAATCCTCCGTCGAGCTGCTGAAACCACCACCACCACGCCCCCCCCTCTTCCCGCCTTTCTCAGATGTTTCGTACTTCCTGTCTTTCTCGGAAATTTCTTAGTTCACACCAGGAATACCCCCCAGCTTCCGCGCGAAGCGGTGAATACTCCAAGCAGCGCACCCATCCGCGGTGCGCTACGTAGGTGTCCGTCTTGTTCGTCTTACCCCTTTGTATTGCCAGCACAATTCAAAACGCTGCTCATCGCCGCGGACAGCGCCTTCCAAGCCTCGCAAGCCCCGTTGCTTGCCTCTGCCACCTCCTATATGTCCAGGTTTTGCTCGTCGCCGCCATTGCCAGAGCTGTGGAGGGTTGTCGCATCCCCCCTCGCGAAAAAAAAGGTACGGTCGATTTTTCCCTTTGTATCGCTCCCCGCTGGTATAGTAGCCGGAACCTGTTGTGTCAGATTGCCGGGGAAATTCTGTGCGTACGTATGCCATAGCGTCTTCCGTGGGACGGGGGACGCACGCTACTAATAGTGCGATAGAGGTACACCATGTTAAAGATGCTTTTTTGTCTGAGGGTGGTTGGTGACTTGAGGAGCTGTACATGCCTCCATACCTGCACAAGTCTATACACTGATTTGGGAGGAAAATAAAAGTGCTCGTACCCCAGATGACCAACCAATATCATGACCGCAGTATACTCTTTCGAAATAGTTGAGCACAAGAAAAAAAAACTCCGAAGATTTTGGGTAGTAAGGAGTATCACATAGCCTTTAATACGTCATTCAGAAAACGTTTGAGCCAAAATAAGGTACAGTACCTCCATCGTATACAGTAACATGTGGGCCCAGGGTGAAGTAACTACCGGCACGAGTGTTTTAACCGGGGGGGAAGCTGTGGTTGTTGACTCGGTCGTGATGTAGGTGTCTTGACTTCACGATTCCAGACGATGATAACTCACTGCACGCCACGCAACGGAGTAGTCAGCCGTGGCGGTAGTGTTTACAATGTGCCCGAGCTTCGACGGAATGGTTGATATCCCGCACTAACTCCTCCATTACATTCTATATAGAACGTTCCGATAATTTCCGAGACATTTTCCAGGCTGTCGGGAGTAGGGTTAGGGTTTTTGTCTTTAAAGTCAAGTATGCTGTAACCATTGTGTCGAAACAGGGCCAAAGTATGGTAGTGGTCTCGGTCGTGGTGTGTTAAACTAGGGGGTTATGAACTAATAATGTGTTGGCTCGTTATATACAAAGGAGAGAGCAGGAGAGCCTCCTGTGGTAGGTCGTGGGTTTGCATTGTGCCTTCTCGGCGTGAGATGGACGCACCGCCGGGCTGAACATCACGAACCGGAAAAAACGCTAGAGGTCTTGCCTATACTCGTATACAAGAAAGGAGAGGCATCGTTTTTTATACGTTTTCGCGCCCGTCTATTCGTCACGCGGGAGATCACAGCCACGCCCACTATATATGCATATATATTTTTGGAGATCTTGGTTCTTGATTGTAACGCATTTTTGTCATCGCCGATGCCGTTGCTGCAGGCCTTTCTCGCAGACCGTGGCTTCGAGCTGCTGCGACACGTACCTTCCGTAGCGCGCCGCCTGCAGGACGAGGTGAGGCGGATGGTAGGCGTTTTCGTGTTGAGCAATGCCTGCCTTATAAGGGTGACGCCTTGTTTTCCTGAGCCCCTCGCACGAAGAGCTAGATCAATACTATTAATAGTATTAATAGTAAGTCTTCGTGCAACCCGACCAAGATTTCTATGCGCCCGTCCTAAAAACCAAAAAAAAGTTTTTTTAGTAAAAGTATCATACTATTAATAAGCTGTAGTTGGGTCATTTGAGAATATTGCCCCAGAACGCCTATTAATATTCTGTAGTTGGTCATACTATTGTTTGAGAATATTACCTCAGAGGGCAAATACTAACTGCAACCCCTGGCCCTCGGATGTGTTAGTTATCACAGTTCGCGCTGTCTTCAGAACAAAATTTTCTGTGAAAAAGCGGCTGCTCCCTCCCTGCCTGTATCCGCCATCGACACGTCTCAGGTGGCGAAGACAGAAGCCCACCTTGAGGCAACCTTGCGGCCTGGCGGCAAAGACGAAGCTCGCCGCGCCCTTCCAGCTACGGGGAAGCAAGGCGAACAAGTCCTTGCCGAGGTACTAGTCACGGTGTTTCGCTTTTTCCGCAGCACCAAGACATTCGAGGCCGCTTTGCTCAAGTTCCACTATCGATTTCCTCGCTTATTTTGTTTTTTTTATCGTAGCGAGGTTACGTCGGGGTTCGTGCGTGTGCCGTGGGCGGTTCATTTTGGCATCGTTGTTGTTCGAGTTCTCGATGGGGAGGAACAAGAGCACCCGGGGTTTTTCGATGAATCGCCAGCGTTTTATGCTGTGATGTGTTATGCTGTGCTGCAGCGTTATGCGCGTAGTCTCAGATACGAGGGATGGAAGCAACCATTGTTCCAAAACCGTGTTGGACAATTTGGTGTGAGCTCGTGTGCCAACCATGGCTATTTATGGTCTCGCTGGAACCGGTCCTTCTCCACGTCACCAGATGGCGCTTCTTGCAGGGAGCGAACGGGCCAAGTGGGACGCCGGCATGGCTAGCGGTGCCGTCTACAAGAGCGACCAGGAGCACTCGTTGACCACAACCCAGGCTTATATGCCTCTTCTCGCACAGCAACCCCCTGCACCCTGATCTATGGCCTTCGGGACTCAAGTTTAAGTCAGAGGTAGGTGTACTTCATCGTAGAGAACACTGCTGTTATCGACGGCGGTCGGGGTATGATGGTGTCCAAACATTGATCTTCTTTTTCCACACGTCGATTGTTTTTTTTCCAAACGCTGATTTTCTTTTCCAGACATTTGGTTTTGTCTTTTCCAAAACGTTGATTTTTTTTTTCCAGACGTCAATTTTTATCTTCTTGTTCCAAAGGTTGTTTTTTACTTTCCCGCTGCGATGGCTAGAACAGAGAGATCGCCTCGTTCTGATTTTATTTTCCAAACACTGATCTTCTTTCCCATCGACGATTTTGTTTTTCCCGTTGCAGTGGGTAGGAAAGAGAGAATTCAGCCCGTTCTGCCCTGCCTCTGCTGGGCAGATCTCTCTCTCTCTCTCTGTTGCCGCCAGAGCTGGGTACCGAGGGCCAAGGCTGGGGCGGCCGTCCGACAGACCATGATCTAGATCATCTACAGATAGATCACCATCTAGATAATGTAGTGTAGTGTATCACCTGCCGTTGCGAGAGGTTGTGTAGGGGTTTGCATGGTGCAGATCCAGCCCAGGAAATATGTGCCAGATCATGCAGATTATACCCGTCCCACCCGGCAACGTGAGCTAGATCATACAGATCATACAGATCATACAGATCATACAAGATCGGGAATATATCTGCCTCGAAAGATCTAGATCATGAAGTGGGAATGATCTGTATGACCTGTACGACCTGTATGATCTGTATGACCTATCTGGTGTTTATGATCTGAATGATTATCAGATATCTCCGAGGGGTGCAGTGTTAATATCGCAATGGTGTGCTTACTAGGGTATACGGTCTGAATGAAGTCGGGTACCTACCCGGGTATGACCGAAATAACCAAGTTTGATACCCGGATGCCGAGGAGTATATAACCTACCTGGTACTTAGTACCTCCTTGAAATGTAATTAACATAGTCAACGTCGATCTGCTCAGCGCGTGCATCCCCTCTGCTCGGTTATAACAATAATCGGGATTCTCCGTACGAGCACAGCATTGTGATCTCTTGTCGCCGGGTAACGCCGTTTGCGTCCATTTGTTGCCCGTGATATGATATATGATAGCTTGGGGAAGAACCCTTGTTGTAGACGGAAGTTTTTTTTATACCGTGCGCCACATACCACTGCTACGTTCCCGATCCAAACGGTCCCACCTGTCGGACGTTACTTCTGCCCCTTTCTCCGGCCTCTCCATCTCTCGTTGCCCACCGACGTTATATTCCGTGAATATGTCATGCTACGGGGTAGGGTTTGCAACTAGAGGTTGCAATGAGGGGTTTGCAATTAGGAGTTGCAATTAGGGGTTGCAATTAGGGGTTGCGATTAGGGGTTGAAATTAGGAGTTGCAATTAGGGGGTGCAATTCGCAGTTTGCAACTAGGGGTTGCAATTAGGAGTTGCAATTAGGGGTTGCTCCCGAACACTTCTCAGTGATGGGGCTCGTCAACCATTTTAAACATTGCAACCATGGCAGCCATGACAACCATTTCAGCTGAGGAGTCACCTTGTGTATCCGGCTACGATGTACTTTTCACAGCAGTATTCGATGCACGTGCCTACCTCCCATGGGACTGTGTGTCCAGCTCCCTGTAGCTTATTTTGTGTCCCATAGTCGGTCGTGGGGTGAAGTAGTACGGTAGCAGTAGCAGGATAGACCTCCCCAATTGAGAAGCCTCATGAATATTGAGGGCTATCCCGACCGTTGCACGCGTCAAAAGCGGCGAAATGTGACACAACGTGACACAATCATGTTACACCGCATCGGCTGCCACATGCCTGTTGTAACGTCCACGCCTCCAACCGGTGTCATGTGTCATCGCTCGGACAACAGTACGTACTCCCATCTCTTTCTCCGCCGTCTCTCCATGTTTTTCTCCTTGTCCACGGACGTTCATATATATCCCGTGAATATGAATATATGATGAATATGCCCCCGTGGGTATGATGTCCTGTACACAGGTTATCTCGATGACGGCGAGGCTTCTTGATGGAGGCGACGACGGGGTGTGCGGCGTCCTGACGAGCGGGGGAACTGAGAGCATCATTTTGGCTGCCAGGGCCCACAGGGACTTCCACGGACAGGTGCACCGACGCATGCTATCTTAAGGTATAGAGGTGTTGGCACCATGTTATAATCAAGATAATAATAAGGTTTTGCCTTCTGAGGGTGGTCACTTGATTATCTTGATTATAGTATAGGGCCTCTATACCTGCAGTAGTCAAAACAATAACTTTGGAGGGAAACAAAAGCGGTATAAAAGTGGTATATACCCGATTAACAATACCATGGCCTACTGGAACTATATGGCCATATACACCATGTACACTAGAATATGGCACCACAATATGTACACAATAATGATGAAAGTCCGACGAGTTTGGGTGAAGGGGCATACTAATAGATCATTCAGAAACCGCTTCAGCCAAAAAAGGGTATACCTTATATCTCTATCGTAGCACGTGTCCTCCCCAGATTAGAAGATTAGAAGATATTTGCCTCCCAAACGTGAAGGATGGCGCTTCTTTCGAATCTGTTCACTCCTCAGACAGACGAGATAGATCATCTACAGATAGATCATCTGCAGACCATCTAGCTCCTATTAATAGTCTGCAGTTATGAGATGTTGTGCAGGATTTGTTGTAAGTACAGATCCTACCTGCACAGTAACAGATCCTACCTAGCAAACCTGTCCTAGATCATGCAGCCTACACGGCCCCCGCCCGGCAATGTGAGCTAGATCATACAGATCGTACAGATCATACAGATCATACAGATCATACGGCTCCCGCCCGGCAACGTGAGCTAGATCATAAAGGTCATACAGATCAGGGATCTATCTGTCCTAAGAGATCTAGATCATCGAGTGGAAATCGATCACCTGCCCGATGTGTGGAAGTTGTACATCTTGAGTTGCCATGGTCGGTGAGTGCGATGCCTTCAGAATGCTTCAGAAATTCAGTACAAAACCTCCTTAAACCAGGAACCTCCCCAAACCATACATGCAATCCTACCGTAGCAGTGTGCGTCGATTGACCTAACAAAAAACGGTCGCATTGTGCCCCCCCCGTCCTTCTTCGGCGATATCACATATCTGGCATCGCTTTGCCGATTTTCGTCTTTGCTCTTTTTTTTCTCGGCAGCATGAAGTGTCATCTCTGGAGATAGTGTCGGCTACAACTGCCCACGCCGCCATAGAAAAGGCTTGCGACCTCATGGAGATTGGACTCATTAAGGTACGGGGTGTGTGCAGTGGAGTAGGTTAGATAGGGGTTTCTCACAGGTAGAAGGCCTGCATTAGTGCCGGTATATGCCAACAATGCCGGCACACTATTAATACGAATATAGAGGGGCCACTACTGTACGGGCCCTCCCGGAGAATGACCCAGGCTGCATTCAGACGCATTTTTAAATGAGGAGCAAGAAAGCCGCGTGCGGCGTCCGTTTTCTGAAAGCAGTCCTCTTCAACAATCGTCGGGTGCCGGGGCTCGCCTAGATGGGGGGGGAGGGGGGAAGCTTTTGGGTAGTATCTGCATAAAACGAAAAAAAAATCACGGCGATGCTAGGGGGTGGAAAGTGTATAAAAAAAACGAAACTTTCGATACGATATCCAACACTATATTACTATAATAGAAACGAAACGAAACAAGCGTAAATTGAAGCCGAACGAATCATTTAAAAGGAACGGAAACGCCAGCGAAAATTAAGTGAACCGAAACTTTGAAAAACGAACCAAGAAGAAGGCAAGTAATGTTGCCGCTCGGCGCTGCTGTCCCCCTGCCCATCTATATATCTATCGCTCACAGCTCACAGCCAAGGCCTTCTTACTATTTTTCATGCACACCACACCTCCGCTGCAAGTAGCCCATGCCTCTCTCCACGTTGACCCTTTTGCTTCCTCTTGTCTACCGAATATCGTTATCGGAATAGTAATATTAGTGGGTCTTATTTACCGCTTCTTGGAAGCTTGCACTTGTTTATTTTTGTTTTCGGAATATTGAGTCTTGTTTACCGAATTATTTACCGAATCTTGCACCTGTTTTTTTACGTTGTTGGGGATGTTTTTCTTGTGTGTGTTTTGGCGCGCAGTCTGTTTTGGAAGTGGAGCTTCTGTGGTCTCAGCTGGACCGCAGGGAAAAGGAGCTCAACATGAGCAAGATAGGAGCAAGGTGGGTGCCATGTATTGTATTGTATGTCTGTACTACGCGCCTACTCATACCGGCTACTCGTACTGTGTTTTCATTTTTTGTGTTGGGAAGTCGTTTTTTGTGGTTGTTCGTCCTTGTGTGGCATGATGTTGTTTTCATTTTCGCGACGTTGCTTTTTTGTGGTTGTTTTTCCTTGTGTGATGTTGCTTGCATGGGTGTTTGATATTTTGTGTATGGTGTCATGCGGTGACATGCAGTGTGGGCCACTATTCATGCTGTGCTGGGATATGTTGTGGGGCATGGTGTGACATTTTTGTATGACATGGTGTGACATTTGTGTGACATGCTTGTAAATTGTATGACTTGCTGGGGTATAGTACATAACAGTTTGGTTGTAACACTGACAATGTGAGTGAGACACATTTTGACATATATGTATATATACGTTGTGTTACATTTTTTTACGTATAATGTTATGTGAAACGTGGTGTGACATTTTTTTGTGAGTTGGTGTCATGGAATACCGTTTCAATGCCAATCTCACTTGCTACTGTGCGGTGCGGTGCGGTGCGGCGCGGTATGGAGCAGGGATCTCGGGCACGCGGTGAAGCAGCTCAAAACGGCGCCGGAGACCAATCGGACAACTATCCGCGAGAAAAAATCGCGCATCAAGGCGCTCGAGGAGCGCCTGGCTTCCCTCTCAGCTTCAGCTTCAGCTTCAGTTTCATCGGGCGACCAACGGGGAGAGAACCAGCAAGGAGGAGACGACAGGGGAGAGAACCAGCGAGGAGGGGACCACAGGGGCGAGAACCACAGGGGGGGGGACCCAAGGGGGGACCCGAGGGGGGACCTAAGGGGAGACCTGAGAGGAGACCAAAGGGAACGCCAGCGAGGGTAGCAAAGGGACCATCAGAGGGGGGACGTGAGGGAGCGCCAAAGAAGTGACCAAAGGGGTAGCACGGGAATGCCTTCCGTCTCATCTTGAGGGGAGGAGCAAAAGCCTTCCGACTCTCGTCGTCGTGGGAAATGAAAAAAGCCTTGAATTGATCTTGAGAGGAGGAGGAAAAGCGTTCCATCTCTCGTGTGGAGAAAGTGAAAAGACCTTTACTTGGTCTCGTCTTGCGCGAGAGGAGAAACGCCTATTCCATTTCGTGTAGAGAGAAGCCGGAAAAGCAATCCATCTCTCGTCTGGAAAAAGTGAAGAGCCTTCCAGCTGTCTCTCGTGTTGAGAAGTGAAAAGCCTTTCAGAAGCGAAAACCTTTCCATCTCGTGTTGGAAAAGATAATAGCCTTCCTGTCGTCTTGAGAAGTGAAAAGCCTTCCATGTCATCGTGCGGAGAGATATATCAAGCGGGGGAATACGCGGGGGGGAGCGGGTGGGGTTGAGGGTGCTGGGGTGGGAGGGGGAGGGGCGTAGTGAAAAGAGCGAGCACGAGGGAAGGATAAGGGAGGTGTTTCTACCCTCCCCACCCGGTAGTAAGAAAAAATAAGAAGACAGGATACAAGTATCGCGTGTGGCTACGTTGGGTAGGTATGGTGGGATTATGAGACGGGGCAGTGCAGTGCAGTACGGTCTAGCGCAGTGCAGGATAATCCGGTGCAGCACAGCGTGGTACAGTAGTGCTGGACAGCGCAGGATAGCGGTGCCGTGCGGTGAGGGCTCTTGCGGCACAGTGCAGTGCAGAGCAGTCTAGCGCAATCTAGCGCATCGTTAGCGGAGTTTAGCACAGCACGGTTGTCTAGCACCAAGCAGGCAAGCGGGGACAGGGCACATACGTACGCCTGTGTACCTTGTGGCTGTACCTTGTGGCTGTACCTTGTGGCTCTACCTTGCGGCTGTACCTTGCGGCTTTCTGCGAACTCTGGCAATGATGCCGTCAGGGCGGCAGACCTCGGACTTGGTGGTGGTAGCCCTAAGGGAGGGAGGCTAGGGGGAGGAAAGCCAGGGTGATGGCGGGATTTTTGGATGTTTCTTGTGGTCGTGACTGCGCGTTTTTTTTCAATAGTTTCGGTACGGGGAGGGGGGGGGGGGGGGGCGCAGGGGGGCCGCTAGAGAGATACCTGGTATTAGAGAATGCCTTGGTCCACCCCCTTCCTCATGCTTGAAAGGTGATACTGCCGTGACTTTGGCGAAGGCAAGCTCGTCGACGCTTGGCCCCTTCCCCCCCCGCCCTCCCCCTCCCTTCCGGATTTTGTGTGACCCAATCGGCAGCATGCGGCGGGACCATGATTGGTCGTTAACAAGAGTGCCTGTTCATCGAGTTGTCCTGGCCTGTCCTGTCCTTTCTTGTGTTGTTCTATCCTGCTTGTCCTGCTGTGTTGTGCGTACTGTCCTCTGTTCTACCGTCGTTTCCTGTCGTTGTGCTGTCACGCTCGTCTATGATTGCGTGTCCTTTTTTTTTGTGCCATGTCTGGCTGCCGGCATAGAGGGTGATAGACTGTGGCGCGTTNGATGGGGGGGGGGTCCTAGGCGGAGTCTTGTGCATACCCCGGTGGGACGCCCCTATTCTTTTTTTCGGTGGGGATACGTAATTCGCCCACATACTGTCTAGATACCGCTCTCAGGTCCTTTTGGAAGCGGGTTTCAATGTTGATTAGCGAGATGCGCGTTCATTGTGCCAGCGGGGATTTTGTCTTGATACCCTCAAATCGTCCCCGTCGGGGATGGATGGCGTTTTTTTGTCACACAACCACTGGTATTTCAACGTTTGAACGAGGCCGTCCGACCAATGAATCGAACAAAACGTTCGATCAATGAAATCGAATGTTTTTTTTTTCCCCGACCATTGAAGTGGAACGATTTGTTTCGAACAATGAAATTGAACGACTTTTTCGACCACTGAAATTGAGCGAAGCGTTCGACCAACGGTGAGTAATTGAACGATTTTTTCGACCAATGAAATCGGGGGAAACGTTCGACCAATGAAGTCGAGATGTTTTTGTTCGTTCAATGAAATCGAACGAACCGTTTCGGTGGCCATACCTCCCGTGGGTTATTTTGTCGGATTAGACGGCTTTGAGAGAAGGCCAAGAGTAGAGTGGAGGGGGTTGTTGTGCTCACAAGAGTCGGTGATGAGAAATGAGCCTGTAGATGTTTTGCTCCGGCGGCCTTCCGTACCGACCCTCGATCTTGCCGTTCCCGGCTCTTGATCTTGCCGTTACCGGCTCTCGATCTTGCCGTTACCGGTTCTCGATCTTGCCGTTACCGGCTCTCGATCCTGCCGTTACCGGTTCTCGATCTTACCGTTACCGGTTCTCGATCTTTGCCGTTACCGGCTCTTGATGGTGCCGTTTATAATATATATTTTTTATGTGCCGCTGCCGCCGCCGCGCCGAGCGTTTCGATCGGTCGCGGCTCCCGCTAACGCGATGACGGCGTTTCGCGCTTGTGATTGGCCGTTTTGTGAGCAGGTAATCTGATATGTCTGTGAAGTTGATGTCCTTGTCGCAAATGAGTCTCTCAAGGCATGTGGAAGGAGCAGGGAGGGCGCGGGGGGGGGGGGGGCGGCGGGAGGCGGGGGAGGCGCTGTGCACGCGCGCGGAGGGCGAGCGAGCGAGCGAGCGAGGGAAGGGGGTCGCTGACGGTGACGTTTAACGGTTACCGTCATTGGACGCTGTAAAACGATCCGTTCAACGGTTCCCGTCATTGGCGTCATGCTAGAAGGCGTTTCTACCTCAACATGTGCCACCGGTGGCGGTTGTCCGCTCGTCACAGCGTTCATGGCGGTGGGGGGTGGCCACCCCCCCCTCCCCCACCCCCCCTCCTACCCCACCCACGACCCCCAACCCCACGAAAGACTCCCATTTATTTGTCCATTTTTTGGAGTCAGGTGATGATGGTGTAAAGGTATTAGGTATTGAATAAGGTCCTCCCTTCGCGAGTCCGAGGGTATGGGGCCTCTTGGAAAGAACGTGTATGACAAGAGTATCACAGAGTTAACAGTGGTACGGATCGGGGGTAGGAAAATTGGGATTGGGGTTGGGGTTAGGATATGGGGGGGTCGGGATTGAAGTTGGGGTTGATTTTGTTTTCGTGTTTTCTTCTTTATTTGGTAGTAATTGTTTTACCCTTTACCTTTGCTGGAAAGGGAAGGAGTTGCAGCAAGGAGGCGTCATATTGTCAGGGGGTCAGGGGGGGTTGCGTTCGGTTGGTGGAGGGGGTGTTTGGGGTTGTCGATGTGGAGCTCTCTATGCTACACCTTGTGCGGTTGTCCCGTGTCCCTGTCTAGCCACGGACGGTGCTCGTTTGGGACCACCAGACGGGTTAGCTTTTGAGCAACCTTGCAGTCACGCGCCTACTCTCACCTTAGCCTACGCCCCCCCCCCCCCCCCCCCTCCTGTGCGCCGTATTACTAGAAGCAGCCTCGTAGGTCAGTTTGTGTTTTTTTTTTTTGTGTATTTTTGTGTATTATTTTTAGGCCAAGGGTTGTTTGTCAAGCGACTGAGAAAGCACTCGAGAAATAGATGTGTATTGCGGTGGAGCGGGAGAGTGGATGGAGGGTTGGCGGGCGGTGGTGGTGAGGGTGGTGGTGGGGGTGGTGGGGGTGGTGGTGGCGAGGGTGGTCTGCCTGGTGAGTAGTCGCCAGGCGTACCTCAGCTAGGTGATCTCATCGAGGAGGCTGCGTGGCACCGGGGCATGCAGGAAACGGGCGATGGTCTCTTTTTTTACCCTCTGCCGGAATATATAATACTTTTTCAGCATCACAATTCGCAGGACGAGCCGCAGCAGAGAGGAGGAGGGGGTTGGGGAGGGGGGGGGGCCCCCTTTTTGGTTGGTTGTTGTTGCATGTAGCGGTATGATGACCGGCTCGCTTCTCAGCTTGTTGGCATCATCAACCGCAGGAGAGGATTATTGATTTATGCACCCTGTCTTTTTTTGCTTATTATGTGCTCGGCAGTGGTAAAAGCGGCGGAGGAAGGGGGGGGGGGGGGGGTTTTTTGGCCCCCCCTGCGCGGCGC
>MEHQ01001163.1:16929-21929 GCA_008828725.1 Saccharina japonica
GGGGGGGGGGGTATTGTTCGGCCCACGCTAGCCGCGCGCGCATGCAAGCCCAAATATGAGTGATGCGGGTATAGGGTCTGAGTGGTGGGAAGATTTTAAAGGGAATGCTGGCTGTTGATGTTGTTCTGCTGTGTGGTACGTGTTACACTATATACCTTTAATGGGCGCACAACGTTCAAATCAAACGAACGAACGCGCTTAGTTTCTATTTAGGCGGCACCATCTTCCTAGTCCCTCCCCCCCCCCCCTCTCTTTCCTTATTTCTGTGGTGCGTGCGTGGTTGAGTCACGTTGTTGTTTGTCCCTCGTGCTCGAAGGGTCCTTTTTCTTTTGTTTCCCAAGGTTTTTTATTTCGAAAGAGTTTTGATTCTCTTTTTTTTCCCGTACCCGCCTTTCCTACGTACGGTCTACGATGGTTGATGCGTGTGTTCGTTGTTGACGTTCAACGGTACTATCAACGGTTCTAATAATAATAATAATAACGATACTTTTATTTTTGGAGAAGATGATCGGTACCTCGTTACTATACAGGAACTCCTCCATACCCCACAAGCTCACGGACCTCGAAGCCGGTGTGACTCGGGACGAGCTCAACGGCCTCATGTTGAAGCAGGCGGCAGGTAGCACCCGACCCGTCCAACTCGGCTCCGTTTCTAGGCGTTGTATTGGGTCAGTCCCTTGTCAGTCTCTATCAGTCTGTCAGTCTCTCTCTGTCAGTCTCTCTCTGTCAGTCTCTCTCTATCTGTCTCTATGTCAGTCTTCATGTCAGTTTCTGTTGCTCTCTCTCTGTCAGTCTATTGTCAGTCTCTGGATGCTTGCTACGATAGATAGGGGTATACTAGAGTACAGTATTAATAGTATACATACACTAACTATGAATAACTACATCACTTTTTTTTCCTTCTGAGGCGATAGTTTATTCAATACTTCGAGTGTTTGTGACTGGTGGGACTCTTTAACTAACAAAACTACCCAACAAGGTATGCCTTATCACCCAATAAGACGTATGCCTTACAAGGCGTGCCTCATCACCGAATAAGGCATGCCTAATCACCCAGTAAGGCATGCCTCATCACCCAATAAGGCATGCCTTATCACCCAATAAGGCGTATGCCTTACAAGGCATGTCTCATCGCCCAACAAGGCAATTCTCATCACCCAATAAGGCAGGTCGTATCACCCAATAAGGCATGTATCATCACCCAATAAGGCATATGCCTTACAAGGCATGCCTCATCACCAAATTAGGCATATGTCTTATTGGGTTAAGGCATGCGTTGTATGGTTGGAATATCATTCGTGTTTGACAGTATCACAGTAGCATTCAGCATTAAAGTTGCACAGTAGTAGCATTCAGCATGGGAATTAATCATCGGGCTGTGCTTTCTTTTTTCGCCAAATAGGTGTTTGGGTATGTATGCATATACTGTGAAGGTACAGATAAAGCGGAGAGCCCTTCAAGCTAGGAGTCTCGTGAAAAGTTAGTACGAGCTGGTTCAAGCATAAAACCCCAAATTTCGTCAGTCATCAATGCCGCATGCAATAGCAACTCAAGAGTCGCATATTTGGTATCATACTGACCGCCGTGAACAGATTGTTAATAATAGTATAATAGTATTGGAAGAAGGTGATATCGCCAGGGTTTTTTTAAGGACCTAGAACTAACTGGCGCTACCGCCGAAAATGTGGCCCGGCATGCTCCGTCCCGGCATTGTAGGGATGCGAGGGTATATGGTCATACGACTACGGCCATGCTTGAATATCGAGTACGCCCCCCCCCCCCCTGGTAAACGCCTGCGATTGTTTCGCACACAGGGTTCGGCATTCCCACTGCTTGTCGATTTCCACCGAAAGTTTACTACAGTATCCACACCTTGCTATCCTATTCCCCCTTGCAGCGATGGCATTGCTTCTCTGCTCCTCCTGCGCTACCAATGACGCACACATTGTGGGTGCCCTGCTCTGGCACTCTCTCTGCACCACTTCACACATTTTCTGGGGACTGAGATACCCACGGTGCATGCTTCCCGCGAATGAATGTATTAGTACGTTAATCTTGGAAACTTCCCGATCTGCACAGGCGCTCTCGGCCCTGTGCATCATTCTGAACTTATTTCCCGAACGTGGAGGGAGGGAGGGAGGGGTGCATTTCCCCATCAGCTCTAACTCTACACGTGGGCCTGGGAGTTGATCGGACATCAAGGCTACGGGCATACCTGGTAGTTATTACTATAAGTAGTAGTTGGGTGGCGCAACGTAAGCCGACCATCTGTCTTAGTTTTTATCAATAAGAAAAAACAAGTCGGGCCATACACGCGTCAGTCATAATATACAAAATACACACAACTCTGCGAACGACCGCACGCGACGAACCGTATAACGCCTACTGTACTGTAGCCAACAAATGACAACTAATGCCAGTTAATAATTAGTCGGCCACTTGTTGTTTTGCCAGCAAACTGACCACAGGCCTTACTGTATAGTCTAACGCGCTCCCAACGGGCACAGACACTCTGCGCTGCTGTGCACCATAACTCGCCCAAACAGAGCAGAGGGGTGGCCTGCACCATCAATGCTGACGGGATGCACCGAGTACACAATACCGTACATATCACAACTCGTTTTTGCCAAGAAAGCACGCCGCCGCCACCACTACCACCTTCCAAGTGGTTGCCGTACGTAGCTCGAAGGTTGGGCCTACGTGACCTTTTCACCTTTTCACCGTTTCAAAACTATCCAGTCCAAACGGGGGGAAATGTCCAAACACGACACGTACTAAAGTCAAGGAAAAGGCCCTCCTTTCCGCCCCGGGCCACCTTGAGGACACCTACAGCGTCGTTGATACTAACAAAACAATGCAGCAAAAGTATACGCGCGACTTATTAATAACTCGAATCAAGCTGTGGGCGGGCTGAAACTAACAAAAAATGTATATATCAAGTACACGGGCGACTTATTAGAAGCTCGATTCAAAACGTCGACGGGCTGAATCGATACAAAAGTGTTGATGATACACGCGCGACTTACGTACGTCGTAGCTCGATTCAAAGTTTGACTGCTTGATCTGATCATTTCGGCAAAGCTTACACATTCCGGCGAAGCTTACACTTAGACAGTTACACCGTACGTCACCGAAAGCGCTCTAACCGTGTACGTACTTCGAAGTGTATAGAAGTATAGAAGTATAAGCCAACTCCCGCCGCAACGGGCTCTCTCTGTATCTTTCTCTCTCTCTCCCTCTCTGGTTTTTTTTCTCTCTCTCTCTGGTTCTCTCTCTCTCTCTCTCTCCCTCTCTGGTTCTCTCTCTCCCTCCCTGTATGTTTCTCTCTTACTCCCGTTTATCTCTCTCTCTCTCTTTCTCTCTCTCGTTCTCTTGTCTCTCACCATATTCTTCACCGAGGAGAGGCCACAACACCGACGAGTGGCACACACGATGGCACATAGAGTTAACTACTCTGCGACACCAAGGTTTATCTGCCCATACTGTTGCACTACAGCTGCACAAGCAGTTTCTTGCAATCCGGATGGTCTGGTGGTACCTACTGCCCTCAAGTCTCATACGACGAGGACTGTTGTCCCAGGCGCCTAACACACCGTTCCACACAAACAACCCGTCACAACCCCAGCGCTTGTGGGTGACGTAACCCTGATGAGAGCAGAGCATCTATTCATACCACTTCTTCTTGTCATTTTACCCCTGCGCGAGAACATTACAACTTCACAACTTTGCCGCGGTCGACGATGCGCTAGACATCTCTCCCCCCCCCCCGGCTTTAGCGCTTGGTGTCCCTTAGGTGTGTGTCTCTCCCTTACAGCTCGTCGAGGAAGGAGTACGACACCTATTGCCCGAATAATGGAAATGTCGGGGGACAGGGGGGGGGGGTAGAGATTACATAAAAGCAGGGAGAATCACGCGAAGAGAGCGGTGCTTACACGGTTGAGAGGTGTGCTGCTCTATACGGCTTGACTTAATTACGTGGTGAGTTCTTGAAGTTTACGATTAACCAAGCCATGACAAAAGTAAGTAAAGGCACGTACGCGTACTGGAGGAGAGAAGGGGACGCTATGGCGATATAGCTGTGCTTGCTATGCTTGCTGTGACCGCCTTTCGTCTTATACTAGAAGCCGATTAAGGGGAAAATCTCTTCAATATTAGCAGTGCCCCAAGTCGTGGAGTAGAAAGTACAGGGAAGGCGGCGTGGGAGCATTTGAGCAGAGCAGCGCAGTGCGCGCGCAGTATATAGTGGTGCAGTTACACCGAGGATAATATAGTGTAGTTCGGTTCAGGCTATGAAGTACCCCTGCTGTGCAGGACACATAATAAGACACAGGCTAATAAGAAAGGCAGGTTGATGTTTAGAGAGAAAATAAGAAACTCGAGAGTCGTTATATTAAAATTAGTGTAGAAAGCACCCTCTCCAAAATAAGAAATCCAGCCTGGACCAGATTTCCCGTTTCTTCGTTGGTGTCCTGTACTCTTGTAGTAGCCTATACCGGAATGCTATTTTGGCGAACGAGAAAATACCCGAGCCAGGGAAATAAAATGTCGGTTCCCCATAAATCCGTTTGTTTTTATTGTGCACTCTTCATCGCCTCAAACAAAGCCGCATTTAATACGTAGGCAACGATAGCACCAATAAAGCCACAGCTATATACCAGGTATGCGAGTGGCTAGAGAGTAAAAGGTTTCTACGTACACAAACCAGAAATGTGTGACCACACAAGCAAGCGCGGCTACGCTCCTTCCTGCACCCGGAGACTCCATTTCGAACCCCTGCACAGTTTTTTTGTTTGTGCTATTTCTGTTAGTTTTGTATACCTCGTGATTGTACCGAGCCCCCCCCCCCCGACCGGCGGGCCCCCGTTAAAAAAAAAAAAAAAGGTACCCCCCATAAATATATATATATATTTGAGAGGTTGGGTTGCCGTCGGTTGGCAATCGGCGCTGGATAAAACACGCCACTCGCTGCGTGATGCCTAGACAACCAGGCTGTGCCGTCT
>MEHQ01001163.1:26929-208033 GCA_008828725.1 Saccharina japonica
TGTTGCTGTTTTTTTTTTCAATAATTCGCGGTAGGCGTTTTTTTTTTTAAAGCACCTTTTGTCCAGTTGGCCGTAATTGAACACCTTTTAGGCCCCTTGTACTATTCGCTATAGTCGAAAACAAAAAATAGGCACCTTTTGCTCGTATTCGCCGTAGGCTTTTACTATTTTTTAGACCCTTTTGATTATTCGCCTTAGATAGCCAAAAATAAATTTAAAGGCTTTTTACTTGGTTTTGAGGCGTGTATTTCGCGCAAATATCGCCATTGTTTCGCCTCCGGGGGTCCTCCGGGGGCCCTCCGGGCAGTTTCTACAGCCAGCCCCGCCCCCCTCCCCATTCCATTATTTTCGTCTGCTCATCTTCACTTTTACTTCCCAGCAGCTTAACTCGCACGAGTTATTATTTCACACTCAGCGACCTACTGGACAAGCCCTGGTCACAGGTAGATTTCTTCCCCTCTCCTCCCCCCTGGTAAATGCCTTAACTTTTATCGCACATAGGAGTCGGCACCATTCCAACTGCTCGTCGGTTCCTGTTGAATGTTCCTCTAGTTCTGCGCTTCCTCTCATGGACGGGTTTATTTCTGCAACTCTCGCGTGCTGCCAAGGATGCATCACACTGGATTCCCTGCTCACGTTTCCTCTCGGCATCGCTTCTCGCGTTGTTCGGGACCTGAGATGCCCAACGTGCATGCTTCCCGCGTATTTATACGTTGCACTTGGATTTTTTTCCTATGTTGGCCGACACTCTCGGCGCTATGCACCAAGACTTGCCCAAACATAAGGGGAGGAGTGGATGTCCCTCAAAAATTAAGATGGAATGCAACGCGTATCATTCTCGTATCCAAAGAAAGCACGCCGCGACCGATTCCAAAATGGTTGCGGTAGATTGGGCCTAGGTCACAACTGCAGCGTCGATACCCAGCATCAAGTGTGTCGACTCAAAGCGGGAACCGATGTCCTAGCGCGACTATTAATAGCGACAAGAGTCCAACCAAAAATGGGGCTCGCCCCCCAACCCCGGCCCACATCCAGGATGACTACGTCTAGCGCCGTTGAAACTTAACAAATCGCGACAAGTACACACGCGACTTATTAGTAGATCGATTCACAACGTCGACGGGCTGATCGTTCCGCGAAGGATACAAAGCTACCAGGTGCACCGTAAGCCACCAAAGACGATCGGAGCATATGTAAGCCAAACACCCCCCGCGACGCGCTGCTGAGAGGCCAGTACTGTACACACGCTGGGATAGCAAATAACTCCGACTACTTCGAAGTGCTTCGTATGACACCAAGGCCGTGGAGCTGCACGCACGCAGCTTTCCCTCTAGCCGGAAACAGCGCGAGTGCTTGTGGCGGCGTAACCCTATTCACAGTAGAACAGCCACCACTTCTTGTGGTACGCCTATGCAACAACTGTTGCGTGGCCGACAACCATAGTGCCAGATGCAATAGTTCTCCAACCATCGTGCCCGCTGCTAAAAATATCTACCAGGTAGCCAAGAGACCACCACCACACGTAAGTGTCAAGGACAGAGGCGATCCTGTACCACGCCCGAGAAGGGGCATTATTCGACATGCAGAAAACACTTAGTAGTCTTCCCTCGCGCACTATTAATCTCAACATTCCGTTCGTAGAGCGCTCTTCTGCTGGGCTCGCCGCTTCCTGTCCGACCTCTTCAAATGAATCATCATCTTCCCCGAGCCGGCCGTACACCTATGGGCCGAAGGGTGGAAAAAACAGTCGGGTGGTCAGAGGCTTAAGGGAGGTGAGCAGGGGCAGTCACGCGGAAAGCGGCGTACATAGTTTACTAAAACAACACAATTCGACCGATTACATGCCGAAACTCGTACATACGTATTAGGAACGCGTGTCTAGCGTGTTACTGCTCATCCAAGGGAGACGATACCGTGTGAACAAAAGACGCAAACACGCCCCTTCGGCCTATTTCTTACCGCTGCCAACGTCAGATCAAAGGGTGCCGCAAACGGAGACGCTGTCGCTAAGCCCGGAGATGAGCGGTCGCTAGCGCTAGAAACCGAAGCCGCGTTCACTCTAGCTCGCCGCTTCCTGTCCTGCCCGGTTTCTTCAAACTCATTCTCATCTTCCTCGAGCCGGGCGTACACCTATGGGCCGAAATGGTGGAAAAAATAGGCGGGGGGTCAGAGGGTTTAGAGAGGTTTAAGAGCATTGGCAGTCACGCGGAAAGTGGTGTACACAGTTTACCAAATCGAAACATTTCAATCGATTGAATGTCGAAACTCGTACGTGTTAGGAACGCATGTTTAGGCGTTTTATTGCTCATCCGAGGAAGCCGATACCGTATGAACAACATACGGTAAAACGCCGTTCTACCACCCCGGCCCCCCCGCCCGATTGAGCCCTTTCTTACCGCTGCCACGAGCGCCGCAAACGGAGACGCCGTCGCCGAGCCCGGAGATGCGCGGTCACCAGCGCTAGCAACCGAAGCCGCAACCACACTAGACCGCCGCCGCCACCGCCGCCGCCGCTGCCGTGGGTACAACGAAGCGACCAACCGTCGAGCCCGTTCGGCGATGGCCGGTCGTAACGCGGGCAGGGACCCGCGGGTGCAGTCGCCGACTCGGCGACTACTCGGGGCAAACAATCCGCCGCCTTGCCTCCACCTCCACCTCCACCTCCGCCGCACGACCGGCTGCCGGCTCCGTCGCAGCGTTTGAAAGTGGCGAGGCAGTAGCGTGGATCTCGGGTGGCGGCGGCGACGGCGGCGATGGCGGCAGCACCCCTGCTCCGGGGGAAGGCGCAGGCGAAGGCGCAGGCGCAGACGCAGACGCAACGTCAGCGATTACTACTGCCGGCGGGTACGGGTCCACAGGTGCAACCTCAGCGCTCGATGGCGTCTCGGAGCGAGCGGAACCCTCGTTCGCTGCACGCTCCATGGTGGGCCTCCCATATTCCGTGACATCTTGGCCTGCAGGTGCGACAGAAGCGACCAGAGCCCGTGCGGCAGCGCGAGCCGATCGCGGCAAATCTGCCTCCGCTTCGTCAGCGCTAGCCTGGTTTAGGATGCGCGAAGCCCGGCGGGAGCGCGCCATAGCTTCCTGGGCCGCCGCCGTATCATCGTCAGCCTGCCGGATGCGCGAAGCCAGTGCGGCAGCGCGAGCCGATAGCGGCGGCCCCACTTCCGCCGGTTCCGCCCGTTCCGCCGGTTCCGCCGGTTCAGCGTTAGCCTCGGAGAGGATGCGCGAAGCCTGGCGGTAGACCGCCATAAGCGCCTGGCTGGCCGTAATTTCAGCAGTTTCCGACCGAAGGTACTCTGTTGCCGTCGTTTGCGCCAATTCAGCGCTCGCCGACAGAAGGCGCACGTCCTGGCGATGGCCCTCCATTACAGCCGCCTGTTCGGCAGCGCGAGCCAGTCGCGGCGGCCCCACTTCCGCCGCTTCCGCCGCTTGGGCCGAGTCCGCTGCTTGCGCCGCGTGTACCTCTTCCGCTGCCTCCGCTGCCTCCGCTGCCTCCGCCGCCTCCACCGCCTCCGCCGCTTCCGCCTCTTCCACCGCTTCCGCGGCTTCCGCGGTTTCCGCGGCTTCAGAGATCGCGACGCGCGAAGCCTGGCGGGAGCGCGTCATAGCCGTCTGCCCATCCACCGCGCTGGCTTGCGGGACGGGGAAACGAGCAGGCGACGGGTGGGGCCCCGCCTCCAGCCCGAAGGCGACCACCGACATGGCTTCTTCGTCTAAATATGCCTGGTACGGGTCCACCATGACCGAATACTCGGGGCTGAGCACCTCCCCCTGGGAAGCGGTGGGAGAGTGAGAGCGGAGTGGAGAAGAGCAGAACAGAGCAGAGCAGAGCAGAGCAGAGCAGAGCAGAACAGGTTAGTGGTAGGTTAGTGATGTGTTAGCCTTAGGAGGGGAGGCTTCTCAACTGAGGGTTTAGTGAACAATACTACTAATACTACTACTAATAATAATAATACTAATAACCAATAATAGTGATAATAATAGTAATACTAATAGTACTACTAATAGTACTACAAATATTAGTAATACTAACAGTGTTCCACAGCTGTAGGTATACGACGACGAGCCCTCGGCTTGCACATGTCTTTTTTTTTTCCAAAATCGGCTTTTCTTTTTTGGGTGAGGCAGTGAGGTAATCAGGAAACGAGGCAGTGAGGTAGTGAGGTAGTGAGATAGTGAGATACATAAGCTCCTCAAGTGAAGAAACACTATCCCAGGTAAATATTAACACAAATACTGGCAGTCACTGGCAGTCAGGACTTGCCTGCGGCGATTGCGGGGCTTCGAGGTCAAGGTCCAGTGGCGGCACTCCTTGCGTGCGTTCCGGGAAGTCGACGACATCCTTCATGGTTTTGGCAACGCAAGGTGGCGGTGCGGGTGGTGCAAAACAGACGACCATGGAGCGGAGGAGAGAGGCGACAGTTTGAAGAAGTTAGGCTCGGCTAACGGCCATAGGCGGTGGCTTGCCTGTAGACAGTCTACAAAAGAGAGGCAAGCACGTCATGTTGTCGGTGCTACGAGTATGTATGTGCCGTGCTCGATCGGTGTAGACAATGAGCGATAACGTTCATTTCTAACGAGAACAAACAAAATGGCACGAATCGCAACAAAAAAATGGTGACATATTTGCTATTCGTGGTACTTTACGTAGTATGACAGCGTGTCCCTCTTTAGCAAAACTAATTGATTCACTCCTGCACCCATCCATGACATTTCAACGATTCGTGACATACAATATATCGAACAGAAAAAATGCTGTTACGATTCGTATGTTCCTGGTATATAACAAGTTTTGTTTTTGGGACAAAACCGCAACTTGCATTGCAAACGTCACGACCCGTGTTTTTTCTTTGTTTTGGTTCGATAGGAATGAATGACCACTACTAAATAGATAAATGCGTTATATGGGGCAGCAATACAAAAGTTGACTTTGCAATGCAACAAAGACATGTGCAACAGCACGAGCTTCAACTGTGATCACTCATAAAACGCTATCCATACCAGAAATTAAAAGAAAACCAAGGGAAACCTAAAAGGGGGGGGGGGGAGAGTGAACCTCTGCACGGCACGAAGTCGGACTCGCCTAATATATCGATGTGCTTTGAAGTATATCGGCGATTGGATCGCCAATGCGGTCTACCGTATATGATGTAAATGTATGCCACACTCCCTGTGAAAACATGTGGCTCTCCAAAGAACTTATCACCCTGTGTCGTACACTCCGGGGGTGGAATGCAACGTATAGGGTGGTATACACGGTCGTATGCGGTAAACAAGAACGGATGAGGTGCGGACGAGGCTTTTACCGCTTTCAGCTCGTCGCTTCTCACCTCCTCGTGCTCGTCCCCAATCTGCTTGACGCTCGTAAACTTATCCTTGCATGTGGGACACTTCGTCTCAATGTCGGCCCATTGCTTGAGGCAGTCGAAGCAAAACACGTGCTCCTGCGCACATCATGGGTAGTAAGACAAGCAAGACACGATCAGTAGCAAGGGCAGTAGGTGCAATTAGCGATGGCAGTAGATGCAGTAGCAAGGGCAGTAGGTGGAGTAGCAAGGGCAGTAGGTGGAGTAGCAAGGGCAGGAGGCGGAGCAGATATAGATGTTGAGCCGGAAGTTGGCACGGAATGGAATTACTTTACGTACAGTAGTCAGGCCTTGTAAACAGGTTTCTTCGTTCGGTTTCCTCTATTGCTATTCCTGGTGCTATACTACTACATCTACTATTATACTGCTACTACTGCTAACTAACACTGCTACTGCTACTGCTACTACTACTACTACTATTGATACTACTACTGCTGCTACTGCTACTACTACTACTACTACTACTACTACTACTGCTACTGCTACTACTACTACTACTACTACTACTACTACTACTACTACTACTACTGCTACTACTACTACTACTACTACTACTACTACTACTACTACTACTATCTACTACTACTACTACTACTACTACTACTACTACTACTACTACTACTACTACTACTACTACTACTACTACTACTACTACTACTACTACTACTACTACTACTACTACTACTACTACTACTACTACTACTACTACTACTACTACTACTACTACTACTGCTACTACTGCTACTACTACTGCTACTAATACTACTACTACTACTACTACTACTACTGCTACTACTACTACTGCTACTGCTACTGCTACTGCTACTAGTAATACTACTACTACTACTACTACTGCTACTACTATATTTCGTAAGCATACAAAGTAAACAAACTACTGCTTATTGTATAAACAGAACACAACCGTCCAGTACTACTATTGACAGCAAGAAGGGAAACGGCCAATGATACTTCGCTCTCGATACTCACACAAGGAAGAAGGGCCTCGCCGGTGTGCTTGGTTTGCTGGGCATATAGCACAGAAGAGTGCTTTGGCGCTAGCCTCGGCTGTCTTCTTTCCATCTCTCTTGCAGGTGGCGTCATGATTTGCTTGGAATGTTAGCCTTGCGCATGATTTTTCGTGGGGAGGGGGGTGGGAAGGTGGAGGGTGCGGGGTGGGGAGGCCGTTAGCATGGCTATGATACAATCTCGCCACTGTTTTTCTCCATACTACATCGGATCGGGGGAGGTGTAAGAGGGGATGGCGGGGGCGGGGGGGTGGGTTGGGCTAGCTATGATGCAATCTCTCCAACTGTTGTTCGATAGAGCATCGCCTCGGGGGGCAGGGGGAAGGGGGGGGGCGTTGGAGGAGGGGGTAGGGAAAGGCGATGGACTGGGTACGATATAACCTGGCCAACGTTTTTATCGATACGACATCGACTCTGGCTACCGAGATATTTCGGTGAACATGGGCTGCGCTGATGTCCCCTGTCGTTTTCTGAAAGCTGATTCGTACCCGCAAGTAGTCTTACTCTTACACTAACCCCAAAACTAAACGTCACAACAGCTTCAATAGTAGCTTCTCCTCCCTTTTCCGCACGTGCATGCATTTATGATACGACATGCATTTATCGCCTACTTGACCTATATGTATACTTCGTGAAGTGTAGTCTTCATGTGTATGCACCAAAACCGCCCCAATGTCGCGGGAAGCCCACCGGAGTCAGATGCTGCCTACTAAGTAGGGCCCACCGGGGGCAGATATTCGGACACCTACGAAATATGTTCGTAAATATATTCAAAATTTGCGCCTGTTTTGTTAGACCTATCCATGCTCTGTGTATGTATAGTATACTGCTGAACCCATGCTCTGTGTGTTGTATAGAATAATGTACGCTCGTTGAGTTTCGGGGCAAACTACTTTTGGGAGAGGGGGCAGCAACAGCAACACAGATGCCATTCAGTTCCAAACACATAATCATTAGAGATCGTGAGAAGACTCATATCACAATATAACAAGATAACATCAGAACATAACGTTATTATAACATAATGCTATCGTATTATGTTGATGTGCGGCGGGTGAGACGACATGAGAGCTTCGTTGAAACAAACATTTTCTGGGCTGCTATACGAGTATTTTTTCATTTGTTGTGGTCCTCGCTTCTACGTACCATATCACACACGTTTTTGTACAGGAGGTTTCACTTTCCTCAGCAGCACGATTTCTCTTTTTATATATACTTCCATGGAAGCTTCTATGGAAGTAAAAATTACTTCCATGGGGGTAAAATTACTTCCGTGGAAGCTTCCATGGAAACAACATGGAAGTAAAATTAAATTTTATGGAGGCTAATGGAAGTAAAAACAAAAGTAGAAAAAACTTCCATGTAAGTAAAAGTGAATTCAAGGGCAAAAACCGCAAATAGATATTACCTACGTAAGCATTTTGAGTCATTTGTAGGTTCAATAAATATTGTACCACCTGCGTAAGCATTTTGAGTCATTTGTAGGTTCAATAAATATTGTACCACCTGCGTAAGCATTTTGAGTAATTTGTAGGTTCACTAAATATTGTACTCAGGAGAAAACTTCCTGGTCCTCGATCCTTCTAATGGTCCAACGCCTGATCGTACCTACTGTTGGCTGCACGGTTCCAGGTACACCTCTCGATGGCTTCTCAAGTTGGCTTCACTTATTTTTAACTTCAGTTGTACCTATAAATGGCCCAAACTGCACCTACTGAAGGCCTAAAGAAAGCTTCTCCTACGTAGCCAACAGCACAGTTTCTTACTGGGTTCTTTCTGAGTCTGTGTTACAGTACACATTTCCCCTCAAAACCCGATTTTGCAACATGTTCGTGATTTTTTGTTGACAGCTCGAGTTAGCTGGTCCCGGAAACCCTGTGGCCATATTTCAGTTTCGCCAAAAAGGGGTTCAAATGCGCCATCTATAGGTACAACCGAAGCAAAAAATAGGTGAAGCCGAACGAACTTGAGTAGCCACAGAGAGGTGTACCTGTAACTTTTCAACCGACAATGGGTACCATTGGGCGATGGCGAGTCACAGGGAGGACCAGGAAGCCTTTTTCGGAGTGCAATGTTTAGTGTTCCTATAAATGGCTCAAAAGGTCTACAGTAGGTATACCTGTTTTTGGCTTTTACCCTAAATAAAAATGTTACGTCCGTGGAAGAAAAAACACTCCCATGAACTTTTTTTACTTCCAGGGAGGCCTTTTGAACGTCCATGGAAAAACGGGGAAACTTCCACAGATGCTCCGAGTATACTCGATACTCCGAGTATACTCGGAGTATCGAGTATTTTTCGTACTCCGAGTACTGAGAGTATTAGAGTACTGGTGCCCTACCTACTCGGAGTACTTGGAGTATGAGCAGTACTGAAGGCCCAAATACTCCGAGTACTGGGCGTATGAGCAGTACTTATACTCGAGTACAAGCAGTACTCGGAGTAAAAACATCTGAATTACTCGGAGTATTCCGAGTATCGAGAGTATTGGACACCGAAATACTGCGAGTACACAAAGTACCTGAAGTATTTTTTTCTCGAAAGTACTCTAATTATACTCGGAGGTAATGGGACAATCTGCGAATTTTGAAATGCTATAAACGCCAGGCACAAGCTCCCAGAACCTGGGAGGAATGATGGCCAAGTCTTTAAAATGATGCAAAGATGCTCCTAACGTACTTCACACTCCGAGTATACTCCGAGTATCGAGTACATTTCGCACTCCGAGTACTTAAGAGTATTAGAGTACTGGCGGCCTGAATACTCGGAGTACTTGTAGGATGAGCAGTACTTAAGCCCCAAATACTCGGAGTACAAGGAGTACCCGCAGTATCGGACCCCGAAATACTCGAAGGACAAGCAATATCGAGAGTGTTCATACCCGAAATACTCCGAGTACGAGCAGTATCCCGGAGTATCGAACCCCGAAATACTCCGAGTACACGAAGTACCTGAAGTATTTTATCTCCAATACTCCTTACTTTACTCCAAGGCACTCGGAGCATCTGTGGAAACTTCCACTGCCTGTTGGTGGAAGTAGAAGCTTCCACAACCACGTTCGGCGGAAGCTGCCAAGGGCTTCCATAATCTTCTATAGACTCCCACCTACTCCCACGGGTTTCGTAAACTGCCATTAACTTCTACAAGAGTCCACCGACTTCTGTTACTCCCGCCAGCTCCCATAGACTTCTTTACTTCCATGGAAGTAAACGTGGAAGTGAAAGTTACTTTACCACGGAAGTTTTGTTTGCTTCCATGGAAGTAAACATACATGGAAGTAAACATTTACTTCCTTGGAAGTAATTTTTACTTCCATGGACGCTTCCATGGACTTGGCTGTGGACGACCGGTGGGGTACCCGAAATCAGATTGGCTGATGGGCCTCCGGTGGTTCCTGCGCAGGGCTGATAATATTACTGCGCCATATGGGTGGGAGCAGAGTGCCAAATGGGAAGGGCCCACGGCGAGGTCAAGGTACCACGTGGGAGAAAATCGAGGGTGGAAGAAAAATCACTTACTTGTTTTGAACTCTTTGAAAACAAAAATGATTTTAGTCTGGACCGGTTCCTCGCAGTCATTGCCCATGTTGTTTCGTGGACAAGGGGAGGTTATCTTGAGCGGAGCGCGATCCATGGGTGACAGCGTGGGATCAGCGTCCAAATTTCATGGACGTTGATGAAACCTTCTATGTATTTCGCATGAATGTTCCATGGAAGCTTCTACAAAATTCCATGCAAGTGGGGTTTACTTCTACGGAGGTTTCTTCACTTCCAGTGGAAGTAAATTTACTTCCAATTTTTACTTTTACTGGAAGTAAAATAACTTCCGATTTTTGCTTCCATGGAAGTAAAATTTCTCCCATGGAGGAAGTACATTTACTTCCAAACTTCCATGGAAAAATTCCATGGAACTATGTTTTACTTCCATGGAAATTTCCATGGTCGTTAACGCAGAAACCAAACAATCTGGGAGATCTGGCATTCTGGACAAAAACAAAAGAAGACCAAAGCCGCGGTAACGGGTCTGGTGTCTTGTCCGTCCCCCCCCGGTATGCCTTCGTTCTGATCGCGTGCAGGGTTCATTTAACATTGTTAGCACTGCTCATCGATTTCCATCCCATCCCATATTATTGCTATGTACGTACAGCAGCAGTTTTATTTTGCGTTTTGCGAGAAAAAAACACAGAAAACACCTCCCTTTTTGGGTTTTTGGATCCTGCCTACGTAAGGTACAGCAGTTATTATCCCCAGTGGGTGATGTTTTGTTGCTGTCGTTTTCCGTCCCACTTATGATCTTCGCCATTCTTGCTCCTTGGCCCCCTCCTATTAATTACAATACTGATACGTAGTCGTAACTCAGATCCGGGGTCGCATATCATAGTACAGTAGTCTCTTTTTTTCCCCCTCCCCACGTTATTTGACTTTCGCATTTACTTCCATGAAACTTCCCACATTTTTTTTTACTTTCATGGAAGCAAATTTTACTCCCACAAAAGTAGTTTTACTTTCGTGGAAGCAAATTTTACTTCCACGAAAGTTTTTGTTTCACTTCCATGGAACTAAAATTTACTTCCACAGAAGTGTTTTTACTTTCGTGGAAGTAAAAATTACTTCCATAAAAGGTTTTTACTTCTATGTGATTGAATCGAAAGTAAATTATTTTTTTACTTCCATGAAAGTAAAACATGAAAGCGAGGGCATGAATTCACCCCCTGCTCCCACTTGGTACACCGTCCCACCCCCAGTGGGCCCATCCCGATTACCAAAACGTGGACCGATTACAAACGGGATATTAAAAACCGTGTAGAGCGCAGCGCGGAACCACACTAGACTGTCTAGTGGCCGAAGGTCTTCTTCAAACGGAAACTTCCACGGAACCATGGAAGTGTTTTTACTTCCATAGGGAAGTAAATACAGTTTACTTCCATGAAATTTTCCACATAATAAGTCAATTTACTTCCGAAGCAAGTTTTAACTTCTATGTTTTTTTTTTACTTTCAGGAAGTTAAATAATTACTTCCATGAAAGTTTTTTTTTTAATTTTCATGGAAGTAAATTTACTCCCATGGAAGTGAAGGAAAAATACAAGAAACGTGGTAGACCCCCACTGCGAGTACGGTATTTGGCTTGTAATTTTATCGCGAGAAGGGCTCAACACGTCTCCCTCCTGGTCGACTCGCGTCGAATATGAGCTTCGTTGACTTTTTTTTCTGGACTGCGTTAGACCCACGGTACGATGAGCTTCCCGAAGACGCATTGCATGCGCCAGCGCTAAGCAAAGATACATGACGCCATGTCTCTACTCCCCGTTGTAGCATGAAAAAGTCCGAATAGCATGAAAAAGGTGGCCTCTGCTCTCTACTCTCTACTCTCTGCGGCGGTGGTGGTGGTGGTGGTGGTGGTGGTGGTACAGCAGTATATTTGCTATACGTACCCTTGCCCGTCATGCATATTTCTTGGAGCATCATACTGCACTCCAGAAATCATCAGATACATATGATAGATATCATCATACGAACACGATGGTTTATACCGGTATATACGAACACAAACTTAACTTCATGCGTGCCGGCAGGCAAATGAGTTTCGTTGACCCAAGGTTGACCTTTTCTTTTTTATCTGGACTACGGCAGCAGCAGCAGCATGGACAGTGAACCGTAACATAACATGCCCGCCCGCTCGCGCACGCCTCTCTCCCTGTGCAGCATGGAAATGGCGGCCTCTATACCCTCTGCGATTGTGGTGTTGGTGGTGGCGGCGGTGGTACTGCTGTGGTATATCTGCTACCCTTTTGCCCGACCCCATCTATATCTGTGTATCTGTCTGTCTTTGAGCATCATCAGAGATCATCGGGTACCACAATTGTATGTGCGACCGGCTTTGATGGATATGAGTTTCGTTGGTCTTTCTGTTTTATTTCCCTATGGAGTATGTACAGCAATAGTACTCGATACTGCACGATGAGCGCCACATAACAAGTACGAGCACGAGTGCCTGCCCGCCTGCTCCCGTTTGCGTGCGCGCACAGCAAAGACACACGGAGCCTCTCTGGCTTTAGCATCAACATGGCGGCCTATCTGCGGTGGTGGTGTGGTGCTACTGCAGTATACTACAGTAATAATTCCTTACCCGATTTACCGTACCGTACGTACTCGTACGGTATATTTCTTTGATCACCACAGATATCATGAGGTACCGTACGTATACGAGTACAGCTACCTGGTATAGAACGACCGGACCAGTGTAGATGACTTTCGTCGATTTTGGAATTCATGTTCTGGGCTACTACTCTAAGCCCAGATGCCAAAACAACCTCGGCCACGCACCGACTCCGTGGACGACAGCAAAGATACACGGCGGAGTGAGATGGTGGCATTTATCTACGCGTGGTTGGTGGCGGTACCTTCGCTTCTGAATCCCTTGAGCACAGAACCCAGAGGCGATGATTGTGTTTGATCGATGTCGTGCCCTTTTTCTCCGTTATCAAGTGTTTCTCGTTTCTCGTGCAGAACGCAGCAAACGGCCTTTGCACAGTGGAGGGCTGCTATCTGCGGTGGTTCGGTGTGCATATTTGTGCTGCTACTACAGTAATAACCCCTTACCCGATTTACCGTACCCGTATATGCGTACTCGTACGGTATCTTTCTTTGACCGCTACGTTCAGATATCAATTTTACCGTACGCATACGAGTACAGCTACTGTACCTGGTATGGTAGATGAGTTTCGTTGGTTTTGGACTTCATGCTCTGGACTACTACGGTACCACTCGAAGCCTACTGTAGATGCAAGAACGACCTCGGCCACGCACCGACCCCGTGCACGCACAGCAAAGATACACGGCGGGGCGAGATGATGGCATCTCCGCGTGATTGGTGACGGTATCTTTGCTTCTAAATCCCTTGCGCACAGATCCCAGATGCGAGGATCGTGTTTGATCGACGTCGTGCCCATGCAATCACCTTTTTCTCCGTTCTCAAGTGTTTCTCGTGCAGAACGCAGCAAACGGCCTTTGCACAGCGGAGGGCTGCTATCTGCGGTGGTTCGGTGTGCATATTTGTGCTACTACTGCTGTACTACAGGAAGGATCCCTTGTCCGACATACCGTACCGTACGTACTCGTACGGTATCTTTCTTTGGTCACCACAGATATCAATTTTTACCCTACGTATACGAGTACAGCTACCTGGTATAGCACGACCGGTCAGTGTAGATGAGTTCGTTGATTTTGGACTTCATGTTCTGGACTACTACTACTCGAAGCCCAGCTGCTACAGTAGAACAACCTCGGCCGCGAACCGACCCTGTGGCCGCACAGCAGAGATACACGGCGGAGCGAAATGGCGGCATCTATCTACGCGTGGTTGGTGGCGGTATCTTTGGTTCTGAATCCCTTGAGCACAGACCCCAGAGGCGATGATTGTGTTTGCTCGATGTCGTGCCCATGCAATCACCTTTTTCTCCTTTCTCAAGTGTTTCTCGTGCAGAACGCAGCAGACGGTATTTGCACAACGGAGGGCTGCTACCTGCGGTGGTTCGGTGTGTATATTTGTGCTACTACAACAGTACTACAACAGTAAGAACCCCTTACCCGATTTACCGTACCGTACGTACTCTTATCTTTCTTTGACCACTACAGATATCAATTTTTACCGTACGTATACGAGTACAGCTACCTGGTATAGAACGACCTGTTTAGACGAGTTTCGTTGGCTTTGGACTTCATGTTCTGGACTACTATTACTCGAAGCCCAGATGCCAGAACAACCTCGGCCCCGCACCGACTCCGTGGACGACAGCAAAGATACACGGCGGGGCGAGATGATGGCATCTCCGCGTGGTTGGTGGCGGTATCTTTGCTTCTAATTCCCTTGCGCACAGATCCCAGATGCGAGGGTCGTGTTTGATCGACGTCGTGCCCATGCAATCACCTTTTTCTCCTTTCTCAAGTGTTTCTCGTGTAGAGATGGCTCCCGGATTCAAAAACTGGAACCGGGACCAGTACCGCCTTCGGTGGGATTTGACTACTCTAGTACCGTCCCGGGTACTCGCGGTACTGGGTATCCCGGGTACCTGGGTACCCGGGTACCCGGGGTTACATGTACATTTTGCTCCACTCTTGTGTTTGAGCGGTGTGAACGGTCCTCAGGCGGGGTGGTGAGGTGTGGTGAGGCGGAAGGTGGGAGGACAAGACTTCATTTAGTCTCTCTCGATGGATACAAATGCGAAAGAGAGGAGGCTGTGCGTATTCTCTAGTACCGCGGGTACCCGGGTACCCGGGTACCCGGGGTTACATGTACATTTTGCTAAACATTGGTCATTGGTCTAATCACTGTGTGTGTATGGCGTGTTGTGGGAAAGTAGGTAGGGTATGCTGTGCGCTGTGCGCTGTGCGCTGTCTATCGGGGGCTCCGTGGAGCGTAACTAACGGGTACCCGGGTACCCGGGAACCCGGGAACCCGGGAACCCGGGATACCCAGTACCGCGGGTAATAAAAATGGAACCGGGACGGTACCGGTACCGACGGTCCCGGGTACCCGCCTCCGGGTACCCGGTTCCCACGAATCCGGGAGCCATCTCTATTCTCGTGCAGAACGCAGCAAACGGCCTTTGCACAGCGGAGGGCTGATATCTGTGTTGGTTCGGTGTGTATGAGTGTGCTACTATCAATACTACAGTAAGAATCCCTTACCCGATTTACCGTACCGTGCGTACTCGTACGGTATCTTTTTTTGACCACTACAGATATCAATTTTTACCGTACGTATACGAGTACAGCTACCTGATATAGCACACGACCTGTTTAGATGAGTTTCGTTGACTTTGGACTTCGTGTTCTGGACTACTGTACTACTCTAAGCTCAGATGCCAGCACAACCACGGCCACGCACCGACCCCGTGCACGCACAGCAAAGATACACGGCGGGGCGAGATGATGGCATCTCCGCGTGATTGGTGATGGTATCTTTGCTTCTAAATCCCTTGCGCACAGATCCCAGATGCGAGGATCGTGTTTGATCGACGTCGTGCCCATGCAATCACCTTTTTCCCCGTTCTCAAGTGTTTCTCGTGCAGAACGCAGCAAACGGCCTTTGCACGGCGGAGGGCTGCTATCTGCGGTGGTTCGGTGTGTATATTTGTGCTACTTCTACAGTAAGAGTCCCTTGTCCGACATACCGTACCGTACGTACTCGTACGGTATCTTTCTTTGACCACTACGTACGTTCACATATCAATTTTCCCGTACGTATACGAGTACAGCCACCGTACCTGGTATGGTAGATGAGTTTCGTTGATTTTGGACTTCATGTTCTGGACTACTACTACTCGAAGCCCAGCTGCCAGAAAAACCTCGGCCCTGCACCGACCCCGTGGCCGCACAGCAAAGATACACGGCGGAGTGAAATGGCGGCATCTATCTACGCGTGGTTGGTGGCGGTATCTTTGGTTCTAAATCCCTTGCGCACAGACCCCAGAGGCGATGATTGTGTTTGCTCGATGTCGTGCCCATGCAATCACCTTTTTCTCCTTTCTCAAGTGTTTCTCGTGCAGAACGCAGCAGACGGTATTTGCACAACGGAGGGCTGCTACCTGCGGTGGTTCGGTGTGTATATTTGTGCTACTACAACAGTACTACAACAGTAAGAACCCCTTACCCGATTTACCGTACCGTACGTACTCTTATCTTTCTTTGACCACTACAGATATCAATTTTTACCGTACGTATACGAGTACAGCTACCTGGTATAGAACGACCTGTTTAGACGAGTTTCGTTGGCTTTGGACTTCATGTTTTGGACTACTATTACTCGAAGCCCAGATGCCAGAACAACCTCGGCCACGCACCGACTCCGTGGACGACAGCAAAGATACACGGCGGGGCGGGATGATGGCATCTCCGCGTGGTTGGTGGCGGTATCTTTGCTTCTAAATCCCTTGCGCACAGATCCCAGATGCGAGGATCGTGTTTGATCGACGTCGTGCCCATGCAATCACCTTTTTCTCCTTTCTCAAGTGTTTCTCGTGTAGAACGCAGCAAACGGTCTTTGCACAGCGGAGGGCTGCTACCTGCAGTGGTTCGGTGTGTATATTTGTGCTACTACTGTACGACAAGAAGGATCCCTTGTCCGACGCACCGTACCGTACGTACTCGTACGGAATATTTCTTTGGTCACCACAGATATCAATTTTTACCGTACGTATACGAGTACAGCTACCTGGTATGGCACGACCGGTGTAGATGAGTTTCGTTGACTTGGACTTCATGTTCTGGACTACTACTACTCGAAGCCCAGCTGCCAGAACAACCTCGGCCCCGCACCGACCCCGTGCACGCACAGCAAAGATACACGGCGGAGCGAAATGGCGGCATCTATCTACGCGTGGTTGGTGGCGGTATCTTTGCTTCTGAATCCCTTGCGCACAGACCCCAGAGGCGATGGTTCTGTTTGCTAGATGTCGTGCTCATGCGATCACCTTTTTCTCCTTTCTCAAGTGTTTCTCGTGAAGAACGCAGCAGACGGTATTTGCACAGCAGAGGGCCGCTCGGAAAAGTTCGCGCTCCAGCAGAGATGCCAGAAGATCCTGTTCTTGGATCCGATAGCCGGGCCTTCTCGCGCACGGATGTAGTTGGCGTATTACTCTAGCTCGAGCCACAGTGACTTGGACTCCCTCAGCACTGAGTCCAGTTGTGGAATATGGAAGGCTTGAATTTTCTCTCTACCGATAGCACGGCGGTTTCAAGGCCATGTCGCTACCGGTCAAAACAAGGGGAAGATCATATGAAACCCCGTGTCATGTATCTCCGCAAGTAATACGAAACCTTTTTTTCGTACGGTAGAAGGTGCACACCAAGGAAGCGTGTTATTTTAGGGTGCAATGTTTTGTCGTCCCCGCCCCGTGTGTCTATTCTACTGTCGGGGGTGATCTGCGAGGACAGTTCATCGCATGAAACCATCGAGACGTCAAGTGCGACAATATCCATACCCCCACACTCATCTCATCAATCTTGGAGCAGTGTCGCAGGCTCACGGTTGCTATTTTTGGTACAAAGACTAGCGGTACGGCCACGGATCCGGCGGTGGCGCTAGCCCTGCGTTGTCAATTGTGGTGCGGCCATGTTTCCGTATACGTTCGTACATTGGCTGATACTGATGTACGTATAATACGAACCTTCTGCATCTAGTACGTACTGATGTACGTACCTACGGCACGTAGTACTGCATGTTTTAATTTACCATTATCATAGCTAGGCTGCGCCATGCGAAGGTCGTAGATGGTGATCCATGCTGAACGCACGACCACTTCACAACTAATAATATGTCTGTATGATCGTGCTTAAGGAACTAGCCGAACCTTCTTGCCCCCAATAGGTGGAGACCACCGCCCCCCTTCACGAATAACCCCAGCCAACAATGGTATGCCCGGAGTTGGGGATTCCACACCGTGTGGGACGGTATCATCCCGGGGGGTCACCGTTTTCGCCCCCCCAGTTTGTTGAATTTGTAAATACTAGCGGTACAGCCACGGCTCCGCCCGTGGCGCTAGCTTTGCGTTGCCCATACTAGTATGTAAGTTCCTGGTGTGGTACATAGTACTCGCATTAACAGTGTGTTGTGATGTACCACTCTCAACCGAAAAATAAGAACCACCATGCGGGGCGGTATCTACCCGGGGGGTGTCTGTTTTCGTCCTAGGGTTGTTGGAGTTGTAGATGTCCGCAAGGATCTCTGATCCGGAGATGGGACGTTATCATCCCCGGGTGCGATGGGACCGCGCCGTTGCCCCGAGGGGCAACTCGCGCCGCGCGCTGGCTCCATGAGACCCAGCCAACCGTAAATCAGTCCGTGGGGTTGGGGTTTCCACACCGTGCGGGGCGGTATCGACCCCGGGGATGTCCGTTTGCGTCCCCGGGTTGTTGGAGTTGTAGATGTAAGGAATGATTTATGAACCGGGGATGGGACGTGAGCATCCCCGGGTGCGGTGGGACTTCGCCGTTGCCCCGGGGGGCAACTCTCGCCGCACACTGGCTCTATGAGGGCCAGGCAACCGTAAATTAGCCCAGGCAACCGTAAAATTGTCCGTGGGGCTGGGGTTTCCACACCTTGTGAGGCGGTGTCGACCCGGGGGATGTCCGTTTGCGTCCCCGGGTCGATGGAGTTGTAGATGTATGGAAGGACTTCTGATCCGGGGGTGGGAATTTATCATCCCCGGGTGCGGCGGGACCTCGCCGTTGCCCCGAGGGGTAACCCTCGCTGCGTGCTGGCTCTCTGGGCCCGAGCGCCCCAGTCAAATCAGCAATCAACCAGTGGTGGTGGGATTTCCACACCGTGCGGGGCGGTATCGACCCCCGGGGGTGTCCGTTTTCATCCCCGGGTTGTTGGAGTTGTAGATGTATGGAAGGATTTATGAACCGGGGATGGGACGGTATCATCCCCGGGTGCGGTGGGACTTCGACGTTGCCCCGAGGGGAAACTCTCGCCGTACGCTGGCTCTATGAGGGTCAGGCAACCGTAAAGATTCCCGTGGGCTTGGGGTTTCCATACCTTGTGAGGCGGTATCGACCCGGGGGATGTCCGTTTGCGTCCCGGGTCGTTGGAGTTGTAGATGTATGGAAGAAATTCTGACCTGGGGGTGGGACTTTATCATCCCCGGGTGCGGCGGGACCTCGCTGTTGCCCCGAGGGGTAACCCTTGCTGCGTGCTGGCTCTCTGGGCTCCAGCGCCCCAGTCAAATCAGCAATCAACCAGTGGTGGTGGGATTTCCACACCTCGCGGGGCGGTATCGACCCCGGGGATGTCGGTTTTCACCTCCGGGTTGTTGGAGTTGTAGATGTATGGAAGGATTTCTGAACTGGGGATGGGACGTTATCATCCCCGGGTGCGGTGGGACTTCGACGTTGCCCCGAGGGGAAACTCTCGCCGTACGCTGGCTCTATGAGGGCCAGGCAAAGATTCCCGTGGGCTTGGGGTTTCCATACCTTGTGAGGCGATATCGACCCGGGGGGTGTCCGTTTGTGTCCCCGGGTCGTTGGAATTGTAGATGTATGGAAGGAATTCTGACCTGGGGGTGGGACTTTATCATCCCCGGGTGCTGCGGAACCTCACCGTTGCCCCGAGGGGTAACCCTCGCTGCGTGCTGGCTCTCTGAGCTCCAGCGCCCCAGCCAAATCAGCAATCAGCCAGTGGTGGTGGGGTTTCCACACCTTGCGGGGCGCAGGCTGGCTCCATGAGGGCCAGGAAACCGTAAATTTTCCCGTGGTATTGGGGTTTCCACACCTTTTGGAGCGGTATCGACCCGGGGAATGTCCGTTTGCGTCCCCGGGTCGATGGAGTTGTAGATGTATGGAAGGAATCATGACCCGGGGCTGGGAATTCATCATCCCCGGGTGCGACGGGACCTCGCCGTTGCCCCGAGGGGCAACCCTCGCTGCGTCCTGGCGTCCTGGCTCTCTGAACTCCAGCGCCCCAGCCAAATCAGCAATCAGCCAGTGGTGGTGGGGTTTCCACACCTTGCGGGGCGGTATCGACCCCGGGGATGTCCGTTTTTGTCCCCGGATTGTTGGAGCTGTAGATGTATGGAAGGATGTCTGACTCGGGGACGGGACGTTATCATACCCGGGTGCGGTGGGACTTCGGCGTTGCCCGGAAGGGGCAACTCACGCCGCACGCTGGCTCTATGAGGGCCAGGCAACCGTAAAATAATAAAATAGCACGTGGTATTGGGGTTTCCACACCTTGTGAGACGGTATCGACCCGGGGGATGTCTGTTTGCGTGCCTGGGTCGATGGAGTTGTAGATGTATGGAAGGATTTATGAACCGGGGATGGGATAATATCATCCCTGGGTGCGGCGGGACCTCGCCGTTGCCCCGAGGGGCAACCCTCGCTGCGTGCTGGCTCTATGAATTCCAGCGCCTCAGCCAAATCAGCAATCAGCCAGTGGTGGTGGGGTTTTCACACCTTGCGGGGCGGTATCGACCCGGGGATGTCCGTTTTCGTCCCCGGGTTGTTGGAGTTGTAGATGTATGGAACTATATATGACGCGGGGATGGGACGTTATCATCCCCGGGTGCGGCGGGACTTCGACGTTGCCCGGAAGGGCAACTCTCGCCGCACGCTGGCTCTATGAGGGCCAGGCAACCGTGGAATAGCGCGTGGTATTGGGGTTTTTACACCTTGTGAGGTGTTATCGACCCGGGAGATGTCCGTTTGCGTCCCCGGGTCGTTGGAATTGTAGATATATGAAATAATTTCTGACCTGGGGATAATACCATATCATCCCCGGGTGCGGTGGGACCTCGCCGTTGCCCCGAGGAGCAACCCTCTGTTAGCATATGGACGTTGAGATCCATACGTATCTATTGTGATTTGCAGTCACTACGCACTGATACGAGTATATGAGTATCTTAGTCTAGATATTCGGGCTATTACAATATGCGGATAGGTTACGAGTTTGTCTTACTCGTAGTGCGCCACATTGTATGTCCCAAGCATCTTCATCAGGAACGATGCTGAGAACGTTGTTAGAACGCTCCTATAACGTTGTAAAGAACATTACAGGGAACGGTACACACCACGGTAGAATGTAACTGCCCGTAGCATGGGCATTGTACCGGGATGATCAGGTGCAGGCACCGCCCACCTCGATCACTCTACTCTACTCTACTCCACTTCACTTTCCACTCTTCTTCTCTTCTCTTCCTTTTCCATTGATCTCCCTGAGATCAATGTTCTTTCCAATATGGCTCAATAAGCGCCTTTTCAAACCATGACTTTTCTTCTTCTACACAAGTGATCTTCACAGACACTTCGGTGCCACCTCTGCCATCTCCCTCCACAGATACAGAGCCTCGACACACGCGTCATTCTTTCAGGTTATGAGCCTCGACTTTGGTCTACGCACCGACTGGCATCACGGAACGACGTCTCCCGGCGAGAGCGTCACGTTCTACATTCGAAGAAATTTCAAGTTTTCCACTGCGGAGGAATACGGTTTTTGCTCCAAAAACCAGAAGACCATCATCTACCCGACAGCATCGACATCGACTCTCATCATCGATTTTCATCAACTTCGTTCAACAGGGTTACTACAAGGAGTACTGCTTTCACGCTTCTACGCGCGAAGCAGTTAAGGAGACTGCTGTCACGCTTTCACGCGGGTAGCACGTACGAGTAATGAGTCCGGTTTCACGCTTCTAGCGCGAAACTCGTACTCGTACATTCAACATCGTTTTCACGCTGTAATTGCAAAAATATGCCACCGACGATTTTTGCAAGATCACGCGCAAAGCTTTGTTTTCGATACTATGATACTTTGAAGCTGTAAGCGCGAAACAAGTCACGAAACCATTTCTGCTCATCACACGCGAAGCTAACTCCGCGCTACTTCCACGCTGTAAAGCATGAAGAAACGTTACAAGACCTGCTGTTTCTCTGCCATCACCACTAAAGTTAGTCTCGAGCCGGCTCTTCGCTATTTAGACGCGTAAAGTCGTTATTAAAACCGTTTCTTCAAGCTTCGACGCATGAAGTACGTACAAATAGATGTATCCTCGTGCAAGCATTTGCCGAGAAGACCTACACGTGCTGAATCAAACAGCCAGGTCGTTGACGAATCTGCTACCCAGCGTAGCATCGGGGGGATTACCTCATGCCTCAATTCAGGCATCCTCTTCCAGCAACGATTTCACGCTTTCACGCGGAAATACGACTTAAGACTCGCGGAAGGAAAACTTATCCTCGTCCATCCCATATGGGAGAGAAGCCTCGCTGCGTGCTGGCTCTATGAACTCCAGCGCCCTAGCCAAATCAGCAGTCAGCCAGTGGTGGTGGGGTTTCCACACCTTGCGGCGCGGTATCGACCCGGGGGATGTCCGTTTTCGTCCCCGGGTTGTTGGAGTTGTAGATGTGCAGAAGTTTTTTATGACCCGGGAATGGGACGTTATCATCCCCGGGTGCGGCGGGATATCGACGTTGCCCCGAGGGGCAAATCGCGCCGCACGCTGGCTCTATGAGGGCCAGACAACCGTAAAATAGCGCGTGGTATTGGGGTTTCCACAACTTGTGAGGCGGTATCGACCCGGGGGATGTCCGTTTGCGTCCCCAGGTCGTTGGAGTTGTAGATTTATGAAAGGATTTCTGATCCGGGGATGGCAACGTATCGTCCCCGGGTGCCGCTGGCTCCCTGAGCCTCAGCCAACCAGCGACCAACTGATGGGGGTGGGATTTCCATACCATGCGGGGCAGTGTCAACCCGGGAAATCGCCTTGTCCCCGGTTGGTCGGAGTTGTAGATATATGAAGGGATTTCTGATCCGGGGATGGGATCCTATCCTCCCCGGGTTTGGCGGAACCTCGGGGGTACTTTTCAGCACCGATGTGCTAGAAAGAGCCAGCAGCCACTGGTATGGATTTGGGCAACCAATCAGCTGCCAGAATAGTAATTCAAAAATTGGAAGTCAGCAGTTAGGCTGGCTAGATGGCTGCCAGAACTGCGTCGGGATGTCGGGATTGCGCCACGGCCACGGCTCGGCGCGGCATGGGACCCGGTGTTCTGCGGGTTGTGGCACCCAGCATCCCTACCCATGGGGCAAGGCGGGGCTGAACCGCTCTGGATAGCGCTGCTCAATTACAGACATACAGAATAGCAGCATTTAATAATAAGACATGGAAGGTTATTAGTTCCGGGGATGGGACCGTATACTCCCCGGGTGCCATCGGCTTCATGAATCCAAACCAATTATCAATTAGCCAGCGAGGTTGAGGTTTATTTGCACTCCGTGCGGGGCGGTATCGGCCCGGGGGGTCACCGTTTTCGTGCCCGGTTTGTTGGATTCGCAGATGTGTAGAAGAATTTCTGACCCGGGGATGGGAAAATATCCTCCCCGGGTGGCGTTGGTTCCACGAACCCTAGACAGGCAGTAATCTGCCAGTGGGATTGGGTTTTCTACACCGTGCAGGGCATTACAGACCCGGGGGGGGGCACCGTTTATGTCCCCGGTGTGTTGGAGTTGTAGATGCATGGAAGGATTTATGATCCGGGGAAGTGGGACCTTTTCCTCCCCGGGTGGCTCTGGCTCATGTTGGCTGTTATGGCTGGAATGATCCCCGTTCCGGACCAGCTTTCAAGAAAAAGCCAGCAGTCTCTGGCATGGATTTGGCGAATGGGAAGAATCGGTCAACATATGCCGAAGTTTCTGTTTGAGATGTAAAGCCAGCAGCACGTGTACTGCCTTGAAGCAGAAAAGCCTAACATAATTACAATTATTGCTTGTCGATAATAATTGCCGCGTGCCTGTGGCTCAAACGTAACCCTCCAACGTAACCCCCCAACACTTCCAGCGCTTGTTACTACTGTACACACCTTTATCTTGAGCGATACCAGGTAGTACCCACCAATTGTCTCACGGTATTGCTTTGTTCGCCGTGTCCTATCATCATATCTAAAAGCCCATTCACCCTTTTCCCTGGCTACACGTATGTCTGGTATGCCTGGCCATATCTGGGTTGGTTCCCGTGCGTGCGATACTAAAAGGCCGTCGTCGAGGTTCTGTACGCACCTGATATTCAAACTCATGTACGCCGCCCCCCATCGACACCGGACAGACCAGATATTATACATCATACTCCCAAGCACAGCTCACGTTTTGCCTGTGGGGAGGGGGACGCTCGCTCCGCACACCCCGCCATATTATCAGAATACGTACGTTGCCTTTCGCGTTTGGTGTACTGCCGCCACGAGCCACACAGCAGTTGGCCACCTTCTCGTCACGTGAGCGACACCCCTACGAGCTCTGTCCCACGTGCCCATGCCTCAATTCCCATAGCTGGTTCGTTTCTGTCTACTATCAATAGATATCATACTCCAAAACGCGTCGTATCACGCTATATAGACCGCACAGCTGGCGACCCCACGCTTACTGTGCGAGTGGTCTTTCCTTTTCCTACTAACAATACGTCTATGTCGACCCATACTCTCCACAAGAATGGAATCCGACGTATCCGCCACTTTATTCTAGGTACGTACTGGGAATCGGTCAGTTTTTGGGAACCCCCTGTCCCGAACCCCACCGAAACTCCCTGGTAAGCTATAATATCATACCACGGTTGGGTGCCACGGGAAAAAACGTGCGAACTGTACCGGTTTAGGACCACAAGCGACTTCAGGAGACACTGTGGTGTTCGCTTGGGCGTATTGCACATTGTAGGCCAATCCTATATCGTCCCTACAAAACTTGTCACATCTCGGCTCCCTCTTGGGACTATCACGCTTTGTGGCTTGCCTCAAGGTTGAGCCTAATTAGCGATAGCTACCCCCGCGTTGCCAAAAGTGAAAAAAAGGAGGAATTCCGAGGGGGGGGGGTCTAATGCGAACGCTCGCCATCATGTCCACACAGGCTTACGAATAGGGCAGCTATCCCATCAGCTTGCTCCTTCCCTTTTCCCGGGCGACTACATCACTCAACAGTTGACTCGTCGTAAAAAAACTACAGCCCTGCCCCCTCCCCAATCAACTTGATGTCTATTTTTTTAACGCCTTTTTTGCTGTCCAGGTCAACTCGCAGGAGTTTTTACACTCAACGACCTTCTGGACAAGCAATGGTTATAGAGGTCTCCCCCTCTCCCCCCCCCGACACACGTCTACCTCATTTATCACGCGCACAGGCTTCGGTATTCCCACCGCTCTTCGATTTCCGTCAGATTTTGTCATACACCCCTTGCTATTCTACGCCCCCCCTCTAATCGACTTTTTTTGTGCGTTTTTTCTGTGCTTTTTTCTGGTGCACACTCTGTGGGGGCCTTGCTTTGGTTTTCTCTCGGCATCGCTTGCCGTATTTCCGTGGGCCTGAGATCATGCTTCTCGCGAATCTACGTCAAGCTTGGGAACTTGCACGATATACACCGGCACTCTCACCTCTCTGTGCGTCAGACTCAGCCAATGAGTGGAGGCGTCGGTTGCCTCATCAGTTCAGACGGAAGGCCGCGCAAATCAGACTCGCTCGGCAAGGAAACACACCGCCGCCGCCACCACTTCCAAAGTGGTTTCGGTAGCTTGAACCTACGTCATCGTTTCACCGTCTATCCTCAACGCAAGCGTCAGGGGTCGAAAGGCGAAACGAAACACAAACACAACAACTAGGCACGCCTCTCCCCACCATCGTGCCAGACGCGTTTTTTTCTCCAACCATCGTTCCAGTCGCGATAATTCCCCAACCAAGACACCCGCTGTAAACCCTATAGCCTAGGGGCCACCGCCAGTGGCCACAAAACATACACATGCTGCGGACGCGGACGCGACAAATTTTCTAACCAACCATCGCGCCAGACGCGATATTTTTCCATCCAACCATCGTGTCGGGCGCGGTGTTTCTCAAGCCATTGCGCCCAACGCGATAGTTCCCCACCCATCGTACCCGCTGCAAAAGCTATCGGCATACCAGGGAGTCAAGAGGCCAACCATACCCGGAGGCGAATAATCATCCAAAGTCCAGCAAACAATTAGTAGTGTTCCCTCACTTACTATCGATATTCCGTGCGTAAAGCGCTCGGTCGCTCGCTTGCTGGCTTGGACGCTTGCTGATCGATCTCTCAAAAATCGTCTTCGAAGCTGTCGTACACCTATTGTTCGAACGGTGAAAAAACGCAGGAGGGCGGTCACAGGTTAAATGTCAGGGGAGATAACGCGGAGGGCGGTGTGCACAGTACGTGAGAGCACTTAAGAATGTTGGAGTTATAAATTCCAGGCTCGAATTTTGGACGAAGATAAGAATGTGGCTATCTTAAGGCTGAAGTTTTGAGTAGGACACAACCTGAGTTAATGCAGAAACCGAGCTTAAGAGGTTCTTATGTGGGGTTGCATTTTATACGATTTACTACAACCGCGATGGCGTGACTGGGTGTCTTGGGACAGAAGTCAAAACGTGTGCTTGTCTTTTCGGGGTATGGCGCTCACTTGATTATAGTATAGGAGCTCTAGGCTATACCTAACCCCCCGAAAAACATGATTTTGAGGCAAAAAAACGTGACGCCTAACCTCTCGGCGTGTCTTAAGTATTGTTCGAATAATTGTGTAGTGAAAAAAAATGAGATGCACGATAAGGCATGCCTTAGTGGATAGTGCGAGGAGTATACTGATAGTCAGTCACAACCATCGTTTCGCGAAAAACAATATATTGGTATCCCTGTGAGAGCACGGATGAACACTGGTAGAGGTTCACTACAGGTGTGCAGGTTGATCACTGCACAGGCGGTTGCGACTCCCGAGATTATTTCGGTGAATGTTTATGAGTGATCACCGTCGAAGGTCGTGCTAATTTTATGCTAAGCATTGTCGGATGGCAAATGCAATACTAATAATACATATATTTGTTTGTGTTCCATGCTCCACACCCCCCTTTCACTCTCGAAAAGAAGCACAACACCGCCACAGAACAACGCGTTAACGGATCGTGAACAACACCGCCTTCTAGGGGTGGTGGCTTATTTTCTGAGCTCCTCGCATGACGAGATAACTACTACTGGTAGCAGTTAGTATCTCAAAACGTGACTTAAAGAAGTTTGTTCGACCAACATTTCTCTGCATTATTAATAGCCCTCCTTGTACTACAGGCTAGGATCTAGATGATATAGGTTATTCAGATTAGTAAGTATCTTACAGGTGGACGGAATCCGAGGAAAAGTATCATACTTATCTGTGGTTGCTCACTATTAATAGAGAGATAGAAGCCAAGAAACCACATAACTGCCAAATAATAACACGCTGAAGTATGCTGAAAATGCGTAAATGCGTAAATGCCCCCGTTGTATTGCGCCTGAAAAAAGTCGCTCTTTCCCGCCCATATATCAACCAGAGGCAACACCGTTACGAGAGTTACTGTAGCAACACCTGTATACCAAAACGATGAAAACCATACTATAATGTGACTTGATTGGGTCGCTTTTGGTAGCTCATGCTAGATTTTTCGCTTAGCGCGCATCTGCTCAATACCCCGCCTATGGTATTAGGGGCGGCGAAACTACGAGGTCAATTCAGAGAGAAACATCATGAGATGAGCGAAATGCACTATTTTGTTTTAACATCATCACGTTCACCTTCTAAATCTCGAGTCGTATTTCTGGGAAGATTACCCTTAGTGGCCTTCTAAACGAACAGCGGTTACAGGTGTCTTATTTTCTCCCCCCCGGTACTGACCTTCATTCTGATCGCTATACGGGAACAGAACAACCGCAGGGCAACTCAGACCGCCATAAAACCCCGAAAAAATTAACTATTTTTTTTCTTGTAAAACAAAACTGCTGGTTCAGGATAGAGGGGTAGAATATGTAACGAACTGCTACTTTTTAGAATAAAATAAAAAACACTAAAATCACCGTTCCACCCTCCTCCGTCCCGGCAATGTACATACATATATAGGGATGCGAGGGTCTATGGTCATACGACTACGGTCATGCATAACATGAGTAACCCTTCCCCCCCCCTCCCTCATGGTCAAGTGACTAAGACAAGAAACAAACGAGTACCCCCCCCCTACTCCGTCTCGAAAGGGATGTTGGTCAATGCTGAAACAACTAAGTCAGGAAACAAATGAGTACGCCCCCTCCCTCCCTCACCGTTGATGGCGGACGCTCAGAGGGCGCCGCTGACGGAGGCGCTAGCGCCGAGCCCGGAGTTTCTCGCTCGGAATCGCTAGCAACCGAATCCGTAATAACATTCACCGCCGCCGCCGCTGCTGCTGCCGTAGGAACGGCCAAGCGGCCAACCCTCGCAGCCCCTGAGTTCGGAGATGGCTGGACGTAACGCGGGTAGGGGTCTGTAGGCGCAGCCCCAGCGCTGGTCGAGTACCAGGTGCGAGCGGTCGGCCACCTTGCCCCCATCTCCTCCTCCACCTCCGTGCGGCCGGCTGCCGCCTGCGGCGCAACTCCTGGCGGGGGTGAGGCAGCAGCGCGAGCCTCGGGCCGCCGAACGTAACGCGGGTAGGGGTCAGCGGGCACAGCCCCAGCGCTCGTCGAGTACTCGGTGCGAGCGGTCGGCCACCTTGCCCCCATCTCCACCTCCACCTCTCCCGTGCGACCGGCTGCCGGCTGCGGCGCAACCCTCAACGGGGGTGAGGCAGCAGCGCGAGCCTCGGACCGCCGAACGTAACGCGGGTAGGGGTCAGCGGGCACAGCCCCAGCGCTCGTCGAGTACTCGGTGCGAGTGGTCGGCCACCTTGCCCCCATCTCCACCTCCACCTCTTCCGTGCGACCGGCTGCCGGCTGCGGCGCAACCCTCAACGGGGGTGAGGCAGCAGCGCGAGCCTCGGACCGCCGAACGTAACGCGGGTAGGGATCGGCGGACACATCCGCAGCGCTCGTCGAGTACTCGGGGCGAGCGATCGGCCACCTTGCCCCCATCTCCACCTCCACCTCCCCGTCCTCCGCACGACCGGTTGCAGGCGACGGAGGTGATGCAGCAGCGCGGGTTTCGGGCCGCCGAACGTAACGCGGGTAGGGGTCCGCGGGCATACCAGCAGCGCTCGTCGAGTACTCGGGGCGAGCGATCGGCCACCTTTCCCCCATCTCCACCTCCACCTCCTCCGCGCGACCGACTGCCGCCTGCGGCGCAACTCCTGGCGGGGGTGAGGCAGCAGCGCGAGCCTCGGGCCGCCGAACGTAACGCGGGTAGGGGTCAGCGGGGACAGCCCCAGTGCTCGCCGAGTACTCGGGGCGAGCGATCGGCCACCTTACCCCCATCTCCACCTCCACATCTTCCGTGCGACCAGCTGCAGGCGACGTAGGTGAGGCAGCAGCGCGGGTCTCGGGCCGCCGAACGTAACGCGGGTAGGGATCCGCGGGCACATCCGCAGCGCTCGTCGAGTACTCGGGGCGAGCGATCGGCCACCTTGCCCCCATCTCCACCTCCACCACTTCCGTACGACCGGTTGCAGGCTGCGACGCAACCCTCGACGGGGGTGAGGCAGCAGTGCGGGTCTCGGGCCGTCGAACGTAACGCGGGTAGGGATCCGCGGGCACATCCGCAGCGCTCGTCGAGTACTCGGGGCGAGCGATCGGCCACCTTGCCCCCATCTCCACCTCCACCTCTTCCAGGCGACCGGCTGCAGGCTGCGACACAACCCTCGACGGGGGTGAGGCAGCAGCGCGAGCCTCGGGCCGCCGAACGTAACGCGGGTAGGGGTCAGCGGGCACAGCCCCAGCGCTCGTCGAGTACTCGGGGCGAGCGATCGGCCACCTTGCCCCCATCTCCACCTCCACCTCTTCCAGGCGACCGGCTGCAGGCTGCGACACAACCCTCGACGGGGGTGAGGCAGCAGCGCGAGCCTCGGGCCGCCGAACGTAACGCGGGTAGGGGTCAGCGGGCACAGCCCCAGCGCTCGTCGAGTACTCGGGGCGAGCGATCGGCCACCTTGCCCTCATCTCCACCTCCACCTCCTCCGCGCGACCGGCTGCCGGCTGCGGCGCAACCCTCGACGGGGGTGAGGCAGCAGCGCGGGTCTCGGGCCGCCGAACGTAACGCGGGTAGGGATCGGCGGACACATCCGCAGCGCTCGTCGAGTATTCGGGGCGAGCGATCGGCCGCCTTACTCCCATCTCCACCTCCACCTCCTCCGCGCGACCGGCTGCTGGCTGCGGCGCAACTCTTGGCGGGGGTGAGGCAGCAGCGCGAGCCTCGGGCAATCGGACGAAAGGCATGTAGGGGTCCGTGGGCACAGCCGCAGCCACAGCCGCACCCACGGCCGCAGCCACAGGCGCAACCACAGGCGCAGCTGCAGGTGCACTCGCAGGCGCAGGCGCAGGCGCAGCCGTAGTCGCAACGTTCGCGATAGGCGATTCCTCGGACCGTACTACCGGCAAGCTCGCAACCACCTCCAGCGCACGACCGTTCACAAAGGTACGCTCAGCCCCGGGGGACGACGAGGGAGTGCCAACCTCGGATAGCGGTGACACCAACGCTGGCGGAACAAGAAACGCGGGTGCATCTTCATCTTCATCCTCATCCTCATCCTCATCATCACCCTCGTCCTCACCCTCATCCTCACCTTCATACGCATCCTCACCGTCATAACCATCATCATCATCATCATCATCATCATCATCACCCTCCTCCTCATCCTCATCCTCCTCCTCCTCCTCCTCCTCCTCCTCGTCCTCATCCTCATCCTCCTCATCATCATCTTCATCGTCCTCATCATCATCCTCATCTTCATCCCCATCCTCGTCATCGCTTGCTGAGCTATCGGATCGAACAGATTCGCTCGCGTCTGACTGCCTCGCCTCCGCCTCCCTGGCCTCCGTTCCCTTCGCCTCTGCAGCTTCCACTACGCGACGCACCACCGCAGCTCTCATCTCGTAACTCCCCGCCAAATACTCGGCAATCCGACGGGCCCCAGGGGTGAGGGGAGCGGTAAAAGGAGGGGAAGCGGCAGCACGGACCCGGCGGCGGGTGCGCGAAGCCTGGCGAGAGCGCCCCATAGCCACCTGCCCGGCCGCCGCGCTGGCTGGCGGGACAAAGGAACGATCACGTGATTGCGGGTGCGACCACCGCCCGGAAAAAGTCCCTAAAAGTCTGTCCGCGGTAGAGGATGAGGACGACGATGATGATGATGATGGTGGTGATTCCACTGCTATGTCTGCCAGGACCATTCGGTCGTGCATGTGCATCTCCTCTCCCTGGAGAAGGGTGCGATGTAAGGGAGATCAGGGCGGCGCAGTGTGATCAGGGGGAGGAAAAGGGTTACATTGGGAAGAAGTGGGAGTATTAGGGCAGAGCAGGGCCGTGCGATCAGAGGAGGAACTACGTGCATGAGGGAGGGGTGGGAGTACGAGGGATAGCAGCGCAGTGCGCACAGTAGTGGTAAAAACGTAAGTACATGATGGGGAGAATGTTGCTCAGGCTGAGAAGCGCACCTACCCCATACCGGAATCTCTTTGTATCCCTAAGTTAATAGACAACCAGCAAAATACGATGATTCGTTCCTTACGGAAATTCGTTTCCTAAAGAAAAACATGCGGCGCACTCATCCTCGCGTCAAAGAAAGTCTATGGTGCCGATAAGACCGCTAGAGCCAGAGCTAGAGAGTTTATAGTATAAGGACGCATGCTGACAGTAGGAGCAGCATTTATTGGCCGAAACAATTATGATTGGCTGGGTTTCTTAACCCAAAATCGTTGAAATGTCATCCGTGTTCTCACAAAAAAAATCGTGATATAGCTATTATGGTATGGTATTATGGTATGGTATTATGGGATTATTCATCGGGTTACAGTTTTTTTTCTAGTTTTTCTCGAAAAAGTTTTTTGGGTGAGGTTTAGAGCTCCTATATTATAATCAAAATAATCAATACTTCGAAGTATACTCAAGTCACCACCCCCAGAGAGATTCGGTGCTACCCCTGCAAGGCAAGCGCACCTAATGTAGTAAGGTGCACTAAGGTGCACACTAACTTCAGTATAATAATATAGTACTCATGTGGCCACAAAAGCGCGACCCCGCTCCTTCCTGTACCCAGAGACTTCATTTTGACCTCCTACACTGTAAATGGTTCGGTTTTGTATTCCTCGTGGTTTTACCGAGCACCCCGTCATACGATACCACGCGTCGAACCACAGCAGTGCTTCACTGATACGTGATTTATGCGCATGCATCTTCGCACGCTTATTTGAGGTACCCAGTTAAAAGTTGAAAAAAAAAAGGCGGGCAGCCAAAAGCCAAACACAACAACAACCAACGACGAACTCCATGATACATGTACTAGGAGCGAATGTGAATTTCTATTAATAATGTACACGGCGCAAAAAAATATGGACCCCTTTCGAGCTATATAGCCCAAGTACCGACCGACCGACCGACCGACGGAGATCAACCAACGCACAGAAGTTGACAACAGTTACAAAATACCCCACTGCGCAAGTTCCTAGCGACAACTACACTATTTTACCCCACCCGTCAATAAATAGATGACACGAATAGCTGCTGTACAACAGCAGTGCGGGGCACTACAGTAATTAATAATAAGAAAATGAGCAATAAGAAAGGCAGGCCGAGATTTACCGGGGGGAAACAAAAATGGGGAGTCGCTATACTGAAGTTAGTGTAGAAAGCACTCGTTCTCAAATAGGAAATCCAGCCTGGACCAGCTTTCCTGTTTCTTCTTAGTAATTGGTGTCCCGTACTGTACTGTGTGTGTGCACGGCGCGGGCGTACTTCATTTAAAATATATATTTTTCGTGTACGGAAGTTATCAGAACTGGCGGAACCGTGGCGCAGGAGGATGCACAGAAGGAAAGAAGACCCCCCCGTTTGACTACAACTTTCGAGGGGGGGGGGGGGGGGTATGCCCCCGCAATTCTACTAAGTTTAGGTATAGCATTACCCCTTCTTGACTTATTTTTTCCCCTTTCGGCCGAAAACGTACCCCGTGTTATCATTTTTTTTACAGCTCCGGTGTTGCGCCATCAAGTTGACCTCGATGCTGAACAGACACTATTTGAGGTAAAAAGAGGGGACCCTTGTGCACCCTCCTACGCCACGGTGCCGTCAGCCTAAAAAACGTGCCCGAAAAAAAACAAAAGAGTGTGCGTGCTCTGCATGGACTGTGGGCGTCTTGCCAGCGCACCACAATTGATGATGAAGCAGGTTGGGGCACGCACGGGCACACTTCTTGGCGGACGTGTTTTCCCTACGTACCCCCCCCCCGGTAGTGAACACACAGCCTTCCCGAAGAGACGGTCACAACAAACTGCATGAAATAGAAAAAATACTATGTTGACCTTATCCAGACGTCTTTCCGACAGTCAACACGCAGCCTTCCCAAAGGGACGGTCTCAACTGCATGATACAGGAAAAGGACCATATTGGCCTCATTCCAACGTCTTTCCGGTAATCAACATACATTCTTCCCGATGGGACGATCACAACTGCGTGAAATAGGAAAATTACTATATTGGCCTTATCCCAACATCTTTCGGGTATTCAACATACAGTCTTCCCGAAGGAGCGGTCTCAACTGCATGAAGTAGGAAATATCATCACACCTCCCAGGTTTCATTATCAATCTCAATATAATCAATATCAAAATAAAACAACGCAGTCCAAAACACCGAAAAGGCAATAGAGATATTGGTCATCAAAACCTCAGCTTTCTACCCTCTCAAGTATGATCACACTCTCCTAAATCCTCCGACTGTTCGACAGCGAGTCGCACGTAGTAGAGCAATAAGGACGCTCACGAAGTACGTACAGCAGTGTTACCTTGTACTGTGTAGCTCCTCCCTACGTGAGTGTTTTTTGTGCAGGGTAAGGTTAATATTCGTTAAAAAACAACTAACCAGCTTGCAGGGGTGGGGGGGGTAGGCACAGGAAACATCAACAATTCTCCAGCGCGTATAAACACACATCAATAAAAAAAAACATAGGGCGGCGGGGGGGTTACAACTAAAAATATGCAAACACAATCCAGTTGCGTACTACGTCCAAAACAAAATCACCAATTTCCAACATATCAAAACCCAAAGCGCATGTATGTTCGAGATTATTGCTTCGGGGGGGGAGGCGGGGTTCAAATGGCAGTCGAAACAGCCTGAAAAAATAAGTTATTACCAGCATGTGTTCATGCTGTGACCACATCAAAAACCAAGTACGAGTACTTCTACAGCATATCATATGTACGTACTTCCATTTTGTTGATATGCGCATGCGGGGGGGGGGAGGAGGGGTCGTGTAGAAGCTCTACTACTGCAGGCATGCATACGGATCTCATCAACGGTTAGGTCAGCTGATTTATGCCGACGTGTATGACATACATGTGTCCGCAGACCTGCCTTGCTTCGTGTGCAAATCTACACATCGTCGGATGACAAACGCAATACTAATAATCTAGTAATACTAACACATGTACTTTGAAGAAGATATATACGCCCGGCTAAGGGTTAAAGTGATGACGATATACTCGCACGTGCCTTGCTTGTAGACTGTAGACAGTCTACAAAAGAGAGGCGAGCATCTCATCCTGTCGGTGTTGTGTACCCAACTGACAGCATGAGCAATAACGGCCATTCCGAACCAAACACAAAAAAAAATGTTTGAGAAACGCGGCATTTTTGCAGATCGTGATATCAGTTTTGTCACGCACGAATCGTGGCATCGACAACGCTTGGGAAAATCCCCAGAAAAGCTGATGGCACGACTCGTGACAAAAAAAACAACGTGGCGATGTTTTGAGAACGTGATAGAACGCCAAATTTACAAATAATCGTCACTTATCGTGATTACTGAGCCCGTGAAGAATGGCCGTAAGGAAAAAAATGACCGTAGGGAAAGTGCATTCAAAAGCAAAGAAAAAAAGCAGCTGCAAATCAAAATCGACAGTCAATGTCTCGCAACTACTAGTACCACGTACGTACACATTTTTAGTTTATTTTTCTGTCTGACATGTGTGTAAAAATCTGTTAATTATGAGTGTCACTATGTTGACCATCCGCCAATATTTAGCATGAGCTTCAACTGAGATCACTCACAAACGTTCCCAGAAAGAAGACGATATCCAAGGGCAGCCAAAACAAAAACGGAAACCTACGCTAATTTGTCAGATCCCTCGTGTCACGAGGAGTATCATAACTATCAGAGCTATCAGAACTATCAGGACTACAGCAGTAGCAGTAGTATCAGTAGTATCAGGACTATCTATATCTATATAGTATCCTCTATGTTTACTTACTGTACCATGGTTGGTTCTGATTGCTCTGTATGTTCCCTTGGTTGAGGAGGCCTGTCAGTCGGAAAAAAATTCAGCCCCAAAACAGAATAGAGCTATTAATACCATGTGTACCGAATATCTCCTGCCACACCGAATACACCCCTCTGTTATAAGGATTACCCTGGGCTAGGTGGCCGATCGATATTTTACCCCTATAGCTCAGCAGGTAATACCCTCACATTTTACGACGTCCAGGACACGGGTTGGAATCTCACTTCAAACGTTTCTTTTACCGAAACCAGTGATGGAGATCGGAACTGAATGGCCCTAAAAAGATCGCGATCTTTTGTAAAATCTCAAGATTGGGTTGGTGGTTTTCGCAGCCGATCTTCCAATCTAGATTGAGAATCGAAGATCGATTGGTCCAATCTTTCAATCTCGATATTTTGGATCCCGCTCAAATAACGCCTTGTCATATCACTGGAAACCCTTATAAAACGCACCCTCACGCTCTACACCCCACACAAACCAACTGACAAGCACACACACATCAACCAAAGGCAAACCTTTGCCGCCGAACAAGAAACAACCTGCTAAGAAAATAGGGCTCGCGAATAAGAAACAACCTGCCAAGAAAATAAGGCTCACGTTGGGGAGGATGTTAAGAAATTGGAATAAGAAATCGTGCTCAGCGGCGAGTACTCACTATATCCTACTGGTACGCATTAGCCTGTTTGTATGCTAAAAGAGTGTTAAGGTTCTAAGGCTCTGTCAGGTTAGGTGTTTATTTTATGCGGGCCCATACTGTATACCAGGTATACCGCACGCCGGCACACATCTACGGTCTACCTCGGACATGATGAGCATTCGAAGGTCTCTCGAGGCGGCTGATAGTCTGAGCTTTGCGCCCAGCGCTTCGACACCAGATATATATATATATATATGTAGATACTTTAGATGCCTCCTAGGTGTAACGATTTTGCTTGTTGTAGTTTATTTATGGGAAGTGGTCAGTATAAAATACGAAGTCTCTTGGGGTACAACACAGGGCACACCAGAATAAAACGCGCAATAAGAAAGGCAGGCTCGGATTGAAAAGAAAATAAGAAAATCGAGAGTCGATATACAGCAGGGCATTGATGAGTGGTTCGGCGTCTGTTGTTGCGCTGCGCGCAACATGCGACGCAAGGTGTGTTGTGCGCAGCGATCTATGCGCGAATATACGCCTCAAAACTAAGTAAAAAGCCTTTTCATTTATTTTTGGCTACGGCGAATAGAAAAAAGTGCCTCAAAAAGAATAAGAGCCGCGTACGGCGAATAGCAAAAGGTGCCTAATTTTTGTTTTCGACTATGGCGAATAGGACAAGGGGCCTAAAATATGTTCAATTACGGCTAATTATGAAGAAAAAAAGACCCCCAAAAAAATTCCTCGCCTCCGGCGAAAAATAAACGCGCAACAAAAAAATTTGCCTGCGGCGAAAAATGTTGCGCACCCAAAAACGCGTGTTGCGCTACGCGCAACCAGCCTTGCGGCGACTGTTGCGCAAAACGGTTATTTTGACCAAATGTTGCGCCAGCGCAACTCCGCAACACCTAATTAATGCCCTGTTATACAGCACTACAGTAGCCCTCTAACAAGAAACCTTAAATCGGGCTCAGGCTGATTGTCTTATTCTGGGCGCGCGCGAAAGATCACTTCCTCATATTGCACTTTCTAGTTGATCCCCGACAAGATATTTTTCCTACCGTAAGTACCATTAATACAGTACAGGCCACCTAATGAGAAACAGGAAGTCTGGTCCAGGCTGGATTTGTTATTCGAGAGAGGGTGCTTTCCACACAAATTTCAAGATAACGACTCCCGAAGTTCTTATTTTTCTCCAAATCTTGGCCTGTTTTTCTAATTATCCTGTTTCTTATGAGGTGTCCTGTACTGTAGTCATAATGTTTTTTTACAGTAAGTAGTACCAGGTATTATTAGTGCACAACAAGCTTTTTTGTTTTGAACTTTATTCATCCTTAAGCTCTCTGACTACGAGTATAGTCTAGGCTGAGAGTGTTTTTTTTTCATCTATTTTTCAATTTTGCGCGCTGACTTTCTTCTGAATTACTTTCTTTTGAACGGGCCGGTACTGTATTGAAATTAGTGTAGAAATTATCCCATTATCGAATAAGAAACCGAGCCTGGTCCAGCTTGTCCTGTTTCTGATCATTAATAGGTGTGTGTATGATACCGCTGTAGTGTACCAATCAGCTGGTACGTATGTACGACAAAAATGCGGGTACCAAATACTCGAAGTAGTCGTACATGGAAAAAAATAATGGAGCTACGTACGTACATATGTGTACGAACGAAACTAAAGCTTTAAACCTGCTTAATTTGGCGAGATAAAGATCAGGATTGAAGATCGAGATTAAGATTGCCTCTTTTCGCCAAGATTGCCGAAAAGATCAAGATTGCCTTTTTGGGGGCAATCTTTATATTTTTCAATAATTGATCGGCACTGTTGCCGGAGGCAATCTCCATCACTGACAGAAACGTTTGCGCGTGCGTCCCTAAAAAACACGTCTCCCTGGTTCCCCAGGTATTGAAACGAAGCGGGCAGGTCAACGTACGGCGGTATACGGTACCGGCGTCCCGAAGCTCCCGCCGTTCAGAGGAGGGGAGAGTGTACTAACAGTCAGTAGTAATATAATAGCAGCAGTGGCAATAGAGGAACCAAACAACGAAATCTGTGTACAAGAGTATATCAAGGGAAACTAAACAATGCAACCTGCTTACAAGTCTACAACTGTCTCGACTATGTTACGACTTCCGGCCTAACATCAGTATCTACCCCGCTCTACTGCCCTTGCTACTGCACCTATTGCCCTTGCTGCTGATTGTGTCTTGCTTGCCTTACCACTTACTTTGTGCGCAGAAACACGAGTTTTTCTTTGAATGCCTCAGCAAGTGGGCCACGAGGGAAACCAAGTGTCCGACCTGCCGGCGAAGGTTTAAGACTGCGACTAGGATCGTCGAGGAAGACCTGAAGGTGAACAACGACGACCTCGATGCCGTAAGAGCCTTAGCCGCACCTCATCCGTTATTGTGTAGAGTCTTTGACCGCATTGCCGATCCATTCCACGGCACACAATACAGTATACATCCGTAGGTGTGAGGGTATATACCATATACTGCTGCTAAGCTTAATTCTACTGCTGCTGCTATATACCATAATACTGCTACTACTGCTGCTGCTGCTGCTGCTGCTACAACTACTACTCCTACTAGTACTCCTACAAGTACTTATATTACTGCTGCTTCTGCTACTACTGCTACTACTACTACCCCTGTACTCACACAAAGAAGCAAACAACTGCATCAACAGTACACGCCCGTCCACTACTATAACAGTAGTAGCAAAAGCGAAAATGCCCAGTAACACCTCGCTGCCTCTACTCACACGTTTGAGGAGACCCCGCTCCTGACGAACGTCATCCTGAGAATTCGTACAAGGTACGTGACCAGGGCTGGTCTTCACCGTGTTGGGCCGGTTGAAGTAGATCTCCCTTGCACCACCCGTTATCTTCATCCGCACCATGCCTTGTCCTTTTTCGTTTTGTTCGTTTTGTTTATCTTGGGGGAGAGGGGGTTGGACGGCGGTGGAAGAGGGGGGAGGGGGAGGGGCGCGTTTGGACTGGATACAGCATACAACCTAGCCAACGTTTTCGATAGAACGAATCGGCTCGTTTTGGAGAGGGGCTGGGACAATAGGAAGGCGGGGTGGCGTTTGGAGCTATACCTACATATCCCGATCTCTCGCACATCGCTTTTTCGATACCTACAATGGACGACAGGAGAGGTAGGCGGGGTGGGGGGGTTGGGGGGGGGGCGAGGGGGGGGGGGGGGGTGGAACTCCGCTAAATGGACAATTCCAACGGTTTGTACTGCTATGTTTTGGGATATTACATCGACTCGGGGGTGAAGGACGGGGGGAGGGGGGGTGGAGGAGAGGGTAGGCCGGGGAGGAGGTCATGGACTACGTAGGATACAACCCCGCCAACTTTTGTCGATACAACACGGTCCCCGTTGCCGAGGTTTTCGGCGTGCATTTCGAGTTTCCCCATATCTCCTGTCGTTTTCTGAAGTTTGGCTCCTAGCCACAGCCCTACGCAAAGCCGCAAAAAACATCCCAGAGTAGTGGTAACCCCTCCTTCCTTTTCCGCAACGTGCATCCCTCCACCAATCACTGGTTCTTATGTAGTCTACACATATCCCTGGTGCTTAGTACAACCGTACGCACAAAAACCTGCCCAGGGCCGCTGGAGGCTGCTGTCCGTGTAGGGACTCGCCGGAGGCAAAATATCGGACTTGTTACTACTCGTATGCGTCATTAAGAATACTCAAAGTGTGCATATTTCTTGTTGGATCCACGCTCTGCGTGTTGTACTGGTATACCTGGTATATACCTGCTGTGGTATATACGGCAATACTGCAGTACCGCTCGATTGGTTTGGCAACAAACAGCTTTGTGGGACACAGCTGCAACACAGACAGCGTCCAATTCCCGACACGTCGTCATGATAAATCACAGGAGAAGAGTCCACCCCTTCAGGACTCCACTTACACGTGCGTATATACCTAAATTAAAGGGGACACCTTAAAATACTTGGAATGAGAGGCAGATACGCATATGTTTCATGTGTTCATGACAGTGTACACAGCAGTCCTGTGCAATTCGTGCGTAGCGTAATGTTATGGGGGTCGGACGAGATGAGGCGAGCTTTTTCGTTGAAAACTGTTTACTCGGCTTCGCTTTTTTCTCTGCCAATGCTGTTGTGTCTGTCGTACCCACAGTACGATGTGGCATGGGCATTGATTGCACTGACGATGCTGTTGTCTACTCTCCTCATCATGGCATTTGCACTGCTGCCTACTCTCCTTGCTGAAGTACAGCAAGCAGCAATCTGTCTCGCGTGTCGTACTGCTGGAAGTTTTGTGGCCAGAGCGTGTACTGCTGTTTGTTGCACACTGCTGTATCTCTAATACTAGGATGAAGAAAATGCCCATGGACACTACTACACTTCTGTAAAGAACGCGCGCACACACACGCCACAGAGAGCTTGATTTGACCAAAGCATTATTTTTTTTTTCGTACGGTACGACGTATCATCCATTTTATTTTCGTTCCAGCTCCATCATAATAACTCAAGGGAAGTGTAGGTTTTACCCTCAGCACTACGTATAGCGTATAGGTAGGTATAGGTATTCTGGACAAGCCGTGATCACAGGTAGTAGGTAGGTGTCTTCCCTTCCCCCCCTCGGTATTTGCATTCATGTTGATCGCGCATGGATGCGTACGGCTTTAGTAGGAGTACGTACGAGGCATTCGCATTGCTCGTAGATTTTCGTCGAATTTTGAATTTTGCTACAATAATCAGGTATTAATAACTCGCGAAAAGGGCACAAAATGCAGCATCCATCCTTCTTTTTTTCTTTTTGGTTTTGAACCCCCTGTTGGCCAAAATGATACGCCCTCGGGAGGTGACTTTAGCTCCGTCGACTTATTATTTGTCTGAACTAGGATACACTGCTGCATGGTGAGAATCACCCAGCCGAACCCACGTGCGTGCGCGCAGCGAAGATACACGGACCCTCTCTCGCTGTAGCATGAAAATAATCAGCATGATGGCCTCTCTGCGGTGGACCAGGTGTGGGTGTCTCTGCGTCTGTCATTCTTTCTTTGAACATGAACATTTTGTGATGAGTTTCGTCAGGTTTCGTCGAAATTTTACCTGTGGTATTTCATATTCCGGACTACTCGATGCGACGGACCCGTATAGAACAACATGCCCACCCACGTGCGCGCACAGCAAAGAGACCGACTGCGGAGCCATACGCCGGCACACGACATCATCTCCGTGGTGGTGGTATATTTGCCTCTAAACCTCTTGCCCAGACCCGAGATGTCGTGCCGTGTAAAAAGTCACCTTTTCGGAAGAGCGCGCCAGCCGGCTTTTGAATACTCTCGTAGAGAGCTGCTCTGAAAAGTTTGCCCTTCGGAGATGTCAGATCCTGTTGTTGTTTGGACCCGATAGAAGGGCCTTCTCCCAGACGAAGTAGGTGCCGTACGTAGCAACGAACTGGGATTGATTGCAGGACTCCGTTATTTTATCACTCAGCAATATTGATGAAGACTTGAACCTCTGCTCTTCTTGATCGATTGCACTGCCGTATACCCTTCGAATGGAATGCAGTTTCTTCGAGTTTCGAGAGGCAAAATCGCGGAATCATGCTCAAAGCAAGGGGAAGGTAATATGATATCCCGTGCGATGAACGCCATCCATCTCCGAAAATAATATGAACACATTTTTTTCGTAGAAGGTCATCCCACAAAAAGCATGTGTGTTCACGTGTGTGTGTGTCACACACACGTGCAACGAACACCCACACCCACATCTCACATTATGCTTGGAACGGCAGTTGTTTAGTCCGTGGTGGTGTGGTAACGAGCTTCACCACGGTTGGTTGCGAGATCTCAGCGACGGCATCAAGCTTCCGGAAAATTACGGGATACCAGGTAGATTAAATTTAAACGATATCGGGCCTGTTCTACAACAAACAAACACAGCAAGCAGCACCAAGCAGAAGAAGCAGCACCAGCAGCAGCAATTGATCCACGCTACGAGTACCAACCAGGTACCAGGTACGTATACGTACTCGTACTACTATCATACCAGGTATACTGTACATTCTCCACGGACCAAGCTGTGAGGGGGTCTGTCCGTATACGTACGTACGTAGTGTACTGGTATTTATTACGAGATACCATACGTACACATACTTACTGTTTGTTGTATGACATGTATTTATTATGTGTCTGATATGTTTATGTGCGTTTGACTGCGATATCATACATAGGAGAGCAGTGCTTGGCTGCTTGCTGCTCGTATATAGCTGCTGCTGATCGATGATGATGATGATGATGATGTGCGCATGATGTATGCATACCTGGTACATACCTGGTACGTATGTGTTTGCTGTTTGTAGCAAAGTAGCAGCAGCAGATCCCAGATCCTCATGTTACTACGAAGTAAGGTATACCTGGTATATAATAGGTGCGGCAGCACAGCCTCCATTGACTTACACCTGCTACGATCGTACCTGCCTCGCTCGCTTGCCTATCTATCTATGATGATATTGCTGTACGGACACACAGGACCTAGCTGGTCAGCACCATGCAGCCATCACCACCACCACCAGCGAGCGGCAGCAATCAGTGTATATGTCAGGCACCTAACCTGTAGATGACATATATCCAGGTAGTATTGATAGTACAGCTCTTCTAGTAGTACCTGCACCTGATATTATTTTCTATTATTTCTGCGCAACGGGAGCAACTTGGAGGACGGACCTTGAGGTGAGCGCATAATCCGTGTCGTTGTCGCTTGCCTCGGCAGTATACCGCAGGCGGTACTCCCCACTAGCTAGCTCGTTCGTGTCACCGGAGTAGACGTCCAGTGTTTGCACCTCAGCTCCCACTGCAAACGTGCAGTTGCTCGACTATGATCGAAAGCAGTTTTTTTCGTCCACGAGAGAGGAAAGGAAGCAATTCCCGACACGTCGTCATGATAAATCACAGGAGAAGAGTCCACCCCTTCAGGACTCCACTTACACGTGCGTATATACCTAAATTAAAGGGGACACCTTAAAATACTTGGAATGAGAGGCAGATACGCATATGTTTCATGTGTTCATGACAGTGTACACAGCAGTCCTGTGCAATTCGTGCGTAGCGTAATGTTATGGGGGTCGGACGAGATGAGGCGAGCTTTTTCGTTGAAAACTGTTTACTCGGCTTCGCTTTTTTCTCTGCCAATGCTGTTGTGTCTGTCGTACCCACAGTACGATGTGGCATGGGCATTGATTGCACTGACGATGCTGTTGTCTACTCTCCTCATCATGGCATTTGCACTGCTGCCTACTCTCCTTGCTGAAGTACAGCAAGCAGCAATCTGTCTCGCGTGTCGTACTGCTGGAAGTTTTGTGGCCAGAGCGTGTACTGCTGTTTGTTGCACACTGCTGTATCTCTAATACTAGGATGAAGAAAATGCCCATGGACACTACTACACTTCTGTAAAGAACGCGCGCACACACACGCCACAGAGAGCTTGATTTGACCAAAGCATTATTTTTTTTTTCGTACGGTACGACGTATCATCCATTTTATTTTCGTTCCAGCTCCATCATAATAACTCAAGGGAAGTGTAGGTTTTACCCTCAGCACTACGTATAGCGTATAGGTAGGTATAGGTATTCTGGACAAGCCGTGATCACAGGTAGTAGGTAGGTGTCTTCCCTTCCCCCCCTCGGTATTTGCATTCATGTTGATCGCGCATGGATGCGTACGATATACCTGCTGTGGTATATACGGCAATACTGCAGTACCGCTCGATTGGTTTGGCAACAAACAGCTTTGTGGGACACAGCTGCAACACAGACAGCGTCCAATTCCCGACACGTCGTCATGATAAATCACAGGAGAAGAGTCCACCCCTTCAGGACTCCACTTACACGTGCGTATATACCTAAATTAAAGGGGACACCTTAAAATACTTGGAATGAGAGGCAGATACGCATATGTTTCATGTGTTCATGACAGTGTACACAGCAGTCCTGTGCAATTCGTGCGTAGCGTAATGTTATGGGGGTCGGACGAGATGAGGCGAGCTTTTTCGTTGAAAACTGTTTACTCGGCTTCGCTTTTTTCTCTGCCAATGCTGTTGTGTCTGTCGTACCCACAGTACGATGTGGCATGGGCATTGATTGCACTGACGATGCTGTTGTCTACTCTCCTCATCATGGCATTTGCACTGCTGCCTACTCTCCTTGCTGAAGTACAGCAAGCAGCAATCTGTCTCGCGTGTCGTACTGCTGGAAGTTTTGTGGCCAGAGCGTGTACTGCTGTTTGTTGCACACTGCTGTATCTCTAATACTAGGATGAAGAAAATGCCCATGGACACTACTACACTTCTGTAAAGAACGCGCGCACACACACGCCACAGAGAGCTTGATTTGACCAAAGCATTATTTTTTTTTTCGTACGGTACGACGTATCATCCATTTTATTTTCGTTCCAGCTCCATCATAATAACTCAAGGGAAGTGTAGGTTTTACCCTCAGCACTACGTATAGCGTATAGGTAGGTATAGGTATTCTGGACAAGCCGTGATCACAGGTAGTAGGTAGGTGTCTTCCCTTCCCCCCCTCGGTATTTGCATTCATGTTGATCGCGCATGGATGCGTACGGCTTTAGTAGGAGTACGTACGAGGCATTCGCATTGCTCGTAGATTTTCGTCGAATTTTGAATTTTGCTACAATAATCAGGTATTAATAACTCGCGAAAAGGGCACAAAATGCAGCATCCATCCTTCTTTTTTTCTTTTTGGTTTTGAACCCCCTGTTGGCCAAAATGATACGCCCTCGGGAGGTGACTTTAGCTCCGTCGACTTATTATTTGTCTGAACTAGGATACACTGCTGCATGGTGAGAATCACCCAGCCGAACCCACGTGCGTGCGCGCAGCGAAGATACACGGACCCTCTCTCGCTGTAGCATGAAAATAATCAGCATGATGGCCTCTCTGCGGTGGACCAGGTGTGGGTGTCTCTGCGTCTGTCATTCTTTCTTTGAACATGAACATTTTGTGATGAGTTTCGTCAGGTTTCGTCGAAATTTTACCTGTGGTATTTCATATTCCGGACTACTCGATGCGACGGACCCGTATAGAACAACATGCCCACCCACGTGCGCGCACAGCAAAGAGACCGACTGCGGAGCCATACGCCGGCACACGACATCATCTCCGTGGTGGTGGTATATTTGCCTCTAAACCTCTTGCCCAGACCCGAGATGTCGTGCCGTGTAAAAAGTCACCTTTTCGGAAGAGCGCGCCAGCCGGCTTTTGAATACTCTCGTAGAGAGCTGCTCTGAAAAGTTTGCCCTTCGGAGATGTCAGATCCTGTTGTTGTTTGGACCCGATAGAAGGGCCTTCTCCCAGACGAAGTAGGTGCCGTACGTAGCAACGAACTGGGATTGATTGCAGGACTCCGTTATTTTATCACTCAGCAATATTGATGAAGACTTGAACCTCTGCTCTTCTTGATCGATTGCACTGCCGTATACCCTTCGAATGGAATGCAGTTTCTTCGAGTTTCGAGAGGCAAAATCGCGGAATCATGCTCAAAGCAAGGGGAAGGTAATATGATATCCCGTGCGATGAACGCCATCCATCTCCGAAAATAATATGAACACATTTTTTTCGTAGAAGGTCATCCCACAAAAAGCATGTGTGTTCACGTGTGTGTGTGTCACACACACGTGCAACGAACACCCACACCCACATCTCACATTATGCTTGGAACGGCAGTTGTTTAGTCCGTGGTGGTGTGGTAACGAGCTTCACCACGGTTGGTTGCGAGATCTCAGCGACGGCATCAAGCTTCCGGAAAATTACGGGATACCAGGTAGATTAAATTTAAACGATATCGGGCCTGTTCTACAACAAACAAACACAGCAAGCAGCACCAAGCAGAAGAAGCAGCACCAGCAGCAGCAATTGATCCACGCTACGAGTACCAACCAGGTACCAGGTACGTATACGTACTCGTACTACTATCATACCAGGTATACTGTACATTCTCCACGGACCAAGCTGTGAGGGGGTCTGTCCGTATACGTACGTACGTAGTGTACTGGTATTTATTACGAGATACCATACGTACACATACTTACTGTTTGTTGTATGACATGTATTTATTATGTGTCTGATATGTTTATGTGCGTTTGACTGCGATATCATACATAGGAGAGCAGTGCTTGGCTGCTTGCTGCTCGTATATAGCTGCTGCTGATCGATGATGATGATGATGATGATGTGCGCATGATGTATGCATACCTGGTACATACCTGGTACGTATGTGTTTGCTGTTTGTAGCAAAGTAGCAGCAGCAGATCCCAGATCCTCATGTTACTACGAAGTAAGGTATACCTGGTATATAATAGGTGCGGCAGCACAGCCTCCATTGACTTACACCTGCTACGATCGTACCTGCCTCGCTCGCTTGCCTATCTATCTATGATGATATTGCTGTACGGACACACAGGACCTAGCTGGTCAGCACCATGCAGCCATCACCACCACCACCAGCGAGCGGCAGCAATCAGTGTATATGTCAGGCACCTAACCTGTAGATGACATATATCCAGGTAGTATTGATAGTACAGCTCTTCTAGTAGTACCTGCACCTGATATTATTGAGTCAGATCAATGCTTATTTTTTCCCGAGAATATCATATCCAAATTGCGATATCTACCGCGAACATATATCGTACAGCAGTATACAGCGTTTTCGAGACTACACAGGGGTGGGGGGGGGGGGGGGGTGCACTTCATTTCCATGCATGGCTATAGTCGTATGACCATAGACCCTCGCATCCCTACAATGCCGGGACGAAGCATGTCGGGTTTTCACCGACCAGGCAGAAGGGGGGGGGGGGGCGTACTCGTTTGTTGTCTGCCTTAGTCATTTGGCCATTGACCACGCATCCCCTTCGAAACGGAGCACCGTTCCTACTCCTATAGAGACACCTCCAACATTTGGGCGCGCATTGCATGTTTTCCATATATTACAAAGAAAAAAATGCTTATCTTATCCCCTCCCTGTTTCGCCGCCTGTGGCCACCATCTATCTCCTAAGATAGCGATCGTTTTCTCGATACTATCTAGTGTACCAGACAAGGGGGAAGGGTATACCAAAACTAACTACGATGAACGATTGAGTGCTGTGCCAGATATATACATACAGTAGTATTACGAAAAACAAAAAGAAAATGCTGCTTTTTAACTGAACGGGGAATGCTAAGCCGAACGTTATGGAAAATCCGATCTTAACCCATTCAGAACTGAAAAAAAAATCCAACACTAATTCCAAGTAGTTTGTCCCCAAATCTGTGGAGGAACCAGTTCCTGAGGGGTCAACCCCCCCCCCCCCCCCCCCCCGCCGATCTTCCCTAGGGGTTTCCAACGCACCCGTCCATTCTTATAGGGTTACAGGGTACAGAAGCCCCTTTTAACGACGGAGAAAAAATAAATCGCCATTTTTGTTTGAAATTCTCGCGATATATTTGTTTGCCCAAAATCCCGAAAACGTGAGTTTTCTTGTAGAGATTGATGATGTTGATCGCCTCCCGCCTCCTCATTGATTTCGAAATGAATCGAAATTTACCCTTCCTTGTAGGAATGGGCAGGTAGTAGTACTGTAGTTACTTGTAGTATGCTGGGAACTCCGGAAAGAAGAGAGAGCTCGAACAGACTGAGCCCCTTTTCTGTCAAGAAAACTTCCGATTCTGAGTTGAAAACGTCCGATTTTGAGTTCTCGCGAGCAAAAATGCTATAAAGTATTGTGCCACAGGTATTTTATAGTAGAAAAGGTAAAATCGGGTGGATCAAGATCGGATTTTCTTTAACGCCTGATCTCTGTAAGTGTCCTCACTTAGGAGTATTTTAGATTGCAGATTGTTTTCCTGTTGTTATACCTGGGATATACATTATTATTTATTGGACCAGGCGTTCGTCATCGTACCGGCGGGATCTTGCTTCTAAATCTTGATCTCAGCAAGATTCCCCCAATTTTTGTATTGATCTGCGTACACCGCATGCATGAACTCGTATGTGAAGAAGATCGGTGCTGGAATGTTCCAATATCAGGAAACCCACCGAAAAGTGGTGTCTCGACCCTATCTCGAGCTGAAAGCATCATGCTGCTCTTGAGTGCCCAATATCAGGAAACCCACCGAAAAGTGGTGTCTCGACCCTATCTCGAGCTGAAAGCATCATGCTGCTCTTGAGTGCCCGATTAACATACAGATATGAAGCGAGCGCGTGAACCCACGCCACAATCTCATTGTCTCAATCTCATTGTCTCATTGTTACTTATTTTCATTACTTCGCCGCCAGGCTCCACAGATCCATTCCCATTCCCGTTAATCTGCAAATACAAACCAAACCAAACCAAACCGAACCAACCCAGCTGAACAAAAGCTCCAATTTCACGATGGGATCCAACAAAACCATACCATACATATGACATATGTGCAACTAAGGCCCACCGGCTTTGCTTTGTACTCAATATGTGCAGACAGAAACATACTACAGTACCATACCACTACCACCGTAGCTTTCGCAAGACTTCAGAAAAAAGCGCAAAGGACACATAGTAAGGAACAACGACAAATATGGGGAGCTATTCTTTCAAAGTCCAACTATGACCTGTTTCGACAGTTACACACACCCGCCCCCCCCCCACCGCGATAAAACAGCAAAAAAAAAAAACGAAAACCCTCGTACTCCTTGGAAGCAGAGCATAAGGGATGACAAGAAAAAAGATAGCACGAGACCAGGAAAAAAGGAAGGGAGTACGACTACTCTGTAAACAAACATAATAAGCTAACGACCATTATTTAACGCACACACCGACCAACAACACATTATTATTGATATGCGTCCAGCAAATACATACACAACACACACTGTTGCATGATGCACAGCAACAGCAACACAACCCCTCCCGACGAGCATGCCACCCATGCCCTTCAGGGGAACAGCCACAGCCGTCGCCGTGCCTGCTATTTCCCTGCCCGCGGCCAACTCGCCGAAATTACACGGCGCGCGCGATCAGCGAGCACAGACAGCAATGAAAATACCCATTTGGTAGCGATACCGCTGTTTTGCAACCAAAAATAAATCCCCGTCCAACGCCCACGCGTCGACGGGGGGGCCTGAGGTGCACAGCCGACCAACCGAAAGAAACCGCCTCTGTCTGTACTACAAGAACCCCACCCACCCTTCTTGCGAGGGCAATCCGTCCGCCCTCAAACAATCCCAACCATCCCCAAACAATTCCCACACCATCCCAAACCATTCCAAGGCCACCCCCTTGCCTAGACTATCCCAGGACCATTCCCAGGACCATCCCCAGACTACCCCTGGACCATTCCCAGGGCCCTTTCCCAGATTGTCTCAGGATAATTCCTAGGACCATTCCCAGGCCATCCCAAACCGTTAGCATTACCAACCAACCATTCATGTTTCGGACGACCCGACGATTCAACCATCCCCCCCTGATTCAAGCGCTGCATCCAATTCTTCTTGCAGCGTACGGACAGCGAGACGAACGAAACCAAACCAACCTCAGCCAAAGCTAACCAAGCCGAACCACGCCAAGCCAAGCTAAAGCAAACCAATACAGTCCAATCCAGACCAAAACCTAACCTAACCAAGCCAAGCCGAGTCAAAACGAAGTCAAGCGACAAAAGGCGGCCAAAAAAAAAAAAAAAAAACGAACGCCGATCTGCGCTAAAGCTCTGTTATACCACTAATCTATTACTAAAAAGTAGTGTAGCGTAGTTAACAGCGTAGCAGATAGACTCAGTGCGCCTTCGTCGGTAAAAGCGGTCGGTAAGCCATTGGCAAGCCTCTCGGGAGAAACTAAAAGGCGCCGCTTTTACTGTTGCAAGTCACGGTGGTGGCTAGCCAAAACCAGTAGCAAAAAAACAAGCGGCTACGTAAGCTTTTGGAGCCACTGACGCCGCTGCCACATACAGGAATCAACGAAACACCGATGAGCACGATTCGGGGCCCCCAAATATTGTACGTAAGCAGTACTGACAAAGGGCATCGCAAGAAGCGAACCGCATTCCACTCAAACCTATGGTCACGCTCGCTACGGCCACACGCCTGTCTGTGTGAACTCCCTAATTTGCGAAGCCAAACACGCCAGTCAACCTGGGAAACGGGGGGGGGTGGGACACACACACACAAAAAAAAGCCTCTTTGCATCTCCCACCCCTCCCCACCATCCCCTCCCTCTTGTGATCCAGAGTTAGGGCACCGCTATGAACACTACCGCCCGGTGACGGTCATAGCGGTCAAAATACTGCATAGCGGTCAAAATACTGCAGTATATTACTCCTCGGCCACGAGACCTATCGTACGTTTCGCTTTACCGTCGCACAACAGCAGCGGCGTACTCCGGCCGGCGACGCCAGACAGGCGTTACCAAAGCGGGATGCGGGGAGGGGGGGGAAGGGGGGGGGGGGAAAAAAAACTGTCCCGCCCATCGCAATGACAAATCGTGTCGTTCTCTATTTATCTACTTAGCGGCCCGGCCCGCCCATCGCGGTCATAAACCAAGTCATTCTCGATTTAGTGTAGCTACCTAGCGACCAGAGAGAGAGAGAGAGAGAGAGAGAGAGAGATTTCGTGCTTTCATGTCTTCGCGCGCACAGCTTACAGGCACGAACTCCCTTCCTCTTTTTGCTCATCGCGGATGACAAAATCAAGTAATTCTCGATCTAGGCACTACTGCCTGTACGTACTGTAGTACTATCTACTTAGCGGCCCCATCCATCGCGATAATAATTCAAGTCGTCGCCTTCAACCTTCTTACTTGTACCTGGTACCTACTTACGTGTTTAGGCTACTATTTTGAGGAGTCGCCGGTCGGTAGGTATCAGACACAAAAGCTCCAAATATCAGAGAGACAGCACAACCGTTTCGTTACTGGGTTGCTACAACAGTTTGCTCGGCACGGCGCGTCGCAGCCTGCACAAAGAGCGGGTTATTAGAGAGGGAAGAAGCTCCTAAAATACTCCACACGTCGGAGAGATAGATCATCTACGGATCATACAGATCATCTACAGATCATACACATCATACAGATCATCCAGACCCCAACCTGCCGTCCTGAGGTGCTGTGCAGGATCTGTATATGTATAGTACAGCTCCAGCCCAGGAGAACCCCATAACCTATTTCCTAGATCATGCAGATTACACGGGTTCCCACCCACAACCATGACCTGGATTCTACAGGCCAGGGGTCTATTCTGCCCTGGAAAATCCAAATCATGAAGAGGGAATTGATCATATGAGTCCGACGTGCAAAATACTCCCTTCCAACCCAAGAAAAAAGCACGCACCGAGACTTGGGGGGCCGGACCAAGCACACGCAAATATCTTTCTGCCCAAGTGCAGACAGACGCGCACCTGCGTCTATAGCTGCTGCCAAGTCCAAAACACCTCCCCCCCGCGTTCCCATCGGCAGAACCACGGAGCAAGACAGATATGTATCTCCAGCGTTAGAGCCGTTGTCTCTGAAAACAACAACTCTCCCGTCTATTTTAGCCTCGGTGGCACTTCACTCCGCCCCCGCCTCCCAATGTAGGGATGCGAGGGTCTATGGTCATACGACTACGGCCATGCATGGCATGAATACCCTCCCCCTCCCTCCCCCCCCCCCCCCCCCCCCCCCTGGCTTGCCGTGACTACCGTACGCTCGCTTGCTTGCTCGCTCGTTAACTTTGTTTCAACTCACTTCACCTTACGACAGGACCCGACAGCATATCTTACCCTTACAACACTACCACACACCACAGCGGGTTCTCCGGCGCGCCAAACGGAGAGCGCAAGGCCACGAGTTGCAGGACTCAAGCATCTCGTGAAAACACAACCAGCCCCGGCGGCTGCGGCTGCGGCTCATCGACGCCTGCACGGCATCGCATCATCTTGTGCCCTTTGCTTTGCTTTGCATCGCATAGCATTGCCTTCGTTTAGCACCGCACCGCACCTCTCAGCGCGTTGCTTTGCTTCACTTTGCATCGCATCGCATTGCTTGCACCGCACCTCTTAGCGTTGCATCTCCTATCATATCGTCGCACGCGTGGGACGCCGCTCGTCCCCCCCCCCCCCCCCCCCCCCCCCCCCCCCCCCCCGTGTCACAAAAACCCGTAGCAACACCCTTGTGGAAGACGCGTGGTCCATCCCATGTCAATCCCCTCTAGGACACCTTGCACACGCCCCCCTTCCCCTTTCCATCCGACCCCTCCGCTCCGCTCGCCATGCGCTTCATTCTCGGAACCCGCGGTGGCTTCTTCCCCTTCATCCGCGACACCGCCAGAGGGGCTGCCGAGTCTCCATCCCCTCTCCCCTTCACGCCTACCCCACCGCCGCCAACATCGATGCTGCCATCGACGTCGACGTCCGTGTCGGTATCGGTGTCCGTCGGCCGAGGCGACGAGTCCTGCCGCAGCTGCCGCCGCTGCTTCTCGAAAGCGGCAGAGTCTGTCGCGAAAACAGACCCACCTCCGTGGCCGCCGCGGGCATCCACCGGCGACCCTCGGTCATCTCCATCTGAACACCCAGCACTGCTAATGCTGCCGCCGCCACCACCCCCGCCGCTACCGCTCCCGCTCCCGCTGCCGCTCCCATCAATGCCCACACCCAGAAACACTCGTTCCAGTAACCCGGCGGTGTCGGCTCGGCGGCGGGCGGCATGCGCTTCGCCTGTCTTGGTGGCAGCCCCTGTGCCTGCTGTGCCTGTGCCTCTGGGAGAGGCGACCACTGTGTCGAAGAAGCTCTGTATGTCGCCCAGGGACGAGGACCGGCCGATGGAGCGCTGGTGTCCGGGTAGCGGGGATAGCGTTCCGGTTCCCGTAGGGCTATCTTCTGGAGGGGGGAGGGGGGAGGAAACAAGGGTTTGCAAAAGCGAAGGCGTTATATCCATGTTACGGTAGAGGGGGTATGTTTGGGCCCTACCATTTCTGCCAGAAGGGTTTCTCGCAATCCGTCGTTGTTGTATCATGCCTGCTGTAGTAGTCTTGACTAATGACGGTTTTATGATACAATAGCCGGGAATATAACACAAAATCGCATAATAATTACAACAAAAAAAAAACAGCGGTGAGATCGAGGGTTGCGTCGAATCGAAGCTTATCATAGCAAGCTGCGTGTAAAAATCGCATCATCAGATGTACCTGGTAAACATTTAAAAAAAAAACGAAAACACTTAAATGGACTATATGCATGTTCGGAGGAGACGAAAAAGCCGCAAAACAGTAAAAAATCAATCAGCGGTAGCGGGACAGGGGCTTGCTTACCTTCGTCAACCCCGAGGACCTTCTTTCCCGCATCGGCAACAGCCGCCCCCAGGGTGTCCGCTCCCCGCATCCCCGCGTCCCCTTTCCCTCCCAACCCTAACACGCCTCCGGCAGGCGCCGTTATTGTTTCAGACAACGCGGGGAACGGTTCGGCGGAGTCTCTACGCGCCGATATCGTTTCAGAAAGCGCGGGGAAGGGTTCGGTCGAGTCTCTACGCTCGTCTCGCTCGTCTCCGCCGCTACCGCTACCGCCGACACCGGTCCCATCTCCCGATCGCTGCAGCAGCAGCATCGGAGGAGAGCCGGAAGCGGAGAGGGGGTGCTTAACCCGCGCTGTCGCTGTCGCCGTCGCTGCCGCTGTCGCTGCGGTAGACGTAGGGCCAGCGGTGGCGGTATGCCTAGCGCCAGCAGAGGCGTTATTTCTAGCGGTAGCAGTGGGGTTCACGCCGAGGGAGGCGGTAGCGGCGGTGGGGATGGAAATAGGGGTGGTGGCAACGCGGGGGCTGCTCGCGGCAGAAACGTGGGATGGGAAAGGTGGGGGCGAGATGGACTGGGAAGGGACCGGGGATGCCGTGACGCTGAAGGACGAAGAGGAGGAGGAAACCATGTTTCGATGAGCCGAGTGCGACGAGTTCAGGGCTAACGAAGCCGTAGCCGAGGTTAGGCTCGCCGTACTGTAGGACCGGACACGGGGAGGGGAGGGGAGGGGAGGGGGGGTACGAGAAGGGGGTGGGATCGCGATGGTTAGAAAATGATCGTTATCCGAAGGGCGTTATCACTTTGCCGGGACCGGCAGACCAACACATCGCGCAGGCCTTGCTCGCCCTATTATGTATATCGTACGTAGGAAGGTGGAGGCGCTGTGGCGGTGTACGGTAGTGGCGATGACACATGGTGATGACATCATGCATGTACTATGGCGACAAAAAGGGACAGGGGGCGTTGGACAGCTAGCACAACACCTGCCCTGTAATTTGGCTTAACAAAATCGTGCTCAGCGGCTCAAAGGTGGTGTGTCACAATAACGTTTCAAACCTTGCTCGCAGTAGGTGTTGCTTGCTGGGTCCACACTGATCTTTTACGCTACCAGGTAGGAAAAGACTACAAGAAACTCAACCCAACCAAATCCTTCGTAAACACCCTGCTAGCAAATTGTTCACCTGCCGTCGCTGCCATCCGAGGCGAAATGCCGCATCCGACCGGGGTCGAGCCTGTCGACGACCTCCGTCATAGACAGGGAAGACGACGCTGAGGAAGAGGCGTCGCTCCGGGGGGGGAGGTCCTTATCCGACCCCATCGAAGGATGGCGGAAGTGCTTCTTCCGCCCGAAGCGGCTCCTCGACTTCGACGATGGCGTTGGCGGCTTCGACAAGTGCGCTTCGCACGCCTGTTTTTTTTGTGTTACCGTAAAAAAAATAAAACCAATGGAAACAAATAAGAGCCGTGTGTTGAGAGGGGGGGTGGGGGTGGGGAGGGGTAAGTGGTACAAGCTTAACCCAATGTTTGTTGTGACCACCAAAACAAAGCCAAGGGAACAAAAATAAGAGGCGTGTGTCCAACGGGGAGAGGGGGGAGGGGGTTACCATCAAGATAAAACCAACGAAACGAATGGGAAGAGGTGTGTGTCCAACGGGGAGAGAGGGGGCAAAGGTAAGCTGTGCAAGCCTAACCCTCTTCCTGCTGTGGCCACAAAAACATTACAACGACCAAAAAAATAAGAGCCGCGCGTACAACGGGGGGAGAGGGGGCAGGGGTGGGGAGGTATATATTGCACAACCCTAACCCTATGCCTGCTGTGACCACCAACACAAAACCAAGGATAACACAAATAAGAGGCGTGTGTCCAACGGGGAGAGGGGGGGGGGGTAGGTAGGTGGGGGAGCAGGTCGGAGAATTGTCTCAATTTACACGTTTCACACGAAAAAACGTCCAATCTACATTTAGACTACTGTTGTACAATCAGTACGCGGTACCATCTAAAAAACTCCTACCCCCCTACCCCCTCCATACCAACACCACTACCCACGATCGATGGTGTACGGCCACCTGTGTGCTAAGGTCTACCGGCGGCATCTAGGGCAAGCGGCTTATCACCTTGGTGGCAACCTTGACGAAAGCGTCTTCAACCATACGTCCGGTTTTTGCGCTGCACTCGAAGTAGTCCGCGCCGAACTGCTCCGCTATCGCCCGGCCGCGATACGTCTGGACCATGCTGCAGGCCTTGCTTCCCTTGCCGCCCTGCCCCGGCTCTTCTCGTAGGTCAACCTTGCCGTGCCGTGTAGTGCCGTTTAGGAAGGTTGGAACATTTGGGAGCTTGTTAGCGCTGCACAACTTTCTCACAACGGCAGGTGAGGAACTAGAGGAACCACGTAGATGATCTAGATCATGATATGTCTCTATCTCATCTGTCTGATCCATCTGGTCTGTCTGATCTGTCTGATCTATCTGATCTGTCTGATCTATCTGATCTATCTGATCTATCTGATCTATCTGATCTATCTGATCTGTCTGATCTGTCTGATCTATCTGATATCGCTGATATGTCTGTAGATGATCTGCCAGAGGTGTGAATTGTTTTACAGCGTCGATTACCGGCTGTATTGGCCCAACTTCGACTGCTAATAATCGTCTTTTTGGTTAAAACGGATTGAACTGAAATCGCACTTTCGTTCTGATTCACAGCCCTGAAAAAAAAATTGTCGTCTCAGAAAGTTGACACGTTTAGTATGTACTACAGTATATACCAGGTATACAGCGTTTAACTCAACAGTATCAACAGTCGCACTACAAGAACAAAAAAAAAAGAAGAGACAAACGGTTACAAAACAGAAGCAGCAACTAAACAAGATTGAAGAGCCAACAGCCAAAAAAGCAAATAACATGCACCAGGCATATGCATGTTGTACTAAACTGCTGTAGCGTTTGAACCTTCCACACATCCGGCAGATCATGGATTGATTCTCGCGTCATTATCTAGATCTTTCACAGGCGGCAGTTGTATCCCTGCTCTGAACCGATCTAGCCCGTGTTGCCGGGTAGGAGTCGTGTAAATCAGCATGACCTAGCACATGTTTTCTGGATCAGATCTGTACTATACAAAGATCCTGCACAACGCCTCGTACCGGCAGGCTAGGATCTAGAAGATCTGACCTGCAGTAGCCAGTATCATACGCCTACATAATCTGTATTGTGACCTGTCCGACCTGTGAAACACTCTGGGCAAATACCCAGTACGACGGGTAAGATATTCACAGCTGTCAGACTTTGTTCCCTTCAACAAGGAATAGACATCCTTCGTCAAGTCATACAAAACCCTCACAGCAGTACTTCGCGCGATCGAAGCATCATGCTGCTGTACGCAGCTTACAAAGACGAAGATGGCTTTCGATCAAATCCTCCAATTGAAATCCTCGATATCACAGCTGATGTTTTTTGTTTTGTTTTTTCCAACATATACCAGGTAAATATATACCACGAAGATACACATACCTTGTTACCGACCAAACAAATCTGCACGCGGTTGCTCCCAGCATTGTCCCTGATGCACTTCATCCAGTAGGCGATGTTGTCCAGGGTTTCCGGGTCGGACACGTCGTAGACGAGCACGATGCCATGCGACCCCCTGTAATACGCTTGGGTAATCTTGTGGAAACGTTGCTGAGAGAGGGAGGGGTAAAGGGAGGGGGGGNGAATTTGCCGACTACAGCGTAAATACTGCCTGAAGTGCTGTCTGTACAAAAACACACGGTATGCGTGGGAACAAGACGGAGCATGCACCTGCTGTCTGAAGTGCTGTCAGAATGACAGTCCGCGGGCTCACAGTGAAAAAGAACAGCCAACCAAAGCCATCACGTCAATTGATAAATACCCGAATCTATCCTGAACGTCTGTGTTAGACACAGCATCATAAACATCGACACTGATTAGGAATCGTTCCACATTGAAGGGGTCTTCCACGATCAGGCACACAATGAAGCCACCCGGGGTGTCCGCGCCATCTCTGCCGCGTCTCTCTACAAAACCAGTGACGTCATCCACACAGATCCAACAACGAAATTCAAGGGAAAAAAAAAAAACAACAACAACAACAAAAATGATTGTCCGTTCGCCACGGGTCGATGTCGTCCGTGCTCCGGATCGCTTCTCCTGTGCGCTGCTGTGCTGCTGCGCCGGCGCGCTGCTGTGCTACTGCTCAGGCGCGCCGCTCCGGTGCCGCTCGGCCAGTCCTAGCACGACCACACTCGACCCGCTCCGTCCGTACACGCTCTCGTTGCTGTCCTTCCCAGTCGGCTCCTCGCTTTCTCTCTCGTTGCACTCAGGGTGCTTGGTCTGAAAAATAAAAATTCTCGCGCTGAAGGGATTGACCAGTCCAACAACAGCTCGTCGCCACACGCTCGCTCCTCCTTTGATGGCGAAGCCAGGTTACTGAGACAGTACAGCTCCCTCTAGCAAACATACCTAGGGCTGTGTACGTAGTGTCCGTCCACCTTTCTGATGGCGTCTGCCTCCGCGCACAAAAGTGAGATGGACATTGCTGTCTACACCGACGGCCAAAAAGGCCCGTGCATCTGGACTTTTGCGCCTGACGCACCAGTGCCGATCCAACTCTACCGCTGCACACGCTTCGCGGCGGGGGCGCAGCAGCAAGAAGGTATCGGTCCGCTTGAGGGTGAGTCTAGCCTTGCTCGCTAGAAAGACCCCCCCCCTCGCTATGGGCCATGCCAAAGCAAAGACCTTGCCGAGGCAGCGAGGGGAAAAAGGGAGTATACGAGTAGCAGATATCTCAGATATATTCGAGTATGTTCATTATCTTTTTTCTTCATGTTTTCCTTTTCGCCTTTTCTCTTTTTTTTACTCTTATTCTCTTCCATGCAATTGGATTGCTAGCAGGGTAGGTCTTGTCCTGTCGTATATGGCATTGCTTTTGTCTGCTCTGCTTAGTGCAATGCAACGTACAGCAGTATCTCTGTGTCGTATTATTAGTTTTGTGACCACAGAACTGGTACCTCTCTAGGCTCTAGGATGAAGGTTCGGCGTGGACACAGAACTGGTACCTCTCTAAGATGAAGAATCGGCACGGACACTGGGTGTGCTGGATGTCGACGGGTAGAAAGGAAAGTTTAATGTGAAGAATCGGCACGGACACTGGGTGTGCTGGATGTCGACGGGTAGAAAAGGCGGTTTAATGTTAAGAACACACACCCACTTCTGACTTCTGACTGCTGATGTCATATCTGGCTGCCGGTTCGTCTGTCTATCTCTCTGACTGTCTATCTATCTGCCTGTCTTATCCGTCTGTCTTATCTGTCTACCTGTCTGTGTCTTGGTTAGTTGGTTGATCGGTCCTCTCTTTCGCTGAACATTTCTTGTCCCCTGTCCCCTCCCTGCCCCCCCGCGTTTTCTGTCCCCATAACATGCTGTAGGGATTTTAGGTGTACCTCTTCGGACTTGTGTATCCTTTCCCTGCTAAGTGTACGTGTTCTTTAGGATTCTCTGATGGCTCTAGCACTTTTGTGACCACGGGCCGTGATCTTGCTAGATCAGACTATAGGGATTAGCAACTGAAACGAGTTTAATGTGAAGAAAAACAAACAAAAAAAACGGAGGCAACCTTATATTACCCTACAGTATGATATCGGTGATGAATAGATCTACCCATCTATCCGCAATGCTGGACGCCCACGCTGCGCGTATGACAGATGACAGAGCGTCGACGGTTGATAACACGAATTCTGGTTGTTTTGGCCGCTATCAAAGGGTTCCCAAAGCCAGTTTCTCGAACTTACAAAGTGCTGGGATTCAAGTCTCTTGGTCGATAACTTTGGTTGACAATAAACCATGCCATTTTGCCATTTTTGGCCTCACGCGAAGGCCTACCACTATATAATAGACTCACCAGGTACACCGTATTAATATTATTAATAATATTAATAGTATACATGCATCAACCAGTACATCGTGCATATAATATATACCAGGTCGTCAGGTCGTATACCTACATACATATGTGCGAGTAAGCATCGGTATAATAGACACTAAGAAAGAGTCGTACTATACGTATCCTAGATTTCGAAAAAAACGTTTTTCGAATATTTTGGGCCAACCATTTCAGCCCTTGAGTCGGAGGAGCCGATTATCCCGCATGATCAGGAGACGCTAAAATCCATAATCGCTAAAAATAAATACGACACCATTCATCATTCATGGATCGTTAACCATTTTACCAAGTGCACTAAAACACGTGTGCAACTTTAATTTCGTATGTACGATACATGAATGTATATTTCTGCCAACAAAAACAATCAACACCTCGCAAGAATGAGAAATCTACAACCGAAAATACACAAGTGCTGCCGTATGTACGATACATGCATGTATATTTCTGCCAACAAAAACAATCAACACCTCGCAAGAATGAGAAATCTACAACCGAAAATACACAAGTGCTGCACAAATTGCACCCTTCGGTACTATTTATTAATACTCGTTCTGCTGCTGTGCTCTCAGACACATACTCGTGTATGTATTCCTGGGCGGACAAATAAAAAGGGATGGCCATGGAAAAGCATGCCATGGAGTATGCATGTACCTGGTACACAATATATACTCATACCCGAACACCATGCTTATCAGCTGGTGTTAATGCCAGCCTTACTGATGTGGCGCAACAAGCGGTGCCGATTTTACCCCCTCCCTAGACGCCACATCCAGCACTGACTATTACTTACTACTACTTTCCACGCTCCACAAGTGCTGTACAACTGCTGTGTCCGATGGAGCCTATGAGCTATGAACCTACCTTGTGGCGATTGTTAATAGTTAATGTGAGATCAACACCAACACCACCACACCACCACCAATAATGCAACCACATCAATAACAACACCACCAAAAACAAACACAACAATCACTACTCGTATATACCAATACCAACAACGCCAACACCAACATCAAAAACCACAAAAAAAACTATCAACACTAACACCACCCACCCACAGACACCAACTACAACAAGAACGACAACCATGACACTAACAACACCAGCATCAACAACAACGACAACAATAACACTACCAACACCAGCACCAACGCCCACAACACCGGCACAACCAGCAGCAGCAGCAGCAGGCTCACCTGTCCAGCGGTGTCCCACACTTGCACCGCCACTTCCTCTTCGTTGATCGTCAATGTCTTCAGCTTGTAGTCCACGCCTAAAGTTCCCACCTGCGTACATACGATACATGAAAACAGTAAGTACGAAGGGCATATCAGCACCTACGCAGGGGCATACCAGTACGTATATACGTACGCCAAGAGGGCGAGGGGATGAATCAACGTACGAGCACGCTATAAGAGTATATCGGGGACACTAGAAAAAAAATGAGAATACTTCGTATGAATAGTTAAGTAACTGGTGCGCATGTACCTGATATATTCAAGACGTTAAATTAAATCAACACTACGCGCATGATGTGACATGTAAAGTTTTGTATCGATCGGAAGGCCTGCGGAGGGGGAGGGGGGGGTGCCTAGGCTATTTGTTGCTTGCCTTAAAAAGGCCTGTATAAGGGGGTGGGGAGGGGGTACATGCTGACCCTAGATGTCGTTTTATTGTTGGGTTAAGTTTAAAGACCAGCCGAAATAGGGCAACGACCGACCCTGCCACATTCAACTATCTACTGATTGAGCCTCTGCCTGTAGATACTGCCAGCCTATTTGTCTAAGAAACACGCCTCTTATGTTACGGAAACCCATTAAAAAATGCGTTTCGGAACGAGATAGGAGAAAATAAATGAAGAGGAGGGGAGTCTTGTGCTTTGATTGCTGGTGAGAGCCTACTTCCCTGTTGCCCCAAGCATAGGATCGACGGAGTAACATAAAACATCAGAGTGTTTTAAGATGCGCCTGCGCAACGACCAGTATACTGATGCCATCCAGTATACCGATTGATGGCGGCGTCAGTACGATGATGCTGATGTTGCTGCTGATGACGATGGCGAGGTTCTCACATGAGCTTTTTTTCCCTGAGTCAGTAGGACGCTGATGATGCTCACGCATTTGCTCATTTCCACGAGTCAGTATGACGATGATGACGATGGTGTTCTCATAAACAGCTCATTCCCCTGAACAAAACGAATACAGCTCATGGTCAGTACAATACCTACTGATCGAGGCAACCAGTGCCAGCCCTATCTCTATAACCCGTCCCACCCCCACCCCCCCACCCTCCCTCCTTACCGTCACAAGGTTGAAATGGTCTTCGGTAAAGCGGTCGACGAGACTGCTCTTTCCCACCCCCGAGTCCCCCAGCATGAGCAACTTGATCTTCTTCGTGGGCTGCACTCCTCCATACCCTCGTCGCAATGCTTGCCTGCTGCCTCCCCCTACTGATAGAAACCCCTGGACGCTAGAGCTGAGGGGGCAGGGCGCGGGAGAGGGGGGCACACGATCGCGGTCAGGTTAGGGCAGGGCAGGCCGGCAGCACACAAGGGTTGCGATAAAACTGGTAAAACAATAATCGTCAGCAAAGTGATAAATGGGCAACCGACAGCAAAAATAAAAAACGGAAACCCGTCCGCAAAATGATAGATTGATAACCGCAGCTGAAAATGACAAATTCATAATCGCCAACAAAATGATAAAATGATGATGGTCAACAACATGATAACGTAATGATCGTCAGCAAAATGCTGAAGGGATAAGCGTCAGCAAGATGATAAATGACAATAATCAAAAGGTAGTAATGGGCGGGCGAGGAGTCCAAACACTTCAAGCCGGGTGGCAGTCTCTGACAGCAACTTCAACAAGGCTGTCTGTATGGATGTTGGTGTCCTTAGCGCTACAAAAGTACGCACGGCAATGTTGAAGCTACTGTAACAAGAAGGAAGGGTGTTCGTCGGCAATCAACCGGGCACGATCAAGCCTTAACCCTTTCAGAACTGACAAAATATCCCACACTAATTCCAAGTAGTTTGTCCCCAAATGTGTGAGGCCAGTTTTCAAGGGGTTAAAATCAACCCACAAATGTCCGTAGCATATAAACCATCGGTGGTATAACATATGTATGTACATATACTAGCAGCAGGGCGGGGCACTCTACAGGAGTACTCGTCTAAAACAACTACAAGAGTGCTCGTCAAAAACAACCCCCCATAACGACGGCCAAAACCAAAGCTTGAAAGCACAAAAAAAGGGTGGATTATATTTGTTTCTACATGTACCACCGGCGGCACAAATACCACCGGTGGCACATAACATGTGCCACCCGAACATATACATATTGTCAGCACCGCCCATACCTTCCTCGAAGGCCTTGCTCCCCGCCGGCAGACCCATCCCCAAGCGTGCCCGGAGCAGACCCATAGAGATGCCTCCTTCCGCTTCCTCCACCCCCCCCAGACCTGTACCTCGCTTGTCCCCCATACGACTTACCGTTGCCGCTACCACTACCACCACCACCACCACCAACACCAACAAGTCATAGGCTAGCTAGCCCCTGGTGCCCCCCTCACGAACAGGCCACACTAAGTGCGGCTGTAAAACAGCCAAATGGACGAAGTGAAAGGGAGCACGAGGGAAACCAGCAGCAACAACAGCAACGACAATATCAATGTCAACATCAACATCAACTCACCAACAGCAACATTAACAACGACAAGCAACAACACGCATACCAGTACGTATATACGTACGCCAAGAGGGCGAGGGGATGAATCAACGTACGAGCACGCTATAAGAGTATATCGGGGACACTAGAAAAAAAATGAGAATACTTCGTATGAATAGTTAAGTAACTGGTGCGCATGTACCTGATATATTCAAGACGTTAAATTAAATCAACACTACGCGCATGATGTGACATGTAAAGTTTTGTATCGATCGGAAGGCCTGCGGAGGGGGAGGGGGGGGTGCCTAGGCTATTTGTTGCTTGCCTTAAAAAGGCCTGTATAAGGGGGTGGGGAGGGGGTACATGCTGACCCTAGATGTCGTTTTATTGTTGGGTTAAGTTTAAAGACCAGCCGAAATAGGGCAACGACCGACCCTGCCACATTCAACTATCTACTGATTGAGCCTCTGCCTGTAGATACTGCCAGCCTATTTGTCTAAGAAACACGCCTCTTATGTTACGGAAACCCATTAAAAAATGCGTTTCGGAACGAGATAGGAGAAAATAAATGAAGAGGAGGGGAGTCTTGTGCTTTGATTGCTGGTGAGAGCCTACTTCCCTGTTGCCCCAAGCATAGGATCGACGGAGTAACATAAAACATCAGAGTGTTTTAAGATGCGCCTGCGCAACGACCAGTATACTGATGCCATCCAGTATACCGATTGATGGCGGCGTCAGTACGATGATGCTGATGTTGCTGCTGATGACGATGGCGAGGTTCTCACATGAGCTTTTTTTCCCTGAGTCAGTAGGACGCTGATGATGCTCACGCATTTGCTCATTTCCACGAGTCAGTATGACGATGTCTTCAGCTTGTAGTCCACGCCTAAAGTTCCCACCTGCGTACATACGATACATGAAAACAGTAAGTACGAAGGGCATATCAGCACCTACGCAGGGGCATACCAGTACGTATATACGTACGCCAAGAGGGCGAGGGGATGAATCAACGTACGAGCACGCTATAAGAGTATATCGGGGACACTAGAAAAAAAATGAGAATACTTCGTATGAATAGTTAAGTAACTGGTGCGCATGTACCTGATATATTCAAGACGTTAAATTAAATCAACACTACGCGCATGATGTGACATGTAAAGTTTTGTATCGATCGGAAGGCCTGCGGAGGGGGAGGGGGGGGTGCCTAGGCTATTTGTTGCTTGCCTTAAAAAGGCCTGTATAAGGGGGTGGGGAGGGGGTACATGCTGACCCTAGATGTCGTTTTATTGTTGGGTTAAGTTTAAAGACCAGCCGAAATAGGGCAACGACCGACCCTGCCACATTCAACTATCTACTGATTGAGCCTCTGCCTGTAGATACTGCCAGCCTATTTGTCTAAGAAACACGCCTCTTATGTTACGGAAACCCATTAAAAAATGCGTTTCGGAACGAGATAGGAGAAAATAAATGAAGAGGAGGGGAGTCTTGTGCTTTGATTGCTGGTGAGAGCCTACTTCCCTGTTGCCCCAAGCATAGGATCGACGGAGTAACATAAAACATCAGAGTGTTTTAAGATGCGCCTGCGCAACGACCAGTATACTGATGCCATCCAGTATACCGATTGATGGCGGCGTCAGTACGATGATGCTGATGTTGCTGCTGATGACGATGGCGAGGTTCTCACATGAGCTTTTTTTCCCTGAGTCAGTAGGACGCTGATGATGCTCACGCATTTGCTCATTTCCACGAGTCAGTATGACGATGATGACGATGGTGTTCTCATAAACAGCTCATTCCCCTGAACAAAACGAATACAGCTCATGGTCAGTACAATACCTACTGATCGAGGCAACCAGTGCCAGCCCTATCTCTATAACCCGTCCCACCCCCACCCCCCCACCCTCCCTCCTTACCGTCACAAGGTTGAAATGGTCTTCGGTAAAGCGGTCGACGAGACTGCTCTTTCCCACCCCCGAGTCCCCCAGCATGAGCAACTTGATCTTCTTCGTGGGCTGCACTCCTCCATACCCTCGTCGCAATGCTTGCCTGCTGCCTCCCCCTACTGATAGAAACCCCTGGACGCTAGAGCTGAGGGGGCAGGGCGCGGGAGAGGGGGGCACACGATCGCGGTCAGGTTAGGGCAGGGCAGGCCGGCAGCACACAAGGGTTGCGATAAAACTGGTAAAACAATAATCGTCAGCAAAGTGATAAATGGGCAACCGACAGCAAAAATAAAAAACGGAAACCCGTCCGCAAAATGATAGATTGATAACCGCAGCTGAAAATGACAAATTCATAATCGCCAACAAAATGATAAAATGATGATGGTCAACAACATGATAACGTAATGATCGTCAGCAAAATGCTGAAGGGATAAGCGTCAGCAAGATGATAAATGACAATAATCAAAAGGTAGTAATGGGCGGGCGAGGAGTCCAAACACTTCAAGCCGGGTGGCAGTCTCTGACAGCAACTTCAACAAGGCTGTCTGTATGGATGTTGGTGTCCTTAGCGCTACAAAAGTACGCACGGCAATGTTGAAGCTACTGTAACAAGAAGGAAGGGTGTTCGTCGGCAATCAACCGGGCACGATCAAGCCTTAACCCTTTCAGAACTGACAAAATATCCCACACTAATTCCAAGTAGTTTGTCCCCAAATGTGTGAGGCCAGTTTTCAAGGGGTTAAAATCAACCCACAAATGTCCGTAGCATATAAACCATCGGTGGTATAACATATGTATGTACATATACTAGCAGCAGGGCGGGGCACTCTACAGGAGTACTCGTCTAAAACAACTACAAGAGTGCTCGTCAAAAACAACCCCCCATAACGACGGCCAAAACCAAAGCTTGAAAGCACAAAAAAAGGGTGGATTATATTTGTTTCTACATGTACCACCGGCGGCACAAATACCACCGGTGGCACATAACATGTGCCACCCGAACATATACATATTGTCAGCACCGCCCATACCTTCCTCGAAGGCCTTGCTCCCCGCCGGCAGACCCATCCCCAAGCGTGCCCGGAGCAGACCCATAGAGATGCCTCCTTCCGCTTCCTCCACCCCCCCCAGACCTGTACCTCGCTTGTCCCCCATACGACTTACCGTTGCCGCTACCACTACCACCACCACCACCACCAACACCCCGCCACTCCCAAACCCTGCCGAAGGACCGTGACCTGGTCGGTTCGACCAGAAAGGCCCCCCAGGGCCCATCAGCCGCACACCCCCCCCCCCTCGCCCCCTCCCCTCCGCTCCCCAGAGCCGTAAGAGATGCAGAACCCCCTGGGGTAGCAGCTCTACCACTAGCCCCACCCGCACCCCCCCCATCCCCTGGTGACGAGCCCAACCCGCCCGATCCGTAGGAACTCCAAGCAGAGCCGCTGCCCACCGCTCCGGACTTAGACCCAGCTGCGCGGGCTCCAGCGCCACCACTGCCGCCGCCGCCACAGCTGCCACTACCGCTACCGCTGCCACTGCTCCCGCTGCTCCCGTACGAAGCCCCACCTCTGTTCAAGCCGGGGGCGGCCGGGGGAGGCATGAGTGAGTTTGTCTGCCGCCCTCCGTGAGACCCGTGCCCTTGGAGGCCGTGTCCGAGTCCGCCCGCCCCGAATCTCCGTTTGTCATCACCGTCAGCATCGCACGGGAAGGACGAGGACATAGACGAAGACGAGGAGGAGGGGGAGGAGGAAGGCGGGGCGACCACGCCGCCGCTGCTACGGAAGCGCCCCACCGACAACGTGGGCGCCGGCTCTGGAGACTGCTGCTGCTGTTGGTGCTGCTGCTGCTCTTGCCGCTTCTGTTGTTGTTGCTGCTGCTGTGGTTGTGATTGCTGCCTCTGCCGCTGCTCCTCCTCCTGCTGCTGCTGCCGCTGCTGCAGCTGTTCCTGCTGCTCCCGCTCCTGCCGATGTTGCTGGTTATTCCTCGGCGGCAGCGGCGGTGGCGGTTCGGGAGCTCGCGACGACGGAGCATCTGGCGTTCCCGGCAGCAGCGGCGGCGACGGGGGTGGTGGCGACGGGGCCAACGGCTCCGGCTCCGCCGGGGGCGCTTCAGGCGCAGGCGCGAATGGAGCTTTCGGCACAGGCAGCGGAGGCGACGGTGCCACTGGCTCCGGCGGCGGCGGCGGCGGCGGTGATAGCGACGCTAAGGGCGGCAGCGGCGCAAGCTGTGACGGGGGTGGTACACGCGGTTCAACCACGACCAGAGACCCCGCCACCGCCGCCACCGCCGCCGCAGTAGCCGTAGCCGCCGCTGAACTCGCCGAACCTGTCCCCATCAACGCCGGCGACGACATCGACCCCGACGAGCGCGTCGGCCCAACCGCGTCACCGTAAGGCCCTACCCCGCCAGCGGCACCCTTGCACACCGCTGCCCCGGCAGCCGCCGCCGCCGCCGCCGCTTCCACTGCTGCCGACGCTCCCGCTACCGCCCCTCCGACTGACGCACCGCCCAGAGCTTCCGCTTGAGACGACGGTGGCGGCCAAAGAACAAGCGGCGGGTGCAACGGATTCGCCGCCTCCGTTGCGAGGCTGAGCTCGCCGTCCTGGGTCGGCGACGGCGGTGCGCGTTGCCTCGACGACACCGGAGGCGGCGAGTGCTGCGGCGGTGGTAGATGGGCCAGCGCAAACGACGGAGCAACGCTGGCCGGGTCGCGGTCCAGCATCGCTGGCGCCGAGCCCCGCGCTACGACCCCCGCGCGCGGGCTTAACGGCGGGGAGAGGCCCCCGTCGGGAATCGGGCTCACGAACGGGTCCACGCCAGGCGGAAACACGTTCGGCTCAACAAACGCACCAAGGGAGAAATTTGCGCCCATATTGGCGCCGACGCTACCGCTGCCACCACCGCCACCACCTCCGACGGCGCCGCCGCCGCTACTGCTTCTGTCGCGCGCAGTGTCACCGCAATACGAGGGTAACCCCGCCCCCGTGTCCCTCCCGTTGAACGCGAATTCGTCTGGCAACGTCGCCTGCCGCGGTAACGCCTGATTGACGACCCCGTAGCCAACATGTGCCTCTTCCCCCTCCCCCTCCCCTTCCCCTTCCTCTTCGTCATCCTCGAGGTCGAAGTAGTCCCCATCTTGGTCTGGGTCAGACTCTGAACCCGACGACGAGTCTCGGTCACTACTGTACTTTCGGGAAGGGAGAGGCTGGCGCAGACCCTGGTGGAAGGGGCATGGCGGCGGGGAGGGGGGGTAGGGTTAGCGGTCAGCCGGGATGGATATTGGCGATGAATCATGATGGCGTGTGCCGACCCCCTTCGCACCCTCGCTTTTCCCTCTCTTCCCCCTGCTTCCCTTGCCCCCGTAAGCGAATATCACTACTACTGCTGTTACCTCAAACAAGATAGACGAGACAGGCACACAGTTGCTCGTAGACAGACAGGCAGACAAACATAGACAGATACAGACAAGACAGACAGGACAGAGAGGCAGACAGACGGACAAGACAGACAGACCCCCCTCACGTTCCATTCCACAACGCTACGTTACTTAACGTTGCGCTCCGCTATTTCAAGCGATAATTACACGACACTTTACACTGCATTCGCTCCATTCTCTCACCAAAGACAACGCCTGCAGCTCATTCGGGCGCAGACCTCGCTGGGCACCGCCACCAGACACCGCCGCCGCCGCTATAGTCCGTCTGCCTCTCTCAGATTCAGACCCTCTCGGCGAGGCCGACACAGCCCCCCCCCCTGCCCCCCTGGCATCTCTATTGTAACCGCTGGAAGAGACTGCCGCTGCTTGAGAGGCGGTCAGTCCCGAGCTAACCCGTGATCTGATCATGGGGTCGCCTTGCTCCGAGGAGAATATTTCCCCGCTGCTGCTGTATTCCATCGATCCGTGTCGGTTTGAGGTGAATCGGTAGAAATTGCTCGGGTCTGACGTGAAGATGGGGTGCGTGGGTTTCTTCTTTGGTCTGGGGGCGTGTGTGGGGAGGAGGGGGGGGGGGGGGGGGGGGGGGGGGGGGGGGGGGGTAGCGTAACGTGTCGTTTAAGGTGTAGGGTAGGGTAGACAGAGTACAGTAGTACAATACAATACAGTACGGCGCAGTACAACACAGCAGTGCATACATTATACGCGTAGTAACTACAGCAGTGCATACAGTTAGTACACAGTATAATACAGCGTGCCTCGTGGTGCATTCTAGTAACTACAGCAGTACAATACAGTACAGACAAAGGCACAGCAAGAAACACTACAGCAGCACAGTAGTGGCTGCAGTACAGTACTCGCAAACAGCAGTACCGGTAGTCTACATACCAGACATTGATACAAGTTTTATTCGTACAGGTGCAACAACCAGCTCGCACAGCCAATCATAGCTTAAAGCCTAGCTCTAACCCCCCATAAAGCACAGTTAATACGCGTGCGTAAGTAGCAAAGGGCCGCAGTACGACATTATGGCATGCCGGACATCCTCGCACCAACGCAAAAGCAGCAATCGCCGTGACACAGCAGTTACGCCCATACCAGGTACCAGGTACAGCAGAAGTGTGCTATTAAGTAGCACTTTGTGGCCGAAATATCTGTGACTGACTATTACTGACTATTAGAATACTGCTCAACTGAGAAACTGCCTATACTACTCAATAAGGCAACTGAGAAACTGCCTATGCTACTCAATAAGGCATGTGCCTTATAAGGCATGCCCTATCGTAAACGTTGCACAATAGCACACCTCGGACAGGTCATCGATTCCCACTTAAATATCTATCATAGATATTTTAGGGAAGATACATCCCTGATCTGTATGATCTGTATGATCTACAGAGTAGCTTATGTTGGCGGGTAGGAGCTGTACAGTTCTGCATGAGCCAGCACATGTTTCCTGGATGGAATCTGTAGTATGCAGATAGTGCACAAATAATCACAAAGGCAGGAGAGGAACTACTACTGCTGTAGATGCTCTACTTCTGTATATCTTGGGTAATTTACCGTTCAAGTACAATATTATTACTACAGCAGTACGAGTACAAACTACTAAATACCAGGTATCAAATATCACACGCAGCTTCCCCGTCCGTCTCCTTGTTCCCAGTGTGTCCACGTATCTGTCTCCCAACCCTCCCTCCTCCCCTCCCCCCCCCCCCCCCCCCCCCCCCCCCCTCCCTCCCCATGCCTGGTCGGCGAAAACCCGACGTGCTCCGTCCTGGTGGCATTGTAGGGATGCGGGGGTCTATGGCCATGCATGACAATGAGTCCCCCACCCCTTCCCTCCTTCTTTCCCTCCCTCCACTTGTCCTCTGGCGCTTACTTTTGTCCGTTGATGCAGTCCATGATTTCGTCGTTGTCGGAGTAGAAGGAGCTGCTGCGGGATCTTGACGGCCTAGTGAAGCCAATGAATCCATCTCGGGTGTTCCAGTTGGGATCCACGTCCGGCACCTCTTGCGCTCTGCAGGCAAAGAGATAAACATTGGTGCGGACAGAAAAAAAAAAAAAACGTTGTGAAACCACGCCACAGCAGAGAGTAACGTCATAAGCAACATGATTGCAGGCGGATTTCAACACCATATGGCATCATGCCCTTCATGTATAGCATCCCCCACATCTCGAAATCACGACATCATCTCACCATGCCATTGAAACATCACATCCTACGTATATAGCATCAAGATATGTACTTTTTACAGCAGTACATCCAAGATATATACATGGTACTATTTAACACAGCAGTGCATCAAGATATATACTATTTAATACAGCAGTACATCAAGACATATACACTACCGGCCCTCTCGTAAGAAAAAGAAAATCAGCCTAAACATTACGGGGAAAATAAGAAAGTCGACAGCTATTATACTGAAGTTAGTGTGGGACACACCCCTTTCTCAAATAAGAAAGTCAGCCTAAGCCCGATTTCTGGTTTCTTATGAGCGGGCCGGTACTGTATCATTGTATTAACCACTATTTAATACAGAGTACATCAAGATATATACTTCACAGCAGTACATCAAGCCATACAGCCATACATTATATATACTCGTACTATAAGCTATAAGTACACGTCGTACATATCATGTGCATGTGTGATATATTTTCAACTACAGACTACCCAGGACTACCAGGTACATTTTTCCCGGGGATTTCTTCCACTCCAGAGCCTTTGATTATTGATTACTGAACCCTGCCTTGTCACGACGGACACTACGAGTTCATATAATTATTACGGGGGAATATACTACAGTAGATAGTATATATAGTATTCACATTATACTGTACAGTATAATAGTACTATTAATAATAGTATAGTACTAATAGTACTACTACTGTAATAATCAGAACCAAATATGAGGTGTAGACACAGGGGGGATATACGGTACATGGTTTTTGGTCCATAGTAGGTTCTGATTACTATTATACTACTATTATGTAATACTATTGATAGTATGATATCTATGTATTACTATTAATAGTATGTAATACCTCGTACTACTGGCTGTATGGCCCCCCGAAATAAAAGATTCTGGCGAATAATTTATGCGAGAACAACAACGCCATCAGAGGCTATCACCCCGCCACCACGTCACAAACACGCGGTCCGCGTTGGATGATTTGAACAAAAGGGCAGACAACAAACAACGAATAACAAGCAGCCAGTACGTACGTAGCGGGAAAAAAACACTATTAATACCACGACGGCCGACAAAAGCAGTACAGGGCACATATTAGTAGTAAGAAACAGGAAATCTGGTCCAGGCTAGAATTCTTATTTAAGAGAAGGGTGCTTTCTATACTGCTTTCAAGTTAACGACTCCCGAATTTCTTATTTTCCTCTAAATTCCATGCTGGCTTTCTGATTGGCCTGTTCCTTATGAGGTGTTCTGTACTGGTTTTTTTTAATGTATATTGGCGCCTGGCGTTCGCATCGTCTAGAAAGTTGCAGCTTTGCAGCTTTGCAGGTAGATTTGTGTACGACAACAGCATCGATAAATAAAAGAAAACCACAGCAGCTGCAGGCAGCTGCGAGATCTTGTTTTGTCGAAACTCATCTTTGCAAGCTTTTAAGCTTGGTGTGATAATATGAATAGTGATAATACTAGTGATGCTTCGATCGCACGTTCTACGGGGTGTGCAGGCTACTAATTAATATAAACCTGGTATGCTTTAGAGTGGTCCACAAAAGCCGACAGTTGTCGTACACAACATACTGTATATCTACTTCGTATATGAATAGTAGAAGTGTCTAGATTTCGGATCCTCGAGGTGATTCCTCTCTGATATTAATGGTTGCATGCCGCGTTGAAACACCAAAATCAATACGGGGGTAACAAGTAATATAACAACCTTGGGTTGAGGGTGGAATAAATCAGCCGTGGCTGAGAGGCCTCAGTTCATTTCAACCCAATACTTTCATACAGACTGGAGGCGAAGCGATACGTTAGAAACATGCAGGTTTGCAGGTTTGTACGCCTTCCCATATGCGGGGAACGGGGACAGACGAATGTTGTTTACGACTTGTCCAGCTTCGACAAAAGGGTCGAAATATACTATTAATAAATGATTATGCTATTAATCAGTCGTAGCCGTAAATCTGCCCGCGCAGGCGAACTTCGCAGACGTGCCCGCGTAAAAGGATGCTGTTTCCAATCAGGGAGGGTTTTGTCACGATCCTGTAAGGCATTCGTTCCCGACGGTGAGATTATTTTGGCTTCGGCTAACGGCGGCCACCACCCCGACCCGGATCTCTAACCCTAACCCTAACGAGAGGCATGCCTGGTTGGTGTGCCACCTCGTCGTTGTGCTTGGGAAGGATTTTCAGTGCAGGCACATCTTAGGAAGTTCGCCTGCGCGGGCAGATTTGCGCGAGCCCGCTACTAATACCCATATTACATATTACCGTAACCGCAATCCTAACCCTACCTTCCTCTAATCCTAGCCCCGACCACCTGTACAAGTTATCGGAATGGGCCTGTATTGAGGAGTTCCACTGATGGAGCTGGACGAGTGACGTGTTGGTATCAGATACCACTGATACTGGGAAGGAGGCCTGTACTTGTCAGCAGCACTATTAATAGTGAGCAGCACTGCTCCAGCACTGCTCACCAGTACTGCTGACAAGTACTGTGCTGCTCACTAGTACGGCTGACAAATACAGCCAGCAGTATTTCTCGCCAGCACTGCTGACAAGTACAGTCCTCCTGTTCAGAGTCAGTACAACCATGCCAGCACTGCTCACCAGTACTGCTGACAAGTACAGCCCCCCCTTTCATGGTCATTACTACCATACAATACCAGTATTACAGTACGTAATACTGTCTAGTGCCATCGCTGGAACTCCTCATCGCAGCTGAATGCCGACACCTTCCCCAAGCGGTAGGGGTTAGGGGTTAGGGGTTACGGTAAAGAGCGTAGAGTTCGCGCAGGGGCACGATCTGTGCGATCGTTTTTCAGCGCTATGAGAGCGTTTCTCGACAGCGCCAGGGGTGCTAAAGTCGAACCTTACATTCTCAGAACGCGCTCGACCAGAACTTTCCGTAAAAAACCTTGTTCGGTATATTATTGACAACATTTCGGTTCTGGAAAAATCGAGCGCTGAAAAACGATACTATAACACCCCCCGGTGCAAACGAACTCAACGCTCTTTACCGCATTATGCCGCATGCATGTATCACACGGGTGATACTCCATCACCCCACACGGATGATTCTACATCACCCCGGTGATAGTTTATCACCCGGGTGATAAGATTACACACCCCCCACGTAGGGACGAATGGATGTCTCAAGCCGAAATTCTCCAAAGCAAATGGGGCACACACAGCGAAAACGGGGGTTTCGGTAAGAGCTCGACGAGGTATTTCCATGGACGTATCGCTCGGCGTTACTCCTTCCCCATTGGCGAGAAAGCCAGCTTAAAGGGCCCCTCAAGACAACTCACTCGTCCGAGGGGGTTGTGTTATGTTATCACCCGGGTGATGAATTATCACCCGTGTGATACGGTATGGTGAGCAGCACTAGCGAGCAGTACTGGTGAGCAGTGCTGTTGCTGGAAAGCAGTACTGCCATATACTGGTACTGGTGAGGAGGAGTGTACTGGTGAGCTTTACTGGTAAGCAGTGCTCATACTGGAAAGCAGTGCTGCAATATACAGGTACTGGTGAGGAGGAGTGTACTGGTGAGCTTTACTGTCAAGCAGAGCTAATACTGGAAAGCAGAACTGCAGTATACTGGTACTGTGAGGAGGGGTGTACTGGTGAGCTTTACTGGTAAGCAGTGATAATACTGGAAAGCAGAACTACAGTATACTGGTACTGGTAAGGAGGAGTGTACTGGTGAGCAGGAGTGGTAGACAAAGCAGTCGAAAACAGCAGTCCCACCTTAGTGTCATCGGTTTTCTTGGTGTTGGCAGTAAAAGGCTGAGACGAAAGAAGGATGAAGTCAGTGATGAGAGAGTAGTGATGGAGGTGAGTGCTGAGAGGGCGAGGCTGGCTCTCGAGGCAAGAAGAATTACCAACACAGCTTGACTTCAACCGCAAAACTTGCTGACGTGCATATATATGATATTCGCAGTAACTCTTACAAAAAAATGCAAACGGATTAATAAGAAATAGTCTGTCCATTCCGCGGGAACAATCACTCGCGGAAAAAAATCGCGGGTGGGCCGAACACCGAACACAGACCACTCTGTCCGGCGGAAAAGTAAGGACAGTTTGGCGTCGTCTGGGTATTCCCAATACCTGATAACCCCTTTGGTAGTGTTAAGATAGCGACCAAAACAGCGATAGCCTTGGTGTCGTCAACCGCCTACGAGCAGGGAGAGCACCCAGCAAAACGGGTAGGGCCATGCTGCGCTCGTGCCGTACGACTCCTTGCATTGCAACCGTTATGACTCGGACACCGATTCGCATATATCATCCCCCAATCCTAACCCTAGCCGTTACTCCTACTACTGCTACTGCAATCGTCAATTTGTATCGTCAATTTTACCCGCCATGGTATTTATATTTCCGGACAGAGTGCTGGCCGTTCCGCCTCGTATCATATACCAGGTATATACCACGAAGGAACTACCATTCGTAAGACACGACGGAATAATTCTGAACGGAATCAACGCAGCTGCAGTGTCTCCAAGGGTGAGAGGGAGAAGGTGGAAAAACTGACAAAAGTGAGAAATCGATATTCGTTCTGGGTAATTTGATTCGATTTTTCTACCGGTCCCCGACGAAACCAATCATGAAATATCCACTCTGACCAGAAAAAACTCAATCTTCCTCTTGGTATATTGACATATCACCGTGTCCGGATATTGCAGTGTCCGGAAATGTAAGCAATATTTGGGCATTAAAAAGGAATACCCAAACGAGCCTTGCATTTCCGAACACAACGGAATCTACATGAGTACCAGGAGGTATATTATGCAGTATCGTATATATATATAATATATCCAAAATGCTGTGGTCGGTGGCATGGTTATTCTGATATCTGATATCATATCATGAGCACAGATCTGAACAAAATTCCGTGTCGTAAACTTCTGCGATAAGTATCAACGGAGTGATGGAGCTCTATAATACCAAGCGATCCCAAGCACTACATACAGCAACAAAGTATTAATAGTGGTAGCACGAACATGGAACATTGTGAAGAAAGATCATGGCTATCACCACGCCACCACCACCAACAGCAACACCACCACATGCATACCACCACCAACAATAACACCAACAACATTAACACCAACAACCCCAACCCACCAACACCAACACCAACACTACCAACACCGACACCAACAACACCACCACCAACACCACTAACACCAACAACACCAACCCACCAACATCAACACCAACACTACCACCAACAACAACACCAACCCTAACTCAACATCAACGCAGCAGTCACCAACGCCAACACTACCCACACCATCGCCATATTTGATTGAGCTCCAAAGACACGACCAAAACATGTCGAAATACACCGCGATTTATACTCATAGAATTGAAGAGTTGAGTTAAAGTCTGAGGTCATGCTGTGGTGGTGGTATCAATATTAATACCACGATACCTTGACACCATACGTAGCTTAATCTACTACTGTCTACAATCCCCCGGTGGTGACGTATCATAAGTGGGGGTGGTGATGGTGATGACGACGCATGATGATGCTGCTGACAGTGACGGTGTAGTAAGCGATTCGATTGGCTTACTTTACATGCGCGGTGATACTTTCGGGAGATATTGCAACACTGCCCTTATTGATATACATGGAATCAACTGCTGTCTTGCTGAGAGCGCCTACTGCTGTATTAATAGTAGAGTGGGTAGGCGAAAGTCGATGCGACTCGACGAGGGAAGAAAAAAGCTGAAGTTTTCTCGCGATAAAAATGCAAGGCACGAACCGTAGCGGGGGGGGAGGGAGAGGAGCCTACTTTGTGACCCCAGTTACGACTATTAACCCTTTTAGAACTGCACTGCCTAGAAAGAAACATTTCACTCTAATTCCAAGTGTTTTGTCGCCACATCGGGACTGCAGTTCCAAAAGGGTTAATAGGAAGGAGAGAGAAAGGAAGGGCGAAGATAATAAATGGGATGGAAAAAAAACAAAAAAAAATGATTGAAGGAGAAGCTGCCCTATTATATCATACCAGGTACCAGGTACGTGCATAATACCTGGTCGGCGGGTAAAAAGAACCGTTAATGTGAACAACGTACACATACGAATACTACCTGGGGACCTGGTAACGGTACAAGTGGAAGTTAAGTTCAACAGCCTTGGCCTTTGGAAGGTAGGTCTAAGTTCTTCTTAAGTGAGCCAGCCTTCTGCTGCCGTACTGATGGAATGTGAAATGCAGAACAACGTACATAGGAGTATTGCTAGTGTCAGAGAAGAATCGAGAGCCTGCCTGCCGCTCGGAATGTGAAAAGAGATCACGAGCCTTGCTACAATACATGCCGCGAAGTATGATTAACTTGAGGTGTTGGCCGCATTACAGAAGACGTCGTGGACGGATTGGCCAGTACAACAGCATAATAGCCACCAGTCAGGATCAGGACCGCCAGACAAGAATCAAGGTCTCTCTACCTCTACGTCTCTAGGAGCTCTCTATACAGGTCTACGTCTTAACCCGTTCGGGAACCCTTCGAGATCTACCCAAACTAAAGACAACGTTGTTGGTACATATTATCAACCGTCTACAAGCAGCGTGAGAGCGCCCAGTAGATGGTAGTACGGGTAGGGTCGTGTTGCTACCCGTGCCGCACGGCTCCTCTTGCATCGTAACTTTTGCCACCGATTCGTATCGTCCCCCAATCCTCCAGCGTGGTCGTTGCTGTAAATCGTCGCCTTTTACTTTTTACCTTTTATTGTCAATTTCCCCGCTGAATCCCAAGGGTTGATAGCTACTGGTATACTTCTAACCTTACCTGTAACTACGTGAGTACTGACTGTAGTTGCAGTTTACGCCCTACGTGTTATGTTATATCTACAGCTATGAAATATATTAACAGCTCTAGCTGGAGCTCATACGTTCATGCTCTACAGCAGCTTTACATTTTTTCCAGGACTACGTCGTAGCCCTGGAATATGAGTACACTGATACTCGTATATCATACTGATACACTACTACTGCTGCTGGAGTACGGCACCCGCCCGGTCATGGCAAGCATGGCAAACAAGATGCTACCATACTATTAATATTAATACGAGACTCATAATAGGTATTAGTTATGTGACGAGGTATGCATACCAATAATATATTAAAAAGTATCTACCAGATACCGTTAAGACACTGCTAAAGTCAGGTGCAGTTGTGAATTGCTGACGAAAAGGATAACTTTCCAAAACTCCAAAACGACTCGTATATACCTGGTACCTGGTTTATACATTCGATAAAATCCTCGATCTCACAGCTGTGTTTTTTTGTTTTTTTTTCTAATACATACCACACACAGCTTGAAAACACGAGTTTCGACGAAGTGCTCGATCTCACAGCTGTGGTTTTCAATGTTTACAAGTATGCATATCATCGTATGATATATGTTGTTGTTGTCTTCACATTAAACTCGTTTCAGTTGCTAATCCCTATAGTCTGATCTAGCAAGATCACAGCCCGTGGTCACAAAAGTGCTAGAGCCATCAGAGAATCCTAAGGAACACGCACACTTAGCAGGGAAAGGATACACCAGTCCGAAGAGGTACACCTAAAATCCCTACAGCATGTTATGCGTGTCCAAAACTGAACTACACGCCCGCAATCTCCATTCGACTACAGCAGCATCGTCCCCCCCCCCCCCCCCCCACTCTTTACCAATGAATTTGCCGGCTACAGCGCAACTACTGTCTGAAGTGCTGCCTGTACAAAAACAAACGGTAGGCGTGGGAACAAGATGGAGCACGCAGCTGCTGTCTGAAGTGCTGCCAGAATGACAGTCCGCGGGCACAAAGTGAAAAAGAACAGCCAACCAAAGCCATCATGTCCATTGACAATTACCCGAATCTATCCTGAACGGTCTGTGTTAGGCACAGCATTATAAACATCGACACTGATTAGGAATCGTTCCACATTGAAGGGGTCTTCCACGATCAGGCACACAATGAAGGCACCTGGGGTGTCCGCACCATCTCTGCCGCGTCTCTCTACAAAACCAGTGACGTCATCCACACAGACCCAACAACAAAATTCAGGGGAAAAATACCAGTACTAATAATATTAACACCAATACCTGGTACCCCAAGCGTCAGGAAAAATAATAGGGCAGCGGCCAAAAAAAGGTATACCTCGTCCATTTGCGGCCAAAATCAGGTACATACTTAAAACCAAGTAAAAAACGCACTCCACGTGCGCTGCCATTGGTCCAAAACTCGTTGTACCGGTTTTTGCCTCTTCAAAACCCAGGTATACCTGATTTTGTCTACTCTGCTTGACTTTCACCTTTTTTTTGTCGTTTTTAAGCCAATCAGAGGCTCTTCATAGTTCCACCCTATGCCCCCTATACAAATGCCGATGTACGCAGAGACCCCCTTCTCCCTTCGCACCTCGCACTACACGCCACTCGAGCGACACACACACATATCTGCCTGCACACCTCCGCCGAAATAATACGAGATAGAAGGACCCCCTTCGGGATTGTGGTTGACTTGGAATACCAGGGGTGTCGCAAAAGTTGAGAAGGGAGAATACAGCAGCAGGCGTTCGTTCCTCGTACTATTAATATTAATAGCAGTTACTCGTACGTAGCCACCGGGCGAGCACGAAGAGCATGAAAAAACTCTACTTTGCATTGCAAGGAACGGCGGGTTCGTGGGGTGCGTTTTAAACTTGATTTTAGTATGTACCTGTTTTTGGCCCCGAACGGACCAGGTGTACCTTTTTTTGGCCGCTGCCCAAAATAATACCTGGTGCATAGTACCTTGCATGTACATACTCATACTCGTATATATAATGTAGAATCTACGTCAGCAGTAAATACTGCTGTAATCGCGCCTTCTCCCAGTTTTTTATTAGTTACATTTTCGTGTTGTGCTGTCCTCAATTCATCGATACAGAGTACACGACATGCGTTGAGAATTTGGGAGCTAAGAATTTGGGGCTGGTTTGTTTTGTTTTCGAAAATTAAGAAGTCACAGCTAACGTGTGCGCAGCGAAGAACGCTACTCTAAATCCTGCCGGTACACAATAGCCTTTAAGAGCCTATGCTCAATCAACGTTGACATCACAACATGCCGCGAGTCTCATTAACAGCCAAAACCCGAGTACCAGGTATGAGATTATCAACTGCTGCCGTTACTATTAATACTACAGCTGTGTACCTGAGAGTACTCTGGTACCAATTAGCTGCTGGCGCAACTTTCCCGTCGGATTTGCGGTATACCCTTTCCCCAGCTATCTTTCATACCGGTATATATACTCGTGCTGCGCTGTTCTCACTTCATCGGTACCAGTATACTGGTACTACCCTTCCAGTATACTGGTACTAACGTTGAGATATTTCCGGTCTCAATTGCGGTATAACTCAACAGCCGCCCGAGGCCATGAAAGGCCTATGTAGCTTTGCCGCCACGTGGAATTCGCGTGCCGCAACGGTTTTCGGCTCAAGCGAAATAAGAACGTGAACTACAGCTGTATGTGGGTGCCTTTTGTCTGTTTCGCCGAAGGTGAAAAACGAAAAACGAAATTGAATCATACACGCCCTTTCGAGATTCGGAAGGCGTCTAAACGCAATTTGGCAAGTGATTTTCGGGCGTACATTCACGCAAACAGCACGCGACAGCAGCACTTGATAATTTTGCGTGTGAGTTAAGACTTTCAGGCTCGAGATTTGGATGAAGATAAGAACGTGGCCATTTTGATACTGAAATTAGAGTAGGACACACCCGGCCTTATAATACAACATTTCGGGTCTGGCCCAAAATGAGAGATTATGTGGTGTCGCATACCTAATGTTTGCGGTAATGGTCCCTCTATAGTGCCGGTATGCGCCAGGCAACAATACCGGCACTATATATAGCGGCAACCGGCACTATTCCGCACAATGCCAAACTGGTCAATGCTATATGTGCCAAGTCCCAAGCGATTCCACAGGCACTATAGCGGGCAGCCGGCACTACAGCCAACACTTGAAAACAAAAAAGAGCACTACTTCGCGTAGCGCTTGTGCGTCGTGAAAAAAAAACTCCGGCGGCCTGTGCACAAAGATGTCAGGAAGCAGCACTTTCACCCCTTGACAGACAGCAACACTTCGCCTTGACATGTCTTGAGAGACACCAAACTACTAGGTTTTAGTGTAGAACACTCGGTCTTACACCCTTGACAACGCACGCTTTGACTTGCTTGACATGTCTCATATTAATGACATGTTTTGCCCCTGTGATATGTGCGCGGCGTGCAACCTCCCGCGGTCCACAGCAAGTGTTTAGGCGCGTACGCCTAAGGAAAGCCCTGGTCGCTACTGAGCAGAATCACCGGAATTATCCCACCTAGCGTGCTTGCTTGTTCACAAAGGACACATAATGTCGGACGCCGACATATACACAACGCAGGAAAAGTACAGGGTAGTATTGACTGAACGTGTCATAAGTCATAAGACAGCATTGAACGTGTCAGAAGTACAGCAGTATTGATTGAATGTGGCATATAATATGACGTGTACACCTGGAAGTTATTTGTGTGTGGTTTTGGTTGTTTGTCTCTGCGTGCTTCCCTACCGCTTTAGTTGCCTGCCACTGGTCCATGGTTTCCCTTGGTACCAGAATCGCCCATTAATGCACTCCTGAATACGTAGAGAGTCTGGGATGTGCGTACATAGTTTGTCTGATGCTGTCCCTGGTTGTGAGTTGTGCTATATATAATTCGCTGTGAAATTGTGAGTCGTGATAGAGCAGGTGTAATACGTGTACATTTGTACAGCTGTGATTCCGTACACGGAGGCCCATAGTAAATAGGACCAAATATCGTTAGTAAAAATAGGAAAATATACAAGTTTTGGTATGTACCGTAGGTGCTATTTACTAGTATTACTAGTATTACTAGTATTTACTATGCTCCCCCGTAATAGTTGTTCGCTGCTCGCTGTCTCGGTGTCGACGTGTCGATACCGCAGTTGCAGGTGCAGTTGCAGTTGCAGCACCGCTACCCATTACTACTATTAATATTAACACTATTAATACATTAAAATGACTGGAACAAAATACGACTACGATGGTAGCAGGTAACCGTTGTGGGGGTGGGTTGAAAGGGGGGCAACGACAAAATAACTACGAAGGAAAACGGCGATTGGATTACATCCATGCCATCGGCCACACCAAGCAGTCCAAGCAGTCCAGGCTGCTGGATGACACGCGCAGTGTGATACATGCATGATACGTACTCGAGGTGCTGCTATGCATGCCGTATTCTCGACGTTTGGGTCACCTTGGTTCAAAAGGGTCAACCTTCTTGTCTTCATACCGACTCTGATCCGGAATATAAGGACCGTTTCTATATTAACATTCAATCAAAGTGGTCCTTATATTTTGGGTCAGAGTGGTAGTCTCCGTTGTCTTCATTACAACAGCAGTGTAGCGAACAAACTACTGGTATGCCAAGTGCTGTCGTATCAGCTACTGCTCTATGTCAAGTGGGGACGCGCAGCAGTACGGCTACTGCTCTGTGCTATCGAATGAAAGCATGTATCACCCGGTGTGCGTGTCGGAGATAAGGCACGCCTTGCCTTGTATAAATATATAGACGTTAATAGGGTACATCTACACCTGAGCAGCGTGGAACGGGCTGTTTCGTGGGGGCGATGCTGTAATCGTCCCGATCTTTCGACATTACGATCCCTCTTACACCGTGATATCATAGTATATGTATATACATGCGTATGATATGATATTATATGTATAACCAAGTCTCAAAAGGGGATAACCTACAATTGATATTAACATTAATAGAATACGAATGAAGACCATGTTCATTATACTTGAAGTATATCGAGTATATAATATAATCACCTTGTGAAACAACTAACACCGCCATACCAGGCACATTGAAGTTCCACAGGCAGTAGTACGTGTAGTACCCGTATAACACGCAGGATAGCATACCCGCTATTAATACTCGCAGGACGAACTCCCAACCTGCTTTTCTCGGCGAAGGGGAGAGAGTAACCGCCAATAATGTAGCGACGAATCTTCTACGGAAATATGTCACCGATATCTTTCCAAAGCCACCATTTTCGTTGCGCGTGCCCCTCTATTAATAAGCCATGGACCCTCTAAGGCAAATGTTTTGATGTTATAAAGGAAATCGGTTCAGAAATCAGCCCCAATGGGCGTGTTATCATATCAAACGTGTGATACGGCACAGCAGTATTGATCCTCTTGGGACGTGCTTACTAATGCTATCGTAGTATAGAGTAAAACCGACCAAAAAAAGTGCCGATTCAGCATCAATCAGCCTCACGAACCACGAAACACGAAGCATGACGGGTTGCTGGGTTTAGTGGTTCGGCAGATTGAGCGTCCTTACGTACGAAGTCCTCGTAGTGTCCCAACTGCAACGCAAAGAGTTTGCTCGGCACGCGAGCGGCATGGTGCTACTACGCGCACCTAATGCTATGCAGCAGGCGTAAATCTGCCCGCTCAGGCGAACCTCTCGGACGTACCCGCATAAAAGGATGCTGTTTCCAATCAGGGAGGGTTTTTTCACGAAGCTGTAAGGCATTCGTTCCCGACGGTGAGCTTATTTTTGGCTTCGGCTAACGGCGGCCACCACCCCGATCCGGAACTCTTAACCCTAACCCTAACCCTAACGAGAGGCATGCCTTGTTGGTGTGCCACCTGGTCGTTGTGCTTGGAAAGGCTCTATTTTCAGTGCGGGCACATCTAAGGAAGTTCGCCTGAGCGGGCAGATCTACGCGAACACATTGCTATGAACCCAAAAAAAGGGAGGGCCGTTGCTGCATTGGCTGCTGCGCGCTCACACGGTGGGTAAACTGTTGTCCTGGACCCTTTGGGGACTCGATTGACTTGGTTATAGTATACCTCACGGGGAAAATGTCCAAGCTAAATGACGACCGCAGCATCGATCCATACTACCCATACGCCAAGCAGCTCGGGTTGCGTTTGAAAGTGCAAAGTACTCGTATAATAGAAAGATGTATCATATATATCATACCAGGTATGATATGATGTACGGTTCACGACACACGCCTCCAGCATGACGATATGATGATGTCATATACGGGTGCGGTATGGTATATGTGATACCTATTTTACGTTAATAGTACATAGGTATCCTGCCGCACACTTTTGTTATCAACAGCAGTCGAATCATCGAGTGAGTGATACGCTGCTGCTGCTGCTGCCGCTGCCGTCGCGATTCTCGTTTCCTATAGGTCGCTATCCCTGGGTACCAAAGGGTTGATAGTTGATAGACGTTGGAAAACACCGCACCTCGCACTTCCCATTATTTATTATTTACGATTATATCTAGTTAAGAATATGTAATTTATTACGGGGTGTTTATGCTCGCAAAACCCGGGTCTCGAATCCCAAATTAACCAAATTACTGGTGACCATTATCAACATTGAACTGATTGAAACTGCCGATAACCCCTCGGGGATCAGCTACAACGACCAATTCGACATGACAATTGAGAATTGGTCATTGAGCAGCGCCGTCTCCCCAACTACACCAAAGAAAAGCTATTTTACTCTGACCCGAAATATAAGGACCATTTCTTCTACGTGTTAATCTACAAACGGTCCTTATATTCCGGATCGGAGTGGTACATGCACAGCAGCATACACATATGATATGTATGACATTGCACCTGCTGGTAAAATATAGCGGGTAACGCCCCAGGTACCGGTTTATATGATCATATTATCAACCTTGTCGAGAAAAAAATAAAAGTAACCAAAACAAGAAGGGACGCGCGGTCGTATACATTACCTACTCTGTAATATTTTCCATTTTGACCCCAACGCATTTTCTTGAGTGGTTCATGTCGGAACATCCGCAACACCCACACACAAATGACGGCTGGCACTGCTGCTGCTGCTGACACTGCTGCTGAATACGACTACCGTATTAATAGCAAAGCTCGAAGCCTGATGCTTGAGATCGTTGCTTGCTGCTGCATTGTGGAAGCAACGCGGGTTGTATATGTATGCCATGATATATAAGGTCACCCCCCCCCCCGAAACACCCACACTAGACGGCTGCCAGCAGCAGTGCTGCTGGTCGACACTGCTCCTGACACTGGCGCCGAGTGGCACTGCTGCGGCTGTTGACGCTGCAGACAAAGCTTGAAGCTTGATGCTTGACTTGAAATTGCTGCTTGCTGCTGCACTACTATCTGTGGAGGCAATGCCGGCTGTACCACATTATGCGTGCGCACGATGGTATGATATGACGAGCTGATATTGAAGGCCAAAACATTTTGGAGTGCCCCCCTTCAGTCTCGCCCCGTTCCGCCCTCTCTTACAATTACTCGTATTGATATTGATTACTAATATATAGTAATAGTGGGTCAGTCTGGGCATGGCTGGTGCTGCCTTCTACATTGTATCTCGTATATATAATAATACCTGGTATAACACACCGCAAGCCGTATTTAGACTACGAATATACTCAATTAGTAGTCTTATTTACTGTAGTACTATTTCAGGTTGTGGTGTAAAACTGGTAATGTTTTCGTAATTTGAGCCAATAGCGTCCCTCATCAAAGTTGAAACAATGACTCCACCGACTAATCAAACCACCGCCAAACGCAACTTCGAGTACAGCACTAAGATACAGCAGTAACATACCTGCTTATACCCTACCAGGTATAGTAAAAACAGTAGTACATGCCAGGTACCAGTATGCCGCTAGGAACTCGCGCAGCAAGATCTTTGTAACTGTCGTCAACATGCGTGCATTCATGGACCGCACACGGGGTGGCACTTGTATCTTTGGTGAAAGTCACTGAGATCGATGGTGTTTTGATTTAACCTCTTGTATCTAAAATCCGCCGATTGCACTCCACCCCAGTGCCCACCATTAAACAGCCCGCCCACGTGCCAGTCCGCGAGCGTTTACCCCCTGACGTCCTAACTTAGGAATGGCGTACTTTTACAGCTGCCGTGCCGTATTTCACCCACTACACCAAGACAAACCTCCGGCAGCGTTACTCTGAGCACGCAAGAGCCCCTGATTGCAACACCACCTTTCAAAGAAACTCGTGCAGCACCACTACGGTCTGATTGTTGCTCGAGAGGCCCTGATTGCAACACCACTACTCGTAATGTCTGACTGGAAGAGGCCGGCTTTTCGGCGGATCGTTTTTCTTTTTTAAACACACCGCCGAAAGATGCTGCGGAGCCGCGCGCGACCGCCCCTGCCGACCTCGAGCCCCCCAAAGGACCAGCGTCAGCGTTAGCGTCAGGGTTAGGGGTAGGGTTACGGTCGGTTTGGGTTTGGGCCGACGTGCAAGAAATGAATTGACCAAAAGGTGTTTCACGAGATTATATACCATTCGGTGTTGAAGTTAGGGACACCAGAAATCACAGCAACGCCACACGATACGAAGCGATGACTGAACCACAGGTGATTTAATAGGAGCACCACCGCTAAACTCTCGATCGATCGAGTACAGCCGAGTACAAATGGCATACTACTGCATGTAGTATGCACACTGTCACGCCGACCTCGTACGGCAGGATCTTTGTAAATGTCGTCAACATGCGTGCGTGGATGGACGGTAGACGGTGGCCCTGGCCACTGGCTGGCCACTGGCACCTTTAGTAAAGTTGCTTGAGATCGAAGGTGCCGTGATTGAACGTCTTGCTCCCAAACCCCGTCGATTGCACCCAAATTGCCCGCCCCTCCCCCCGCCAGCCTCCAATCCGTGAGCGGTCACCCGTAGCCGCCCTAAAATAGGAGCGACATACAGGAGTGTCGTTTTCGACCCGCTACACTTTCAAGTAGGGCTAATCCCCCCCGATAGCCTTGCTCTGAGCACGAGAAGCCCAAATTGCAACCTAATCTTGCAAATAAACTCGTGCAACACCACTGTCTGGCTGATCGACGCTGGCCTATCGGCCTGCCGTTTCATTGTTACAACGCCGTCAAAACACACGACGGAGCAGCGCGACCACCCCCTCCGACCTCGAACCTCCCAAAAGATTGGGACTAGGGTCAGGGTTGGGGTCGAGTTGGGTCTGGGTCTACGTGCAAGATAGAAATGACCAAAAGGTGTTGCATATGATATATTTGCAAGGTGGTGTTCCCATCAGAGGCATCCACTCTCTGAGCATAGTTGGTCGTGGAGATCGGCGACGCATTTCGTCCGCCTGATATCAACAAACGTTAGGCTGGTGGGTGCACGCACGCCTCTCTTTCCAAGGAGTGTCTACGGCGCATAGGGCGGACAAAAGGATAACACAAAAGGGCAAACCAGAGCCCAGAAGAGCAGTTCCGGTCGGTCCCATTGGCGCACCTGCCTGCCTGCCTGCCTGCCCTCGCGCGTGGAATTCGCAACGGGACTCTTGGTGCTGTTCAGCGCTGCTGCTGGCCGCTGATGTTTGCTGATATTAATATTAATCTGTGTTCGTTCGGGAAATGTGTTGGATTGTCGTGATTGGTCGATCAAAAATGTCGCCGGTCCTGGTTTCTTTCTTTTCGGAGATCTCGGTCGGCGTTCGTAGACCCTGGCTTCAGTCGGCTAGAAAGCGACCCCTAATTGTTTACGGTATATTTACTCGTAGGCGCTGGGTAAAGTATCATCTCGCAATTTGCTCAATAAACAGCAGTATTGCGGATCGACTTCGTAACTGGTACGAACATATTTATGGTGCTGGGAATCGAGAATTAAGAATAAACAACAACTAAAACTGCTGCCACGTGATATCATATACCAGTAATATCGCACCTACGTATACCGGAACGTATTTACGTACATAATATGCATCCAAAGTAATGTTATGCGAGGCGACGCGGGGGCGACGCATATAAATGGAATAGGTTCAGTAATCCGCTAAGATCGTACTTCGTACGTATGATATATACTTCGTATAATACATTGATACGCGTATCTGGTGCCAGGTGCTACCAAAAGTTACGAGGTACGGCAGCGAAGATCGCCCATCTTATACCGGTACCTACCCGTAGAATATTATACGTACCATATACCATCCCTTTTACTTTCCAGCTCTCTCCATTCTTTGGAGGTTTTACCCGTTACCCTTGCGATATACTCGTATTAATAGCGGCATTCTGGACTATACGTATGATATGAAGGCAGTATGATAGCCGTGGTCAAGGGTATCTGTCTGTCTGTTCTTTTTTCTTTCTCCCTCCCGGTGTAAGTAAGGCATGCCCTTCACTTTGATCGCGCAAAGGGTTCAGCATTCAGCATTCAGCATTCCCACTGATACTTTATTATAGTCGATTTCAACATTTCAACATTTCAACCTCTTCGGGACTAGGGACCCCGACACAGCAGCGACCAAAACAATCGTACGTACATATTATATCGTACTCGTAACTCTGTCTGCCAGGTATTGTCGTGGTCAGTACGAACGTATGTACTACTACTGTACCTGGTACATACCGGTAATACAACATATCATGCATCATGCATCAACCGTCTACGAGCAGCGTGCTCGCGCAGCAGTACGGGGTCACACTGGTAGGATCATGTTGGGCCCGCGCCTTACGCCCCCTTGCATTGTAACATTTGTAACTCGGCGACCAATTTGCTTCATCCCTCAATCACGTAGGGGGCGTTGCTGAAAATCGTCACTTTTGATCGCCAGTTTTCGTCTCTGGAGTCCCAAAAAAGGGTTATGATTTATTATCAGGGAGGGCAGTTTTCGTAATTTCGTACGTACCAGGTATGTTTTACCTTAAAACATCGTATACATATAAACACAAATGGATAGACTTTAGACCTTCACGCGACATTTAAGACTTAAGAGTAGAATGCAGTAGTATCATACACTGTACAGCAGTATAAATATATAGCTGATACCATACGCACTCGTACCGTGTTTATGCGGTGTGACAGCGCCACGTACGCTGTTGATCCTGGTATATGGATAATAGGTACGTAGACTGCTGTATTATGCATATGCATGCGCACCATTGTAAAAGGCACGAAGAGAGAGAGAGCTCAGCACTGATGCATAGTCGAGTAACAGCTGTAGTCCTTTACATTTTAGAGCAGTATAACAGCTGCAGCTACTACTGCTGTACTGGTACTACAACACCAAGCGGTGTGAACTCGTGTACAGCAGCAGTATGACAAGAGTACAAAACCAGACCATGGCCCCGACATGGTTTGAGTGCGAGTTTCAAGCCCACCCCGTCCCCGACGTCCCGTTTCGAGTCTTTACGCCAAATTCAACTACACAAACACAAGAACGACAATGTTAATGTTACGAATGATATCATATCACAGGTACATGGGTACATCACATCATACAGCATTGCTGCTGCTGTATGACCATATACCCAGCCTATATGGGCTATGACCCTCCAAAAAAGGGGCATAGCCCATACCAGGTACCTGATAGCACCCAGTCACCCCTCGTGCGCCCTTTTACAGCGTAATTTTTAATCAGCAGCATACACAACACACAGCACACACACCCAACCAACGAACGAGTGCTGTTTATGGTTACGCTTGTGTATTTACCACCTTGTACGAATATATAAAGACCAGTTTTATATATATATTACCATCATATGGGTCCTTATATTTCCGGACAGAGTCACAACCCACTTTCCACAGATCTACACCAGGTCCAGGTACCAAGTACAATGCATTATCATTCATATAAAATGATGCGAGTATTCGTATGTATAACAACGCAGAAAGTCTGCGCTTGATCGCTGGGCACCCAAGAGCCACCCAAACATCTAAACATGTTATCGCAATCACCCAATTCTCAAGAAGCAACAACAGACTGATCACAAACGATGCTGTGTTGTGAGGTGGAGCAATTACACACCATAGGTATAATACGATAAAATAGCCCACACGATTTACGCCGAAGACACGTACGTACTCGCTTGGGACAGAGCAGCCGCTCGGCTCCTTTCTGCTGATGCGCCCAAACAACTCAAAACAACAGTAGAATTAACAGGAGCCGTTTTTAGTGCACCTCTGGTACAAGCAGTATTCTGTACTGCAATCACGTAAAAAACAAATTTCCACAGCGTTTTAAAAATCCCAGCGGACTCACCGGCTTCCTAGGTCGTCCGCATCTCCTCCCTCCTCCTCCTCCTCCTCGTCCTCCTCTCCCCTCCCCCTGCCTCTCTCAGCCATATCTCCTTCGCCAAAATCAGCAGCATCTCCCCATCCCAGATCGCAACAGCTGCCTACTCCTCCCTCTCCCCCTCCTGCTGCTTCTGCTCCCTCTCCCTCCAAGTCAAGCTCGTCCGTTTCCTGAAAAGATGTGGAGCGCGTGCGCCCTCTGACTCCCGAGGACTCACCCCCAAGCTCCTCAAGCGGATCGTCGAAACCGAACCCTAGAAATGAGTCGCCACCTCCGCCCTCCCGTCGAGCATAGACATTATCCACATCCATCTCATCCTCCATTCCCGGGCCCGAGTCAAAAGCTGCTGCTGCTGCTGGTGGGTCTATGCCCGGGTAGGCAGGGGGCTGTCTCGTGCGGTCGTGCCCCTCTCCCAGGGTTGGAGGGAAAATGTCGGCGGTTGTTTGTTTTCTCTCGCCTTCCTTCCAAGAGAGAGCGATGTCGCTATCGCTCTTGCAGGGTCTTCGGCTGCTGCTGTAGATGCTGTCGCCGTCGTTGTTGTTGCTGTTGTCGTCGTCGTTATGGTGGCCGGGGTCGTCGTGCGGGACCCCTGCTGCTGCAATGACAGCAGCCGCACTCAAACTATCTCGTTCGTGGTGAGACCTTGTGCGCCCCCTCCCGCCTGCACCAGCGGGGTCGGATAGCGGCGGGGAGAAAGCTCGGGGGAAGTACATATCGGCGCCCTGTCACGCTCCCTTGCTTTCCTCCGTGGGATAGGCGGCAGTGCGCAGCGCAAGGGTCACGACAGTGCTTGCTGTGCACCGTAAGCGTGAGCCGTTTGAAAGCAGTCCGATTTTGCTTCGCTCCGTCTCGCTGCGACTCTTTGTCCAGTCCTTTCCACGCAGCACTGCGGTAGTAGCTAAAGCTCGACCACTGGGGAAGTGGGTTCCCGAGATACCAGACTCACGGTGCGGCCACGGTTCTAATAAGACGACGCCATTTCTCCTGAAGCAGAGGTGTCTACTACGTCCGGTCAGTGCTGGAGAGGCGTGTGTCTTGGGCTTCCGACCACGACCTCGCGACGTGATTCCTCGCGCGACGTGTTGGTGGAGATGCGCTCGAACAACACTCTTCCTGGCGAACCAAACAGACTAACAGACGGCCTCGCCGTTTGCTTTGAGAGCGAGCTTTGCAACTCTACCTCGAGGTTAATATTTTTCGGAGCAGAAAGGGCGTGTGGATGGAAATCTGGGCGCCACAACCAGCACCGGCCACGTGGGTCTGTAGCCTCCTTGAGGATGGTAGCTCCTTGCCCTGCCTCTGTTCGATGACCTCAGAGCTGGAAGAAGCACGCTGCTGTGGACTCGTGGTCTCCCTCTCATCATTTATTTCATCGCCAAAAAAAACCGACGAAATCATGGGCTAAATATTTCAATCGATCCCACAAACATTCCAGGATTTTTCTTTTTGTCGCATTTTCCGCGTGCGTGGCCCAAAATCGGTACGTACTGGCCGTTTCTTGCGGCGATAAGATAATTATTTTCGTTTTTGTTCACACTCCTCGATAATCGATACTTATGGTATATTATGTTCCAGGTATCATATCTACCACAACAAAGTGTGTGTTGATCTAAGCATATCATATCATACGTACCAGGTACGAATATCACATCATGATATATCGTGCATACAAGGTATAATATACGAACGAGTGAGTTCGTACTCCGTATATTAATTCGTACGCGATCCGCTGTAATTGAGCAGGGAGTACCAGCACGAATATAATACCGGACGCGGTTATTCAGTATTATTATCATGCAGAAAACTCAAACAACAACAAAGAAAATGAATAGGTTTTTAATTTTAAACTTCAATATTATACGAGATCCCTCCCCGATCCTATCTAGCATTCATTGTAGTATAGGTGATGATGGTGATGTTTGTATGATGTCCTGGTCCGTTTTTTGTAGGGTCATACATATATATATATATACGGAGCTTAGCAGCAACATAGATATAGATAGCCAGCCCCGATCCCGATCCGACGCATCATCATCATCAGGTTCGTCATCGTCGTTGCGTCCAAATTTTCTCCATGTATGTTTAGTAAATTCTCAATTACAATCTAATATCTAATGTATTTGGTCTGTCGCGTTATTGCCAAATATATTTGGTTGTGAAGTACTTACTACTGACTGTACCTTGCTTGGTATGTGTACCATGGTATACCTTTTCGGTACCTATCCTACAAGAGTAAGTTTAGAATCGTTGCTTCGACCCACAAGCTCCGCCTCCTGGCCGTTGTTGTTGCATTTACCCCAGATGTCACGCTCTCGCTCGCCTACCCCCTGATCTTCTCGACTCCTACGGAAGCCCCCTCCACAGCCTCCATCACCACGGGTGTGGGTCTGTCGCCTCTCCTTTCCCCCATGTGACATGAGTGCCCCCCCCCCCCCCCTCACGCAAGGGTCTACGGTCATACGGCTACGACCATGCATGGAATGGCATTGAGACATTGAGTACCCCCCCCTGCGAACGGTGCTCCGTCTCGAAAGGGGTGCGTGCGTGGTCAATGGTCAAATGGCTAAGGCAAAGCACACAGCAAATGACCCCCCCCCACTTAAAACAAATAGAGACGTGTGAAAGTTTAAATGGTAGTATAAAGTAAAGAACGTGCCAAATAAGAGGTTGCCAGCCATCATAGCTGATAGTTAGAGCTGTACCAGGTATGGGAGAAAGTAGCCAAAGGGCGCGAGCTGGAATAAGGTGGGATGGCGTAGTCGAGAAAGTATGGAAGGATGTAGGAGGAAATCAAAAAGAGATGCTGGCCATAGAGAGGCTTTGGGTGACAAGACAGAAGTAAAAGAAAGGATGGAAAAAAGGGAAAGGCTACGTAGCGCCAAGAAAGAAGGTGGAAGGGGATGAACACTACGAGACATAAGGGGGGTTAAGAAGGGATAGGAATGAAAACGTATTTGTACGGCCATGGACTTCGCGAAAATGCTGAAACTGCGGTTTCCTGTAGGGGGGCGGGACCTGCCAGAAAGAAGGAGGTACATCAGTATAGCCGGGAGGAGGAGGAAGTAGATGCACGGATGCGCCCATGTGGCAAAGGAATAGAGAGAAGAATTCGCATAGTGGGGGGATGTGAAATGCACAAGGAGGAACAGGATGTGTTAGAAGAGGAGATGAGGAAAATAGACGAGTGTGGCATGGAGAAGTTTGGTACACTATATAGTAGCGAGAAAACAACCGATCTTAGGAGATAGGTGGTGGCCACAGGCAGCGAAACAGGAAGGGGATACGATTAGCAAAACAAATGTTTGTGATACATGGAAACATTGTAATGAGCGCCCAACTGTTGGCGGTGTCGTTATTAGGAGTAGGAACAGTGCTCCGTCTCGAAAGGGGTGTGTGGTCAATAATCAAATGACTATGGCAAGCAAAAAAAGAGGTCGCCCCCCCCCCTGCTCGTTCTAGCGTTATCATTGGCAATGCTCTCCGACAACTCCCGTCTCAAGTATCGATCACTCACATAGCTCATACCTAGCCAGCTACTCGTACTATAACTGCATGCAGTATAGCGTAAAAGGTGGATATCAAACAAGGGAAGAGATGGTACGTGAACTCAACTTTCTTATATGGGTTACATTGACTTTCTCTACCTACTTGCCCCCCGGCCTAAATAAATCAACACTTTTTCCTGTTACCCTTTCTTAATGCACACTTTGCCCCCTAAGTCGCATCCAGGCTACTTTCCCGAGCCTGGGTGTGAGTCTGCCCCCCCCCCCCCGCGCGCCTGGTCCTCCTACTCCTGGCGACCCCGCCATTTGAGTATGAATCGGGACACCCTCCTCGAGACAATTGCGTGCCTGTGTGGTACCCGAGACTATCTACAAGAGGCGCTCCATGCAGGTTCCCTCCCTAGCAAGGAACTCCCCATCCCTTCCCCGCACTATACTTACCGCTACAGTAGCTGTAACCAGTGAAGCTGCTAGCTTCTACCCAGAAACGCCCAAAGCTAGCTTTCCACCACAAAAGCGGCTCGTTTGTAGCTCCGCATGCCCAACAAAGGGGCGCTCCTTGCAGATTGCCTTCCTAGCACGGGACCCTCCATCCCTCCCCCCCCTTCTACGCTTGCCGTCAGCTGATCAATGAAGAGCTGCTACCTTCTATCCCTAGACGCCAAAGCTATCTACCGTGAAGGATGGGAAACTTGTAGCTATAGTCGCCGAAGGGCACTTGTCCCGGACGAGAAAAGTGTTGGCGCTTGCGTGCCTTGGAGGGGGGGGGGGGGCTGATCCGTCATGGTCAGCACTGCCTCCTCTTAGGTGTACCGGCGCCTGCGGGTCTGCGTAGCTGATATCCAGGAGAATGGGAATGGCCTTGTCGCGGTGCTCCGGGGTCGGCGCGTCCCGAGGGCCTTCTCTTCTGATGAATATGTCCGTCTCCAGGTTCCGGCCCACCGTAAAGGGCTGCCCACGTTCGCCTCGGCGAGGGAATCTCAAGCAACTTGGGCGTACGAGAGACTGGTGCAGAGTTGCCTGCTTTTCCGGGTATGCGGCAGATGCGTGCGTATCGCGTGTCCACGTCTTGATTGCACTGCAGAGCAGGGACACGTCATCGCCACGTATATTCCTCGATTCCAACCATCAGCATCCTCTCCGTGCCCACGAATCCTGAGTCGAGCATGACTCGGAGCGAATCCGTTGGCCTCGTCCAAAGGCAGACGGAAAAGCTCCTTCCCCCTGCAGATTCCTGTGGAAGCGGGCATTGGCAAAGACTCTTGTTTCCACCCCTCATTGCTGCCTCTGGAAGTGTCCACCCCAGAAAACAAATCAATCCATTTCAAGCTGCCATCCATTACAAGTCCGCCTCACGAGCGGTTCTTAGTGGGATGCAGCTCACCCACCATGCGGTTCGTCGTACACCTCTCGGCGCTTCGCGCTTGGTGCAATATTCCTGGCTGGCGACAGCCCGACGTACTCCGTCCCGGCATTGTAGGGTGCGAGGGTCTATGGTCATACGACCACGGCAATGCATGAAATGTGGCCAATGAGTACACCCCCTCTAGCATGTCGTCCGCCCCCAGCGGGCGTGTCGTCTCTGGAAGCTGATTGGCCCAGAGAAGCTGTGGGGGGGGCGATTAACCACCTTTCTCACTTATACTTGGGGCTTCCGGGAGGCAGCAGTGACCGCGCCATGCGCCGCGAGCATGTCGGTCTCTGGAGGCCTTGGCGCGTCGTCTTCCTCTGTGCCGAGATCCCAGTCCAGCCAAGATTCAGAGACGATGTGCAGGCCCTCTCTTCCTTTGAGACCCTCCACGTGTCTCAAATATCCCGCAAGATCCTTCTAAGCTCGGGAGGGACGCTCGATTTAGGGAACCCACGCCTAACTCTGTCTCCTCAACGGGCTGGAAAAGTCAGCCAGAGCCTCTTGTAAGATCCCAACCCTGCTCTGACCTATTCTTCCTCGCTTCCGTAGACGGCAACCCTGACCTTGCCTCCCCCGCAGACAGGCGCGCGTGTTTAGGTTTTGTGGATGAGGCTGCAATGGTCAACCGTTCGCTCGGACACCCCTCCTGGAAGAACGATTGTACCCCCGCTGTTCGCGGTGGCTCGTGGATTTGCAGAACATATGTCCATTGCGTCCCTGTTGCCTACCCTTCTACATATTTTGAGGGAAAAACCCGTACCCATCAAGATCCGCTCCAGGAAGCTTATTCTCCGCCTCAGGGGTTCGATGGCGGTGATGGCCGCCGCTTGCTTGTCCGGCATGTCAACGAGGTAGAGCGCGCCAGGCGGTCCGCACCTCCGCTCCTCACTACCCCCACTGCGCACTCAATGGCGTATACTCTTCGGTGTCGATCGGGATGCCTACCGCTGTCACCCCTCTCCTTCATCAGTGATGCGGACGTCGACAGTTTCCAGGAGCGAAACATCCTCCGCCGTCGGGGCATGGCCTTTCGGTGGTATCACCGCGGCCTTGGCACGGCTGTTTGTTCACGATTCCGATGCCGTCTAGCTCGTGCCGGACGAACGTAGTAGCTTCGTGTTGGCCGTGACCTCCATACGACCGAGAGAGGGATGTCGTTCACGTAATGAGCCAAAGTCTCTGCTCCTTTTCCCTCGAAATTAACTATTAAACGCTCCAGCTTCTGCCGCAACGCGAGAAAGATAATCGCCGGCCCCAACTGGATCCCCCCTTGATGCACCCCGCTGGAGCAAGCGATCGTCCGGGCCTCCCTTGTGCCTATCTGAAATAAAACGCCCGCTGTTCTCGCGCTCTCGCACCATAGCCCTTTGCCAGAAACGGCGTGAACCGCGGACGCGTGCTACGGTAGAGGTAGCACTTTTTGGCTGAATCGTTTTCTGGACGATCGGGCTCCTTAACCCAAATTCGTCGGACTTATCATTTTTGTGACGAATAATGTTTCAGAGTATACTTCGGTCATACGATTTCTCATCCGGCAGCGCTTTTATTTTCCTCCAAAATCATTTTTTCGGTGAGGTATGACGTTCCTTAATTGAGGAGCTCAGAAAAAATATGGTGCATCTCTACCGTAGCATGCGTCCGCGGTCAAACAGATGGCCATCACCTCCGCAAAAGTGTACCGCCGCCCTGTTAAAGGGGTTGAAGGCGTTAGAGCAGTCGGTGAGGCCCATCCAACTATCTGTCTCGTGTTGTACCGCTTGTGCCCTCACTCCCGCGTGCTTCAACCTTCAGACTGCGCCAATCCCGTCGCGATTGACCTCCTCCAGCCGCAGGCACCACTGTCGCATAGTCTCCGGGGTGAACCGTCTCCGCGCGTCATTCGTGCCGACGCAAACTGGTCGACACTTTTCTCCGAACGCGGTGGCCGGTGAGGCTGTTCATTCAGGACCACAAGAAGAGAGCTACCGGAACTGCGAAGGGAAACGCATCCGGCTGGTGGACGAATCTCCTCCAAACGTCTTGTCGTGTGCCCCGACCAAACTCCTCCCGCCTCATGTCGGCGTGTGGATAACTAGTTTTCGTTTATTTCAATCCCTCTCAGTATATTCGCCCTTTTTTCATCTCTCCCTCCTACTAACAGTCGTAACTCAAATCCGGGATCACATACCAGGCTCTCCTCCGCCCCTCCCCACTACGGATCGTGCCTTCATTTTTGTCTACGGATCATGCCTTCACTTTTGTCACGAGAGACTTCAGCCCTTTCTTCCCTCGTCGACTCGAGCCGAATTTCCGGCGTGTGCACAACGGAGGATGGAGGCGCGCGAATCGTTGATCCTCTTTTACGGGGGGCCAATGCAAGAGGCAAACAGCAAACAGTGTCCCGGCCCTCTCATCAGAAAAACCGAGGTGCTGGTCCAGGCTGGAAGTTTTATTTGAGCAAGGGTGTGGTCCACACGAAATTCAGTATAACCGAGGAAAATACAGGGAAGGCTGAGTTTCTTGTTGGAGTCTTTGGCAGGGCATACCTTACCCAAGGGCCGGCAGTAGGGACGCGTGCTATAGACGATAGAGGTGTAGGGTATACCCTATTTTGGCTGAAATGGTTTTTGAATGATCTATTAAAGGCTCCTTAACCCAAAACCGTCGGCATTTGATCATTCTTGTGTTGTAATTTTGTTTCCATGTTATAGTTTCGTAGTCCATGGGCTTGTTCATCGGGTATGATAATAGATAATAGCACTTTTGTTTTCCTCCAAAATCAGTTTTTGACTTAGTATTAGTATAGAGCTCCTCACGTGACCATAAGTCACCACCCTCAGAAGGCAAAACCTTATTATCATGGTGTGTGTACCTCTACACCTTAAGATGGCATGCGTCTAGGGTAGTAGCGTAGAGCGCCGCAGGATACAGGTGGTCGGAGACGCCGCCCCCTCTTGCATAATGGGGGCGGAAAAACATACTTGCCTTGTGGAGATGTTGACCAATGAAGCACACCATGATAAGGCTTGCCGAATTGAGAGCGCTTTTTGACACCTTGTGGGGTTTGCTACTATAATGCATTGTTCGATGCCTCCGCAAGGGTTTGTTTACGCCCATCATTGTGCAGGGGGGGGGGGTGAGGTGTACTCATATCGTGCACGGCCGTAGTCGTATGACCACACTGTAGACCCTCGCATCCCTACAGTGCCGGGACGGAGCACGTTGGGTTTTCACCAACCAGGCAGACATTGCTTGCATGGGGGGGGGGGGGCACTTGTGGAGCTGCGTCTATTAAAGAGCACTTGGAGGGGATGTCTCTCGCCAACACTGATGAGGCTGCCGCGGCCGCAAAAGCGGCGGTCGGTGTGGTCTTCGGGCAGGGATTTTGGCCATCACACGAATGGCCGGGACACCCCCCTTGCACAATCTGGGCGTAAAACAATCCTTGTCGAGACATCTATTTTTTTTGTCCATCCCATGCATTATCTTCGCCCTTTTCTTTTATCTCTCCCTCTTTAGTCGTAACTCGGATGCGGGGTCACTACGAGTAAGTGGGCTCTTCTCCTCCCTCCCATGCGTGCCTTGCTTTTTTATCGCGAGAAGACTTCAGCACATTCTTCCCTCGTCGACCCGTGTCGAATTGATGAATGTGTAGATATAGCACACACCGTTAAGCGTGCCGAATTGAGAGGTTGTCGACACCTCGTGAGGTTTTGCTATAGATAATGCATTGTTCAATGTTTTTCCGCAAGGATTAGTTTACGCTCTCATCGTGCCAGAGACCAGGGGGGGGGTGTCGGCCTGCTGTGTGCAGAGCGTCTCCTCGTTGTTTGTCAAACACATGATTCCGGCTTCATTCTGACTAATATCCCTATTATCCTCTAAAACCTCTCGACCAGGTACTCGGTATCAATGTGTATACTATCATTAATAGTAGTACACGTTACGGCTGCAGTATACCGAACAAAATGGAAGACACATCCATGCTTACTTAGAATACATCTGGACATATTAATATATTTTAAAAATTACAAAAAAAAAAAAAAAAAAAAAACGCTGTGAGATGGAGGATTTCGTCAAAACTCATCTTTGCTATTAATAATAGCTGAGTGTAATATATGTATCATGTAGTTGTTTTTGTTTTGTTTTCTCATCCCATTTATTATCTTCGCACTTCTGTCCCTCTCCCTCCATACAGTCGTAACTCAGATCCGGGGTCACAAAGCAGGCTCTTCTCCCTCCTCCCCCACTACGGTTCGTGCCTTGATTTGTATGGCGCAGCGGGTTCAGCATTCCCAACGCTCGTCGATTTTCATCGAATTTTGCTAACTCACGCTCTCGCGCTTTCCGCTCGTCAAGACATTTTTGCGAGAAAAAGTCACGACGAGCATGCACTCGGGGGGGCTTGCACTCACGTCCTTGACTCAAACAGGGACGATATTCACCTGCCATTCCACCGGGGACGGCGGTTGCTGCATGGCCCCCTGTAATATGTAGTGTTGTTAATACCTGGTATAATTTTATTAGTATATTCGTCATATACCCAGGCCTTGGGATTGTCCATTGAGAAATATCAAAAGGACCTACACCCGTGCCCGTAGGGAAGGGTACTATCAGTAAGTATATCATAACTTGTATTGGTCTGAAGCCACGTTATTACGTATACGAGTATGCAGCTTAGATAACAAGGAATGAATTCTGGAGAGAAACGCAGCCCACCTCTACACCATGCCAATATTATACCATACATGCCAATACATATGATACTTCCCTTAATTCGTGCGAAAACTTGAAATACATTCGTCTGAAATTACAAAGAAGAAGATTGTCGTCTTGAATTTTAGATACAAAAATGAGATTTCCCGGTACCGTTATTTGAACACGATTTTGTTGTTGTTTTGCTGTAATTTCTGTTCATTTGTTTTCAAGTTGAAGTTTTCAATTTTCGTCGTCGTCTTGTTTGCCTGCGGACAATATCTATCATAATATCATAATATCATGTACATATAAAATCCGTAAGTACGCGCGATCGAAGTATTACACTCAGCTAGCAAACATGAGCTTCGACGAAATCCTCGAGCTCACAGCTGTTGTTTTTTAATGTTTTAAATATATGTTATGGTACGTGCATATGATATCATAAATTATTTTATGTATAGCCAAGGGTGCACAAAAAAAAAAGTCATCGACACCACACCCCCCCCCCCCCTATATTGAAGGGAAGAAACCGGACCGTTGTGATCCCAGAAAACAATAAGTCAAGTTTTTTTTTATCACCCCCCCCCCCCCCCCCCCCCAAAAAAAAAAAGGAAAAGTAGTTGCAAACGGGTTGAAACTTTGTGCTTTATGCAGAGGGATCTTCTTTTTGTTTCCTCCGTGGTTTTCTTGTTTCGAAGTGGAGTGTTTTTGAGTGATCAGTGTTGAAGCTCATTCATGCTATCATACATACACACATTGATTGATTGTCGGATGGCGAGGATAACGATAACACATTGTATAGATTATACATACATACATACCTGGTACACAGCAGTACACGCAAGTATATATTTAAAACATTAAAAAGCAACAGCTGTGAGCTCGAGGATTTCGTCGAAGCTCATCTTTGCTAGCTGAGTGTAATACTTCGATCGCGCGAACTTACGGATTGTATATGTCCTCATGTAGGTTGTATATATATATGGTTATATGGTTATTCACTCGTGAGTGCTGTGTGTGCGTGTTTGCTGTGTGTGCAGCATATTTTGGGGGGGGCTTTGTCTTCAGGCTTAGATTGGGTAGTAGGCACTTGGTTAACCTTTTACCAGTAGCCCAACAGACACTAATGAATGCCTTAACAATGCGTTAACAAATCGGTTTATTTTTGTCATATCCTTGTGTTTTCATTTCGACCAGCCTAAGAGCATCCACACGCCCCTCTCGAAGCACCTCACTCTAACCACCGCCGTACTGTGTCCTCTTCTTATTACCGAAGACTCGGACAAAAGTCACTCATAAAAAACACCCAGCACACAGCACACCCACACCCACCCACCCACCGCACGGTCCGTATATTTAAATATATAAATATATAAATATTATTTGAGATTTACAAGCAACGTCAGTCAGACTTATTTTTGATCCAAGGAAGTCGCAACGAATCTGTCATGACTCATGATCCATGATTGATTCATGATCCATGATTGATTCATGATCCATGATTGATGATCCATGATTGATGATGGCGGTGAACGGACGAAATATCCCTCCACCTTCTCCACCTCCACCCCCACCCCCCACCTATCTATCTATTTATCCATCTATCTATCTATATATATACGTCTACGTATATTATTTGGGATGACCCTATAAAATAAATAGATGTTACCACTTTGTACCGAAATATAAGCACCATTTTTATTCAATATTAATGTGTAAAATGTGCTTATATTTCGGTACAGAGTGGTATTTAATAGTAGGGTCACATCCATCCCCCAGACCCCCCACCCGCCATTTAACTGCTGCTGCTGCTGCTGTTGTTGTTGTTCCTGCATCTCTCTGTTACTGCGTCAGTCACTCCTCGCCCGCACTCATATTGTTTTGTAAGTATTGATTCAAAGATGGGACAAGAGTAGTAGTATTAATAGCTTCATATTCATATAGCTACAACAACAGTCAGAGATTTAAATCAGGCTACTTCTCTACGTACGTCACGTGTGGATACATATCTTAGATACTACATACAGATAGATGCTGAACCATTATGAAATATGATCCTCTACTGCTCTACTCTATACTATTAATACTATCTACGAATAATCATAATACAATTCAATACTTCGCAGGTTTATAACCACCAGATAACTACGACTGCTTGCTGGTACCCGGGTTTAAACAGTTATTACTATTCAGGTGGCTTTTTATTCTGCTACTCTTTCTACCCCTCCGCAAAAAATACCCGCAATCTATTTTCCGAGTACTTCGATATACCTGATATATAATATATATGTACAACAACAGTAGCCTCGTATCATACTCGTAGCTACTATTAATGCTGTATCCCCTAAACGTCGACGTAGCGCAGTTACTGTAAAGGGGGAACGATAAATCTGTTAATAGCCCGCCGCCCAGGATGCTATCTCTACGTATAGCCCTTGTAAAAAATGTTCAGCCTCTTCGAGCCCTTATCAAAACATACGACCTCTACGAACCGTTCCTTATCAAAGTAATCAAAACACTAAACACACTATCTCTTCGTACCAGCTCTTCTAAAAAATATACGACCTCTCTACGAGCCCTTCCAAAAACACAAAACACACTACGGCGTATGTATCTCTACCAGCTCTTCTCAAAAATATACGACCTCTATTCATAGATTCATAGCAGCCTTTCTGAAAACACACTATCTCTACTCGTAACCCACCTCAAAACGCGCTATATCTACATCTACAGCCCTTTTCGAAGCACACCATCTACATACTACATGTATCTATCTCTAGCCCTTCTCAACCCCCCCCCCGGTGCTCCATCTCGAAAGGGACGCGTGGTCAATGGTTAAATGACTAAGGCAAGCAACGAATGAGTAGCCGCCCCCCCCCCCAGTCATGCAGGGGATACTGGTCATTACGATCGCCATGCAGAAATGAGTACACCCCCTCATTTCGGTCGCCGGCATGTAAGTTGACGCGAGGGTCTATAGTCATCACGACTACGGCCATGCATAAATATCGAGTACGTGCCCCCCCCCCCCCGACCACGCGTGTTGGTTCAAGCATCATTGCATCGTCGTAGTCGATGATGAGCTGTGTATCAGTTCGTACTCCCCCCGTACTTCGTAGTATATGAGGGGGAAAGATTTCCTCTCGGAAATACTATATATGTACTCCCCATACAACCGATGTGTATTCCACTGCTCAGAAAGAAAAGCCATCATTCCCAACATCGCCCCCCCCTCTCCTAAGCTGTCATCCATATGCAAGTCCGCCTCACAAGCGGTTCTTGGTAGGATGCAGCTCACCCTTCATGCGACTCGCGGAACACCTCACGGCGATTCGCGCTTGGTGCTAGCAATGTCTGCCTGGTCGGTGAAAACCCGACATGCTCCGTGTCCCGGCATTGTAGGGGTGCGAGGGTTTATGGTCATACCGCTACGGCCATGCATAAATATCGAGTACACCTCCCCTATGCTCCGTCTCGACAGGGATGCGTGGTCAATGGTCTCAGTCTCGAAAGGGATGCGTGGTCAATGGTCAAATGACTAAGGCAAGCAATGCATGAGAGTACCCCCCCCCCCCGACCACGCGTGTTGGTTCAAGCATCATTGCATCGTCGTAGTCGATGATGAGCTGTGTATCAGTTCGTACTCCCCCCGTACTTCGTAGTATATGAGGGGGAAAGATTTCCTCTCGGAAATACTATATATGTACTCCCCATACAACCGATGTGTATTCCACTGCTCAGAAAGAAAAGCCATCATTCCCAACATCGCCCCCCCCTCTCCTAAGCTGTCATCCATATGCAAGTCCGCCTCACAAGCGGTTCTTAGTAGGATGCAGCTCACCCTTCATGCGCCTCGCCGAACACCTCACGGCGCTTCGCGCTTGGTGCTGGCAATGCCTGCCTGGTCGGTGAAAACCCGACATGCTCCGTCCCGGCATTGTAGGGATGCGAGCGTCTATGGTCATTCGACTACGGCCATGCATGAATATGAAGTACACCCGCCCCCTCCCCCCTCCTACCCTGAGACATGAATGGGGGGAACTGACTGGCCGTGCGTGTTGATTCAGGCCTTGTTAGGGAAGAAAGTGCTGAAATCTTCTCGCGATAAAAATGCAAGGCAAGAACCGTAGTGGGGGAGGAGGGAGAGGAGCCTACTTTGTGACCCCGGATCTGAGTTACGACTATTAATAGGAAGGAGAGAGAAAGGAAGGGCGAAGATAATGAATGGGATGAACAAAAAAAAAATATATATATGCCATCGTAGCCCACTTTGAGCTACCAGGTACCACCGTAACCCGAAATATAAGGACCCTTTTGATTGAAGGTTAATATACAAACGGTTCTTATATTCCGGTTCAGAGTGGTATCAATTATGTATCCGCATCTGGGGGGACAAGCTACGTACCCCAGTGCTCAAGAAGAGGCAATCATGCACAACACTGCCCCCTCCCCCCTGGGGCACTAACGGGGGGAACACACCGGTCGTGCGTGTTGGCTATCATCATAGTCCACTATTGTGAGCTATTTTTATTTTATTATTTGCCTTCCGACAATGTGCAGGGCATTATTCATTCAGAATGAAAAAGCTGACCTATCCATTCCTGCCTTCGTGTCTGGGGGAAAAGGCTACGTACCCCTCATAATCTATGTACCCACTGCTTAGACAGAAGCCATTGTTCACAACACTACCTCCCCCCCCCCCCGGAGATATGAACGGGGGGAACTGACTGGCCGTGCATGTTGATGCAGGCAAGATTATGCCACCATAGTCCACTATGAGCTACCGGTATCAACTATGTAGTCGCCCCCGGGGGAACAGGCTACGTATATATATATCCACTGCTCAGGAATGAACCATAATTCTCAACACCCCCCCCCTGAGATAGGATTGGGGGGAACTGACTGGCCGTGTTGATTAGAGCATTAATTCGTCAATATAGTCCACTAATATGAGGTGTCCATTCGTACGTTCCTACCGGGGGGGGGGGGGATGTTACGTACCCCCCAGAATATATATGCCCATCATTGATTAGGCAGAAACCATTATTCACCACACCTCCCCCTGAGACGTGAACGGGGGGGACTGACTGGCCGTTTTGAAGAACATCATAGTCTACAGTTTGTGAACTATCAATGTGTACATTCCTACCTGGAGGGAAAGGTTACGTACCCCCCAGAATATATGTAGAAATAAATCGGTACCCCCCCCCCCCTCGCATGACATGGAGAAGTTTGGTACACTAAATAGTAGCGAGAAAACGATCGCTATCTTAGGAGATAGATGGTGGCCACAGGCGGCGAAACAGGAAGGGGATAAGATTAGCAAAAACTTTCTTTGTAATATATGGAAACAATGTAATGAGCGCCCAAATGTTGGAGGTGTCTCTATTAGGAGTAGGAACGGTGCTCCGTCTCGAAAGGAATGCGTGGTCAATGGTCAAATGACTAAGGCAAGCAACAAACGAGTACGCCCCTCCCCCCCCCCCGACTCGCTTCGTTTCGAAAGGGGCGCGTTGTCAATGGTCAAACTACTAAGCCAAACGCCATGCATGACATGAGTACACCCCCCCCTGAGACAGGTAAGTGATAACCTTAGCGAAAACAAACTATGTAATATACGGAAACAACATATTGAGCGCCCAGCTGTTGGCGGTGTCTCTCTGAGGCTTATGAACGGTGCTCCGTCTCGAAAGGGGTGCGTGGTCATTGGTCAAACGACTAAGGCAAGCAACAAATGAGTACCCCCTGAGACTTAAACGGGGGGGGGGCTGATTGGCCGTGTTGATTAGAGCAGTATTACGTAGTCTACTATGAGCTATCAACAAGCACACTCCTATCTGGGGGTAAAGCTTACGTATCCCCGAGAATATGAACAATGCCTTGTAGGGGTGGTGGCTTATTGTTTTAGAGCTCACCTCACATGAGGAGCTCAATACTATTAGTAAGTCACCCGAAACACGCCTGCTTCGAAAAAGCTTGTTCACGCAACCCGACCAATATGTGTATGTTATATTTAGTATAGTCCTGAAACAAATCTGCTACTACTGTAGTAAAAATATCCTACTGTTACGAGGGGCCATTTAATAAGACGACAGTTGTGACGAGGGAAGAAAGTGCTGAAGCCTTCTCCACATAAAAATGCAAGGCACATAGCACATACCGTGTAGTGGGGAGAGGGGAGAAAAGCCTGCTTAGTGACCCCGGATCTGAGTTACGACTAAAGAGGGAGAGAGAAAAGAAGGGCGAATATAATAATTGGGATGGGGGAAAAAAAGGACCTACGGTACACAGTCAAACCTATACATTTATAATTTTTTACGAAGAACATTTGGTCCTACTTTTACCATGGTCCTCCGTAATAATGTTAATTATAACCGGTAGTTGCCCACTTGAGGAGCTCAACCCAAAATATGTCTATCTCTTACTCGTAGGCAGAAACCATTATCCACAACACCCTCCCCCCCCTGAAATTTTAATGGGGGGAACACTGACTGGCCGTGCATCATGATTATAATGGCGGGGTCTCCGCGTTGGACGTGTATGCGCGGCTTCTGAGCTTCGTCAGGTCGCAGGAAAGGCAAGCGCTGCTGCCATTCTATCAGTCGGGGTTAGTCGGGATGTTGCTGCCTGAGCTTCAGCTCCGAATCCAAAGAGCTGGATATTTTTTCCAGAATAGCACTCAAGGGCAGTGTTGACAACAGCCCTCGTCCAAGAGGAGACAGCATGCTGAGGAGACGATGAGGAGGAGGAGGAGGAGGAGGAGGAGGACAAGAGGAGGACAAGAGGAGGACAAGAGGAGGACAAGAGGAGGAGGAGGAGAAGAAGAGGAGGACAAGAGGAAGACAAGAGGAGTGGCAGATGACTACATCAGACATCAGTACGCGACATGTTTTCATAATTTGGGGATTAAGACTTCCAGGCTAAGATATTTTCTCGGATTCAATAATTTACAGCTACATATGGTAAGCATTTGTGCTCAACGAGGAGGAACGCCACTCTCAAACCTATATATGTACTGCTGTAGTTTCCTTCAGTGGCCTATCTATGGCTACAATTTTGATATCACAATAATAAGCCGCGAGCCTTCGTAGCGAAAATAGTAATATATTCTTAGCTGCTCTCGCGTACTCTGTGCGAGGAGCAAAACAAAAGAAAAGGCCCCTCTTCGCACGATACAACAAAAAGAAACATCGATGGCGACCCTATGAACCCCTTGACAACTGGTCCCACGTTTTTGGGGACAAACTACTTGGAATTAGTGTAGGGCATTGTTTTCAGTTCTGAATGGGTTAATAGGGGACCCTAGGTCCTCAGTTTGTCGATGTTGGGGTTCTCCCGAGATTCTGTTCTGGAATCTCCGCGTCTTCGAAACGGTGTTCGGTTATGCCTATCTACTACATCCACCCGCATGCAACACGCCGCACTACTGCTGTGCTGCCGTGGCACCTTGTGTTTGTGTTGCCTTGGCCTACTCGCCACAGAAAAAACCATGAACTGCTCCTACTGTAATACTTCCTCCCGACTACGGCCATGCGCGACATGATCACTACACCCCCCTCTTCCCTTCCGAATACGGCCATGCATGACATACTTGCATGACATACAACTGTATGACAATATTGAGGAGTACACCTTTCTCCATGCGACTCGCCCATAGAAGCAACGTTGGGGCTTACCTCCTTTACTCAGGCGTCGAAGGATGTACGTTTACTCTTACATACTTGACCCATTCAGAACTGAAAAAAGTAACTATCCCACACTAATTCCAAGTAGTTTCTCCCCAAACTCATGGAACCAGTTCTTAAGGGGGCGTTACGTATGCATATCCCTCCAAGTATATACTGTATACGTATACGAAGTACGTATAAAATACATACTGAAGTAAAATAGATTTTTCTCGCATTGTGGGTGCATTTGCAAAACAAGGTTGAAAGTTCACTCGTTCGTGTATTCAGGGACAAGTTACTTGGAACTATAGTAGATGTATCATACGTTTGGGTCAATTTTGCAGAGGAGGGACAAATTATGATTTAGCTTATCCAAAGAAACTTCATCCTGATACACGTGGTAGACAGGACACCTACAGCAGTAATAAGAAACCCCCGCTGAGATTTGGAGGGAAAAAAAACATTTCGAGAGTCGTTCTCTTGAAATTAGTGTAGAAAGCACGCTCTCTCGAATAAAAAATCCAGTCTGGGCCCGATTTCCTGTTTCTTATTCGGTGTCCTGTACTGCTGTACAATATGGAGTAATTTTCGTTTCTTGCGAAGTTAAGTTGACTCAGCCTTTGAATAGGAAACACCAAGCGTGGGGGGCAAGGAATCTAAGTAACGTCCCCCCAGAGTCTTCCTTCCTCCCATGGATGACGACATATCGATGACGACACATTGGTAGTGGTGGTAGTGGTGGTGTTGTCTTCACGTTCCTTCCACATCTCGGACAGATAATATCGATAATCTTCACGAAACATGTTTAGGTATGAGGTGTGTCGATCTTTGGATGAAGAAGGGGAACATAGATTTTACTGAAAGGCACAAGTATAAAGTATATGTCACCCTTTCTTTCAGCTTTGATTGATTGATTGGTGAAACGTCGGTGAGAAGTCGGTAAAGCCATTCATTGTGGGGACGGCATTCATATTGGTGTACGTTTGCCGTTTGCCTATAGTATTCAGGGCTGATTGACGGTTATGGTAGGTGTATGTGAATGATATGATTGAGATAAGAGCTGCACATTGTCAGATGGCAAATGGAAGAATAATATAGACCATTCAGATCATAATACAGGTATTTCCCACTTCACTATTTGGATATTTCAACGCAGATCTAGATATATGTCCGATCTTTGCATGATCTGTAGATCTGTATGATCTGTATGATCTAGCTCATCATGTTGCCAGGTGGGACCCGTATAACCCGCCTGATCGCAGCGCATGTTTCCTGGGTTGGATCCGTACTATGAGATATACTAGGATATATATATATTCTATATATATGCAGATCCTGAACGAAAGACCGCCGAAAAGTGATAACTCTATTATTTGTATTATCATCTTTGCCATCCTCACCAATGTGCAGCATGACTGAACTTCAACGTTGATCACTCATGACATTCCCGAAAGCAGAAAACCACGGAAACAAAGGAAACCTATGCGCAACGTCTAACTTCCTTCTACGTCTACTTCCCGCCATAATAAGCGTTATCCACAATCGTGTATAGCACGCTTCCTGCACAAGCTCTCACAGCGGCAGGTGAGGAACTAGATCATCTATAACAGATCATGATATATCTCGTAGATGATCTAGATCATGATCTCGATCTGACGCACGCTATCTTAACCCCTTGAGAACTGGTCCCCCATTTTTGGGGACAAATTACTTGGAATTAGTGTGGGATGGGTTAAGGATAGAGGTGTTGGCACTATGATTCTTCTGAGGGCGGTCACTTGAGCAGCTCTATACTAATACTAAGTCGAAAAATGATTTTGGAGGAAACTAAAAGTGCTTGATATTATACGTATCATATACTCACTCGTATACCCGATATACGATGACGATGACCAATCCCACCATGGTCTCAAGTCTCAAGTATAAAAATAAAAAAACATCAAATTCCGACGGTTTTGGGTTAAGGAGGCTTTAATAGCCTTTACTACTATTAATAGCGCTTACTATTACTACTATTAATACTATTAATACTATTAATAGACCATCCAGAAAACGTTTCAGCCAAAATAGCCAAAATAAGGTATACCCTATACCGTATACCTCTATCGTAAAACGCGTCAATACACAGCAGTGTCGCCATCGTTTCTATTATTAAATAATAGTCCGTGGTCATAAGACAGGCTCCCAGTGTACCACGTGTGTACCATAATATGTGTACGTTGTGATGAGTGAAGTCTACTTGTTGTTCAGAAGGGTCAGCATAGACTGAGCACAGATAGTAAAATAACAGGGAGGTACATTCACTTTTCTTTTTTTTTTCATCCCATTTATGATCTTCGCCCGCCCTTCTGTTCTCTCTCCCTCTTTAGTCGTAACTCAGATCCGGGGTCACTAATTAGGCTCTGCTCCTCCTTCTCCACTACGGTACATATCATACATATCATACATATCATACATATCATACATATCATACGTGCCTTGCAGTTTTATCGCGAGAAAAATTCAGCACTTACTTACTTTCTTCCCTCGTCAACTCTCGTCGAATTGTTCTTACCCACGCTATAATATGCGCTCTCGACAGTTTTGGTGTCATTTGAGAATAGAAATCTCCATACGGAGACTCGAACCCTCGACCTCCAACTTAACAGTCTTCGTGCTTACAGTACCTATTAGACCACCGGGGCGACCGGTTATTCACTGAGTTTATTTGTATTTTATAGTTTTTGGTTGTTGGCAGTTGGCATCAGCATTGCTTCGCGCTTTGGCATTATTATTTCGTGGTCTGGATGATCTGTTCTTTCATTGTTGTGTGTTGGTTGTGGACACTCTCACGCTCTCACGCTTCCCACTGTCAGATGGCAGACGAAATAAGAATAAAAAAGTACTATTAATACTACTCTGTACTCGTACGAGTAGTAGTACCGGAATAGAAGCAAGAATACATTCAGAGCTTTTCCTTCTGAGCCACGTATATAGTACGTAGAGCAAGAAAATCGATGAGTGGAAGGAATAATAATGCTGAACCGGGGAGGAGAGAAGGGCATACACACCTCCTCCTCCTGTGGTCTGTGACCTGTGACCATGCGACTTGTCTGTCCAGAAGGTCGTTGGCGGTAAAGCCTCCCACGGGTTGGGCAGGAAACCCCAAGCGATGACTAGATCATATGGGTCGTAGCCAGCCGTTTCGATATGTTGTGCAGGATCTATCATGTGTGGTACAGATCCGACCCAGGTAACACGTCCGAGATCATGGAGGTTATACGGTTTCCATCCGGCAACGTGATCTAGATCATACAGATCATACAGATCATACAGATCATGCAGATCATACAGATCATATAGATCATACAGATCATGCAGATCATACAGATCATACAGATCATACAGACCATATAGATCATACAGATCATACAGGTCATACATATCATACAGATCATGCAGATCATACAGATCATTTATACTGTATCATACAAATCATGCAGATCACACAGATCATACAGATCATACAGACCCTACAGATCATGCAGATCAGGATTGTATCTGCCCTGAAAGGTCTCGTACTGTAGATCATGAAGTAGGAATGCTCTGGATGATCTGTCAGTGGGAATCGATTATGTATCAGCAGGAATCGCTCATTCAATATTCATCTGCCCGAGGTAAAACTGTCATTATTATTACTGCAATATACTGAAGGTAGTAGTAGTAGTAGTAGTAGTAGTAGTAGTAGTAGTAGTAGTAGTAGTAGTAGTAGTAGTAGTAGTAGTAGTAGTAGTAGTAGTAGTAGTAGTAGTAGTAGTAGTAGTGCGAAGCAGGGCGTAAAATAGGCGCCCGGCTCGTGGTGCGCTGCGCGCACTACGAGTCTAGGCGAGGTACGGCCCTTCGCCAGGGCCCCCGGAGGGCCGCCGGAGGTCGTTTTTTTTTACCGTATATGGGTCAATATACTCAAAATGTGCGTCTAATAACGCGCTTGGTTTAGCTGTGTTTGAAGCCTGCTTCGTCCTCAGGCAGAGGAAAACGGCAACAACAGATCCAATCGAATTCTCAAAGGAAGTGAAGTCCTCTATCCCAAAAGAGGAAACCAGCCCCAAATAAAGCATCTAAGACGAAATCAACACAACCCCCCCCCCCCCCCCCGAAAAAACCGCCTGCGGCGAAAAGCACGCCAAGAAAGTTGTTTTCGCCTGCGGCGCAATACAGTAGTACAAGCACTCGTAGCCTACGGCAAAGAAAGGTGCGGCACAGGAAAAGCGTGGTGTGGCAAGGCAAGCCGCACCATGTCTTCGGTACTACCTGGTGAAAAAAACGGAACTTACCACAGAAAGGTGCGCCAGGGCAACATTTCGCCACCTATTTTACGCCCTGTGGTACGAAGTAGACTATTAATAACTTTGTAACCGTTTCCCGTGCCCAGGACAACACGGCACTTGTGTCACTTGTCAACGGCAGCAGGCAGTCAACCATGGGCGGTTTATATCCGAAACAGCAGTGGGCAGTTGGTATCCGTACAAGAAGTGGCAAAATCTGTAGAACATGATAAATAAATGCGTCAGCCAGAGCCAGTGATGAGCGGTTTTGATCAGACGTGTTTCTTACCAGAAGAAAGTTCCTCGAGAGGTGTCGGACAAGAAATCAAGAAGCCCCTTTGAAATCGACAGACAAGGAACAAGAAATCAAGAAATCGCTTCACTGCTGAAATTAACAGACAAGTAGAGCAGTTTTTCACACCAGAGAGACCCCTATTAATATTTCATACGTACAGTAGTAGTACATAGTAGTAATAATGTGCCCGGACTAAAATATTCGGACCGTTTAGACATAGACATATAATACCAAGTGGTACTTATATTTCGGCCCAGAATGGTACACAGTACACATACATGCACGTCGACCTATCATAACGGAGGGACCGCAGTAGGGGATACATATTCAGGAAAAAAAATCGACCGCTGAACGCCCGGACGACCCCCTGCTGCACGCCTAACACGTGTGTACTCGTCTAATATGCCAGGTAGTAAGCGTTACAGGTGGCAAAGCATGCTCGACATAAAAGACGTGTGCTAAATACGATAGAGGTATAAATAAGGTATACCTTATTTTGGCTATTTTGTCTGAAACGTTTTCTGCATGACCTATGAAAGGCTCCTTAACCCCTTAAGAACTGGTCCCACGAATTTGGGGACAAACTACTTGGAATTAGTGTGGGACATTTTTTTCAGTTCTGAAGGGCTTAATAACCCACAACCGTCGGAATTTCCTAATTCTTGTGTTGAAATATGTTTTCAGTTTATACACTTTAAGCCATGACGTTGTTAATCGGGTGTGCATACTGCTGTAGAGCCCTTTGGTTTTGCTCCAAAAACAGGCTTTGGGGTGACTTACTAATAGTATAGAGCTCCTCAAGTGACCCACCCTCAGAAAAAAAATGGTGTTTGCACCTCTATACCTTAACCCCTTTTGAACTGGTCCCACCAATCTGGGGACAAACTACTTGGAATTAGTGTGGGACATTTTTTTTCAGTTCTGAATGGGTTAAGATAGCATGCATCTGAAACTGCAGAAAATCATACTGGTATGCATGCAGTATGCGACGCCACTTGGGCCAGGCTGGAACTCTTACGGAAGATAGAACAGCCGATTTTCCTAATTGAGAATTGCCTTTCCGATGAGAATGAAAATCGATTTTAGTACCTTGTTATCGTTTAAGAGTTGTATTTCGCTCACGATCAAAATTTAACCTAGAAAATATGTTCCTCGATGGTAGGTATCGATCCACGAAAAAAAATTGAAATCGGCCTTGACAGGCTCGAAAAATCAAGGATTAAAGGGAATTTGCATTTATGAGCGAGGTCCCTCGCCCATAAATACAGATTTTCTGTGATCCTCGATATCTTGAGACTGCCGATGCCGATTTCGTTTTTTTTTTCGTCATCTACGGGTGTCACAACTGACAATAGTTTACAGTTAAAAAGAACACTGTTAGGGAAGTACATCTCTTACAATTCAAAACCCAATATTTTCGATTTCCATTCTCATCGGAAAGGCAATTCTCAATTAGGAAAATCGGCTGTTATAGGGGTGTATCCTACAGTAATTTCGTAATTTCAGTGTAAAAAATGAGCACTGTTTTTTTTTATCTTTGTCCACATACCTCGTAGCTCGAGCTTGAAATTCTCAAGCACTTGTCTGTCGCGTACGGTACAGCACTATCCTTAATAGACTATATTAATAGAATGGTACCTGGTACTATCTACGTATAGCACCGCAGTTCCAGGCATGCGCCATGTGTAAAGTGTACTGGCATCATACATAGGCAAGGATTAGGGGGACGCCCTGTAACGCCTGGTACGGTACGTTTTGCTGCGCCTTGATGCGACTGGTGGGTAAAAATTATCGGATTATTGGTGTCCCTCAGCTCTTCTTGAAAACAAAAGCCGGCAGAGCATGTTTACCCAGCTCGTCTTGAAAACAAAAGCCGGCAGATCATGTTTACTCAGCTCGTCTTGAAAACAAAAGCCGGCAGAGCATGTTTACCCAGCTCGTCTTGAAAACAAAAGCCGGCAGATCATGTTTACTCAGCTCGTCTTGAAAACAACAGCCAGCAGAGCAGTTTCCCCCCCGCCCCCCCCCCCCCCCCCCTCTCTCTCTTGCTCTCTCCCTCCCTCTAGCTTGCAAGCGCGCGCTTGCTTCGTTCGCGTGCGCGCGTACTTCGTTTACGTACGAGTACGTACGTGCGTGCGTATGCAAATACAGGGGAAAACAACACTTTGCGTCTCCCCTATGCACGCATCAGCCACTCGCGTAGGGCCGTACCATCGGCGTGCATCGAGAGTGACCGCAACAAAACCATAAACCACACCCACAGAAAAGAAGGAAAAAAAAACACACCCACACACCCACACCCACATTTTAATCGATTCAATGGGATCTATGGTAAGCAAGGGGCAGGGGAATCTGATGGCCCGGGCCCACCTCCTCTCGGAGGCTCGTTATCTCGGATAGCACGGTTAAACACCGCCGACCACCTATAGGCCGGACGGGGCCACTCTCTATCCGACGGCAGAAAAAATGACCTCACACTCTGACTCTACCCAACGGCATACAAACCATCAACCTACCGGAAAAAAAAAAAACGAATGACAAAACCTGTCTAAAACTTGTTCACCAGCAACGTCTTACTGCTGTCGTAGCCTAAACTTGTTGAACAATCAGCGACAATCGTGGTATGGCTTAAAAACTTGTTCAACCACGGGACGTGTTAGCTGCCGCCATCCGCGCTACTACGGCCGCCCCCGAGCCAAGTGGTTCTCTCTTCTCGGCGAACCATTTCCTCGACCGTAAAATAAAACCCGCTCGCGTCCACCGCGCCCCTTGCTCCCCCCTCCCCACCCTTCGCCCGGCCACCAGACCCAACGCCCTCGACTGCCCCGTTGCTTACCCCTCCCCACTCCCCTCCCCCCCCCTCCCCTTCTTGTGGAGGCAATGAGGCATCGTCGTCGCTGCCTCCGTTAGCGCCGACAGAGGCCGGGAGTACGCCCGCTTTCCGGCCGCGGTTGATCACCTCTAGCGCCAAGTCCCACTTCTCGACACGCGCGCACGCAGCCGCGGCGGTGTTAAAGCTCACCATGTCCGGGCTAAACCCGAACCCCCGCAGCTCTTCCAGCAGCCGCAAGGCCTCTTCCCACCGCCGCGCCCTCCCGCACGCGCCCATCGCCGTGTTGAAGCTTATCAGGTCGGGGGACGGGACGGGAGCTTCTAGTCCGGACGCGGCGACCGCTGCTCCCCCCCCGCGTGACAGTTCCCGCCGCTGCTTCGTCTTCCCGCGCTTCATCTCCGCCAGCACTTCGAGGGCGCCTTCCCACTCCCCGGCCCTCTGGCAGACAGCCAGGACGGTGTTGTAGCTCTTCAGGCCGGGCACGAGCCCTGCCTCTCGCATCTCCACCAGAAGCTCCTGCGCGCGTCTGCAGGAGGCTCGCCCCTCGCTCGCCGCGTCCTCTCGCGCGGCATAGGCACCAACCCCCGCCGCCGCCGCTTCCGCTTCCGCCGTTCCTGTCGCTGCCCCTTGAGCGCCACCGCCCTCGAACTCACTACCCATGCTACCCCCCCTAAGGCCCTCCTCCCCCTCGCCGAGGGGATCAAGGCTTCGGCCTGGCACGGCGGACCGGTTGACGCTTCGAGCGACGGCGGCGATCACCGCGTTGAACACGACGACGGTCGGCGCGACGCCGGCGGCCTTCATGTCGCGCAGCAGCTCCACCGCGCGGTCCGCCTGCCCCACGGCACCGCACGCCGTGATCGCCGAGGTGAACGAGTACGCGTCCGGCGCGGGCAACGAGCGCTGCCCCGTTCCGCCGCCCGTTCCTCCGCCCGCTCCCCGCACGGCGTCCCCGCTCACCATGCGGCCCAGTATGGAGGTGGCCTTTCGCCACTGCCCTTGCCCCCTGCAGGCATGCATCGCGCAGTTAAAGCTCACGGTGTCGAAGATCCCTCGCTCTTCCATCTCCTTCAGCAGGTCCAGAGCCGGCGCCCACTCTCCGGCCCTCGCGCAGGCCGCCATGGCGGCGTTGTAGCACACCAGGTTAGGCCCCGCGTTCGACAGCGACGTCTTCGCGGCGTGCCCCGTGGCCTTCGCCGCCAACCTCTCCGCGTCCCAACCCGCCTCCGACGACTGCTCCACCGCCCACGCAGCCGCCCCGGCCGCCCCTCGTCGCTGAAGAAGCCGCAGCAGGTCAAGTGCGCGCTCCCACTGGCCGGCCTCCCCAAGGGTAGTCATGACCGCACCGTAGCACCCGAGGTCGGGGGAGAGCCCATGCTTGCCTGCCTCCATCTCCTCTAAGAGCTCCACAGCACGTTCCCACTTCCCCCCCGCCCGCAGACACGCGAGGGACGCCGCGAAGCTCTTGATGTCGGGGCGGACGCCCGCTTGGCGCATTCGCGGCAGGAGCGCCACCCCTTCTTCCCACTGCCCCGCCTTCGCGCACGCCTCCATCGCGGAGTTGAAGCTCACCGCGTCCGCTCGCGGCCACGCCGCTTGTGGCCACGCCGCATCCGCGTCCGAGCCGTTGCGGTCTGCTGCGCTCCTGCTGTTGCGTTGATCCCCGTTGGTCTCGGTCAAATTCGGGCTCGAGGTTAACGCTTCGCTCGAGGAAGCCGCGCTTGGGGAAACCGCAGTTGGTGTTGCCGAGTTTGAGGCTGCCGCGATTGAGGCTGCCGGGGGTAAGGCTGCCGTGTTTGAGGCTGGAGCGGTAGGGGTTTCCGCGTTGGGGGTGGGGAGGCTTTGGTCGGAAGGGTAGGCGGTAGTGGTCGAGGCGACGCGCGTCCCTTCGCCCGTGGTCATTCTGTCGAGGAGGTCGAGCGACCTCCGCCACTGTCCGCCCCGTCCGCACGCCGAGATGGCCGCGTTGATCGCAACTACGTCCGGCGTCAGAGGTCGATTTCGACCTTGCTTTCGCTGCTGGTTTTGATCTTGCTTGCGCTGCTGCTGCCACTCCTGCTGCTGCTGCGCTTGCTGGTGGTGGTGCTGCTGCTGGCCATTGTCAGGGTCCGCCTCCATCTCCTCAAGCAGCGATAGCGCGCGTTTCCATTGCCCCGCCCGACCGCAAGCAGTGATGGCGGTGCTGAACGTGAACACGTCCGGGCTGACACAGTCCGCCCGCATCTCTGCCATCAGGCCCAAGACAAGCGAGCAGCCTTCATCCCTCTGCTCGGCGCCGGCGCTGTCTCCGGTGGCGCTGTCGCCCACGCAAGCATGGGCAGCGGCGTTGTAGCTGACAACCTGTAGTCACGAAAGGAAACCCACCGCGGTATGAAATATTAATATTCAGCCAGGGGCAGTCAGGTCAGGAAACTGAACATCTGGAATTTTACAAAACATTCAGTAGCACATATATAGGTCTAGTCTACAGTAGAAGCAAATATGCTTTCGTGCAAGACAGCGGCGTGGACCCTTGACTGACTGCCTCCAACACCAAAATGTACATTAACCCATTCAGAACCAAAAATGTATCCCATACTAATTCCAAGTGGTTTGTCCCCAAATACGTGGGACCAGTTCTTAAGGGGTTAAGGCCAAAAATAGGTAACATGGTACATATCAGGGTTGTTCACTGGTCTGGCCAAACCTCGCGGGTCAGGTCGGGTCGGGTAAGAGGGTGAGCCGACCCGACCCGACCCGACCCGACCCGACCCGACCCGACCCGACCCGACCCGACTCGACCCGCGAAACTAAAAAAAAATGACCCGACTCGCGGGTCGGGTCATGACCCGTGACGACCCGTGAAAAAGAGGCCTTCACGGAACCAAAAACACCGGTCGTCTATCATAGCAAGCACTCTTGTCCATAAATATATAAATAGAAGCACCGTGTGGGTTACAACTCTAACTATGAATATAAAACGGTCCATATAGCAGAATGGTACGATATTTGTACGCAACTGCAAGGCTGAGTAGTAAGACGTACCTCGAGTACTTTGTTTTGTTTCGTTTTCCTTTGTTTTTGCCTTCTTCGTGCTCTTTTTTCTTTCGGGTGTTCGTACGTTGTACGGACCATGGGTATATTCCTGGTATTATTTCATTTGCAAATGATACGGGATGGTATACCACAGGTCGTTAGCACCGTTACCATTCCTTTGTGCATTGGTAAAATGGGGTGCACTTATTACTATTTTGTGCTTGTTTTCTTCCATGGAGGCGTGTCATTTTAGCCTGTTTTTGTGACCACGGGCTAGCTTTCTTAGGGAAATGGGTTATTACGTTGTTACGGTTACGGGGGGCCATAGTAAAATACATACTAATCAGCACCCACGATTGACACAAATACCAAATCAGGTATCCCTCCATTTAGACACCATATTCGGCTATGATTACTATAATACTATGGCCCTCCGTAATAGACTAGTAATAGTCTAATGTGATAACATCATCGCCATCACACCAGTGCAGTTGTTAGCATAGCACAAGACACCTGGTAAGAAACGGTATATATAGTTGGCCGAGGTTGAGTTTATTGTGCGGGAAAGGGCGCCCTCTATACCAACTTCAGTACAACGGCTTGCGGATTTATGGTTTTCCTACGAAGGACAGCCTGGCTTTCTTCGAGCTCGTTTGGGTACTATTACCAGGTAAAAAGTATAATAGCTGTCCTGTACTACTGACTTGTACACAGACTCAATCACCGCATACTGTTAATGCCAGTACTATGTACCACACCAGGAACTTATTTACTACTGTGGGCAACGCGACGCTAGCGCCACGGGCGGAGCCGTGGCCGTACCGCTAGTAACATATAAAGGGAACTCTGACATTTTCTATAGGGTCTCCCGGTTTCACCCAGCTCAATTGGACTCTCAAAAGGGGCCCTTCAGTCTTAGGCGGCCGAGTAAACTAGCAACTATTGATAGCTTTGCTCAGAGTCAACAATTAATGAAACTCTCATATTTAGGGCTAGGAGTTGCAAGTTGGTCGGGCTTCCCGACTAGTTATTAATTGGTCCCGACTAGTTATTAGTCGGCTGGCGAGGCAAACCAACTACCTGACTTGGGTTTCAAAAACCACACACACGTCGAGTCACAAACGCGCCAATCAGATATATACAAACACGCGGAACCTCTCAAAACTATCGCCCGCAACCAACTGCTGTAATACCTATACCTAGCCAACTATTTCCAACTATTGCCAAATAAATAGTAGGCGACTTTTAGTCTCGTCACCCAACTCAGCCACCGCCCTACAGTAGTACAGTAAGCTACAGTCGTACATCACTCATTTTTATAATGCACTGTGGTCGACTCACGTTCGGGAAAACGCCCTCCGCCCGCATGTCGCTCAGGAGGGTCAGCGCCCGCCGCCGCTGCCCAGCGTTCCCACAGGCCGTGATGGCGGCGCTGTAGCTCACCACATCGGGTCGGACTACCGCCTTCCCCAGTCCCGGGCCGCCGTCGGTGATTGGTCGAGACTGTCCGGTGGCTGCCATTTCATTGGCGGAAGCATCGCCTAAGCCTGGACCGGCGTCGGTGATTGGTCGAGACGGTCCGGTGGCTGGCATTTCATTGGCGGAAGCAGCAGCAGCAGCAGCAGCATCGGCGGCGGCAGCGGCCTGTCGCATGCCGTCGAGGACCGATAGCGCTTGCCGCCAGCGGCCGCACCTTGCGAGAGCTGTGATGCACGCGTTGTACCTACAAAAAAAAACAGTGGTTGAGACGAATCACAGTCGACAGAAAGGAGCCAACAAAAAAGGGCAAACAAAAAGAGAAAGAGGTCAGAAAAAAGAGAAAAATATATGTATCATAGTTTTTTTCAGACAAGAGACAGGAAGAGGCGAAAAATAAGCAAAAAAAGAGGCAAAGAAGCAGGCGAGGGGAAGACGTGCTCGAGGGGAAGAAGAGAAAGCCAGAGAGGCAAGACATGCAGGCAGGAGGGCAGACGAACGGCCAGACCGACTATTAATAACAGATTATAAAAAAAAAAGGGGACACGAGCCTACTATGCGGTAGACGACATATAACTATGAGGCTAGGTTGGAGAAGAAAAAGCTTTGAGGGACTGGAATAATGAGGGCCTGTCCCCGCTAGAAAACGCCTACCATCGTGACGGGGATGGGGGATCGTTTTGTCACTTTTCTAATCCCGACCCAGAATAAAACGGATGCAGCTTCGAACCAGTTCTCCCTTTCAGATAGTGGAGGATAATAGTGGTGGCAGCACTTCTCGTGGACGGTGCTACCATTCATCCCTCCCGTGTAAACGGGACCTCTGGCGGACGCTCGAGTCAAAAGTGTGAACAGCTCGAGACGGAAACACACCACCACCGCCACCAGAAAATGTCCATGTGACAAAACGATCTGCTGTGCCGCTGTATGCTGTATATGGTCCGTCACACTGTACGAACACATGCAAACGAGTAGTAGCTCTATAATATTCTCAATGTCAGATCTGCAGCTCAATTCATAGTATGCCACTGCCTGCTGCAGCACTATTTATAGTACTGCTGACGCTGTAGGTTTGGTACCGCCAAAGAAAGATGAACAGACAAGAAGTGATGCGATACTGTATCTCATGGCAGGAATATTCCGCCTTCTTTAGCTGGTAAGTGATGACAACACCAGATGCTGTATATCATGGCGGGGATATTCTACCAAGTTGCAGAATCTCGTAAACTATGTTCGATGCACAAACGTTGGCACGCTGTCCCCCTCTGAGCTGGGTACTTTCTACTGTAGTAGACGCCGAGCAGCATGGTGCGCGGTGCCTTAAGTTTTGTTAGGATATTGAGGGGGGAGCACCGAGGGCGTTTCATCTTCCATCACAATAATGGCACCATCACACTATCACATATTCGTCACGCATATATTTATGTATGTTATGTGTCGTGCGTCGTGTGGCTTGTGACGCTCGCCGAAAAATATACCCGACACCAGGTGTCTGGTGCCTGATACGACTACGTACTTGCGCGAGTAGAATCGTACTTCTCATCTCCCGAGTTCCCCCCCCTTCCTGCGCTTCCTTGGGATCCTGTATTCTGACTCATCTTGCCGCTGCCGCTGCTGTACCGCTACGGCGATCGCTAATGCTAACGCTAGCGCTAACGCTAGGCTAACGCTAACGCCAACGCCAACGCTAACGCCAACGCCAACGCCAACGCCAACGCTAGCACTAACGCTAACGCTAACGCCAACGCTAACGCTAACGCTAACGACAACGACAACGCTAACGCTAAGGCACACGCTAACGCCAACGCTAATGCCAACGCCAACGCTAACGCTAACGCTAACGCTAACGCTAACGCTAACGCTAACGCTAACGCTAACGCTAACTTTACCGCTATTTGATGTATCGTATACTGTACCAGGTAGACAGTACGCATACTGCACCAGGTACACATACAGCACGTATGTAGAACAGGGCAGCACCGCCGTGCCATCAAAAAGAAAACGAGAGTATGCCTAATCTTGGAAGTAAATTATTACAGGGGCTTAAGAAATCGTGACGCCGTTGTCTGGAAGTTAATGTACAACACACGCTTTCCACTAGTACACCGGTGAGAACCTCCAGCTGGGCCAGCATTCCTGTTTCTACTACAAATATCAGTATGAATTCTACTGCGACATGATACGTGTCCTCGATACACCCTATCTCCGTACTCGTACGACGCAACAGGGAGTCAGATGAACAAACAAAACAGACACAACAGACGTAATTATATAATACAAAGAACGACTTATGCCGTAATCGATAAACGTTAAGGCTGCGCCGTGGCAGCCCCAGCCAGTACACTGGACCCGAACAGTGCACTGCTTCGGGGAGGCCGAGTTCGGTCGCAGCGAAGCCCCCCCGGCTGGTGAGGGGGGCTTGCCGGAGGCGCCCCCGGAGGGCCCCACTGGAGGCGTGTTGCCGGGGGGGCGTTTTTACGCGCTTTGGCTTCACCTAGAGCTACTCGTAAAACTACTGCTGTATATATGACTAGGGAATCAAAGGCCCTCCCGCCCCCACGGCGGTAGGGCCATTAAAGCAAGTAGTAATGGAGATGACAGAGGCTCAAATTAAAAATAATATGTAGGAATCAATAGGAAACAAATTGACTACGAATATTCCACAGAAGATGCTCCGAGTACCTTGGAGTAAAGTAAGGAGTATTGGAGATAAAATACTTCAGGTACTTCGTCTACTCGGAGTATTTCGGGGTTCGATACTCCGGGATACTGCTCGTACTCGGAGTATTTCGGGTATGCACACTCTCGATACTGCTTGTACTCGGAGTATTTCGGGGTCCGATACTGCGGGTACTCCTTGTACTCCGAGTATTTGGGGCTTCAGTACTGCTCATACTCCAAGTACTCCGAGTATTCAGGCCGCCAGTACTCTAATACTCTTAAGTACTCGGAGTACGAAATGTACTCGATACTCGGAGTATACTCTGAGTGCCAAGTACGTTCAATGCGTTAGGAGCCTTTTGCATCATTTTAAAGACTCGGCCGTCATTCCTCCCGGGTTCTGGGAGCATGTGACTGGCGTTTATAGCACTTCGAATTTCACAGATGCTCCCATTACCTCGGAGTATAATAATTAGAGTATTTTCGAGAAAAACATAATTTAGGTACTTTGTGTATTCGCAGTATTTCGGTGTCCAATACTTTCGATACTCGGGAGTACTCGGAGTAATTTCGATGATTTTACTCCACTATCATACTGCTTGTACTCGAGTATAAGTACTGCTCATACTCCCAGTACTCGGAGTATTTAGGCCTTCCTTAAGTACTGCTCATACTTCAAGTACTCCGAGTATTTTGGCCATCAGTACTCTTCTAATACTCTCAGTACTCGGAGTACGAAAAATACTCGATACTCCGAGTGGTTGTTTGATGGAAAACATATTTATAATAGATGTGGCCAGGTGGGGCTGGCTGCTTCCTGAGAGCACGTTGTTTGTTGTTGTCGGCTGTCTCGCGGTCATCGCGAAAGGTTTTCCAGTTCGCAGTATTTCTAAAGTTATTGATCGAAAACAAAATGTACAATGTCCTTCACGGACCATAGTATTACGTACTGCTGCAGCAGCCTACTACACATTTTCCGTACGCACGTACAGTATATACAACAGGCACATTGTATGTACGTACGTACGTACGTACGTGCACAGACAGCATAATGACAGCATGATGCAGGCTCATGATAATGCCACGTGAGCATGTCACCTGAGCATCGCTCTGAACGTGGTGTATCGTCGAAGAGCTATGATGGTGTCTCGCGGCACGGTCTAGCCTGGTATGTGCAGTTGTGGTACCACGATACCTGGTATCATATCGTATTGCGCCGCATTCGACAAAATGGCCTATTTCTTGCCATCCCTCCTTGGAGAGTGATCGAGATTTGTTGCAAAACCAAACCACCACCACCACCACCAGCAGCAGCGACACGTTTCTGCTGCTGCTGGTGATCAGCTGGTGGTGGTGGTGGTGGTGGCGGTGCTTGACTTGAGGACGGCTGTTGGTGCTCTCTGGTACCTGCTACCTGGTACCTGGTATGGGGTGGAATACGATACGAGTACGTAGGCGACCAGAGCGAGGATGGACGATACAATCTACCGCAACGCACTGCTGCAATACTCGTACGTAGAGCAGTCGCGAATCGCTTTGGCCACGACGACAAGCACGGCGCACGTACGAGTTGTATTACAGTATGCCAGCCTACGACGTAAGAAGACGGTGCCGGGCATGCCGGCGTAGGGAGAAGCGTGCTTTGAATGTGTGGGAGAAAAAAATGGATTTTTTTTTGTTTGCTTTTGCTCCACTCTAAGTTGCTATGATAAAGTGGGCATCAAAGATCACTTGATTAAAGTATTGTTTTTTGGGCATCAGACGAACTATATATAATAGATAGATACGTACGTCGATTTTGGGCCATGGTTTAAAGGCAATTGGGTAGTAGATTGAAGGGAAATTGAGAAAAAAAACGGGCGATGGTACAGGAGGGATCCACAGAGCCCAAGCCGTCAATGGTTGAGGCAGCTTCGTCCATTGTGGTCACGGTCTCCCTCCCTCTCTTCCGTCTCTCTTGTGTTTCCTTCTAACGGCGCACCACGCACTTTTATGGATTTCCGGTATATGTTGAGGCGTTGTTGAGGCGTGAATGTGGGACATACCGGAGGTGTTATATACCTGGTACCTTGTACTGCTGTAAGCAGCTCCCACAGCAAGCGTGGTACAAGTACGAGTATCATACCACCAGGTGACTGGCAGCACATACTGGACCAGGCCCAGCCCTACTACTTAAATGTTACTCGCTCACCGCGAAGTTACAAGCGTCTACAGAGTACGTAGACTGCGAGTAATCGTGCGCAGCTTATATCAATTTCATCCCAACGCTAATCGCTAATCGTCTATTTTGAATACCAGGTACCAGGCACTGCTGTGTGCTGGAATGACCGAGTATGGGATTCAGCAGTATATAGACCACGCATACGTACAGGTTAATAGGTTAATAGTCTTCAGCAGGACGGTAGACTCATGATACGCTCGTACATATCATACATACATGAGAGGTAGCACTCGTACACAGACTACGTAATCGTATACCAGTTATGATACAGCAGTACCAGGTACCAGGTACGTACGAAGGCAGCTCACATGAAGAGGTTGAAGGGGGGCGACCCCTCAATCTGCACCCGGTGCATCAAGTCCAACACCTCCCTCGCACGCCTCCGCATCCCCAAGTTCACTATGCGCTTCACGAAAGCCTTCTGTCTCGCCACGACCACGCCATCCCCATCCCCGACACTCCTACCCTCCGCGCCCTCCGCTTTGCCCTCCAGGCCCTCTCTGCTCCAGCCAGGCGAGGGACTCGGGTTGCCTGAGGCCGATGCTTCTACTGTTGCTGGGTCAGAATCAGTGCCCTCCTCCCCTCGTTGAAGAGCAGCCATCCCCTCTCCCGAGGTGTCGGCACCCTGCCCGTGCTGGGACTGATGCCGATGCTGGTGTTGGCGCTGGTGCTGGTGCTGGCTCTGCCGGAGTCTCGAGCGCTGCTGCTGTTGTTGGGCATCGCGTGCACTGCCGCTGCCTTTCGCTGCTTCCCAGGATGTCGATCTATCCCGTTCCTCGACGAAAGTCGTTTGAGAGTATTCGTCGACGCCCTTATCGCCCATCACCGCGGACGCGCGTCTGGTCTCCAGGGGAAAGCGCCGCATCCCCAGCGTCTCCATCCCCACAGGTACCAGCAGTGTCCGGTGTGTCGCGGCCCGCTCTGTCCTAGGCCTGACTCTAGCTCGTGCGCTGAGCGAGCTGTGTCGATGTCTAATATTGTTGCCGCTATGCTGCGGTACTGCTGTGTACGTGGCGGTGTGTATGAACGCTTGGGGAGACGCTGACGCTGCCGGGCCGTTAGGAGGTAGTCCAGTACTGCCCCCGACCAGGGGACAGGGGTGAGGATCCCCCTGAACACGCATGTTCGACGGCAGTGCGCAAGAGCCCCGTAGAACGGGGCCTGGGCGCTCTGCGCTGCACCTTTTGATTTGTGAACACACACACATGTCTGTGGGTCTCCACATGCAGCTGGAGGCGTCTAAAGGAAGGGGATAAAACTCATAATAAAGCGACTAAATGTTGGATGCATACCCACCCTTCACCTTCTACGACGAAAAATGAAAAAAGGATTTCATATTATGTGCGGAGATAGATGGCGGTCATCACACGGGAGTTGATAATATCTTCCCCTCGTTTACGGAGAGCAGCATTCTGCGATTGCGATTGCCTCGAAACCGCAATCAATCGAGGGCAGATTCAAGTATTCTTGCTGGTTGCTGTGGAGTCCTGCAAAGTCCAAGACATTGGATCGAGCTACGCCACGAACTGCCTGTGCGAGAACACCCTGCTGTCGGATCCAACGGCAAGATCTGGCATCTCCGGAGCGCGAATTTTTCCGAGCAGCTCTCTGTTCGAAGGTCATTTGCCGCGTTCTGTACGAGCGAGCGAAAACCAAAGGTGATTTTGCAAGCACGACATCGAACAAAGCGATCGAATCTGGGGTCTGGGCAGGGGATTCAGTAGCAAAGATACCACCTCCAACAACCGCAGAGATGCCACCCTTGGCTCCGTGTATCTTTGCTGTGCGTATATATACGAGTACGTGCGGTGGGTGCGGGCGGGTGGTTGTTCTGGCGTCTGCTGTTCGAGTACGAGTAGCAGTCCTGAACATGAATTACGAAATCAACGAAACTCATCAGCGGGCCGAGCATAATACGGTATCTCAAACAAAACAGGGAAATACCGTACGCACTGGGATGTCGGGCAAGGGCTTCTCTCACAAAGCTATATATCAGCCACACCACAGCAGAGAGAGACCCTCATGGTCACGCTCATGGGTACAGGCGGGCGGGCGTGTTTGCTCTGTCGCGTGCATCATGCAGTATCTCGAGTACTGCTGCTGCGGCTGCCGTACATCGTAGTAGTTCAGAAGAAAAAAAAAATGCAAAATCAACGAAACTAAAATCTATACCTGCCCGCGGCGTGCACATGGTCGGACGGACACACAGAGAAAGATGGATGTCAGGCAAGGGTAGCAACGGATCCTGGATGTCTGTACCACCACCACCACCGCAGAGAGTAGATACCATACCTTCCATGCTGCAGCGAGAGAGGCATGCACAGGCGGGCGGGAGTGTTTGTTCTGTTTTGTTCATCTTGCAGTATCGAGTACTGAATCTGCCGTACGTACCGTACTTTCTACAAAGTAGTGAGTAGTCCAGAAAAAAGAAAAAAGTAAAGCCAACGGAGAAAGTCTGATGATACCTGATCATGATGTTTGCAGGCAAGGGTAGCAAACAGTACCACGACCACCACCACCACCACCACCGCATATAGTACGTAGAGGCCATACTATCCATGCTACAGCGAGAGAGGGGCGCGCCGGCGGGCGGGCGAGCGTGCATATGTTACGTGGCGTTCATCATGCGGTATCGACCATGCAGTATCGACTACTGCGGCTGCTGTCCAGAAAAAAAAAACGGGAAGAAAAAACCACCTATTACGTACGTAAACTTACTCGTACTGCCGGCGCGCTACCGTATACTCGTACTGTAATCAACATAATAAGATAACACAGCCCCTGGGACGAATTTCCGAGACGATCTTCTCCAATTTTCGGAGCCGATTTTCTCGAAAACAAGGGGGGCACACACTATCAATACTGCTGTACTGTAGTACACAGAACGCAAATGGCGGCCTTGAGAAGGTCTCGCCGAGATGTTGTACTTCCACAGACGCATCGCTCGGCGTCTGCACTCTCTCTCTGCTGTACGTAGAGAAAATCAACCTACTCGTATATACAACAAGCAGTACGTGGAGCGGGTGTTTTCTGATCACCCGTCGTGTTATACGGTAAAATCGTTGTTCTGTACCACTCTGTACCTCAATATAATGATTTTTTGTGCATTATATTCAAGTACAAGCGTTTCTTATATTTAGGGACAGAGGGGTCGTGTGTGTGGTGTGTGGTTTGTCTCATGTGGTAAAACGAAAGATGGATGTTGATCACCCGTCGTGTTATACGGTAAAATCGTTGTTCTGTGCCACTCTGTACCTCAATATAAGGATTTTTTGTGCATTATATTCAAGTACAATAGTTGCTTATATTTAGGGACAGAGGGGTCGTGTGTGTGGTGTGTGGTTTGTCTCATGTGGTAAAACGAAAGATGGATGTTGATCACCCGTCGTGTTATACGGTAAAATCGTTGTTCTGTACCGCTCTGTACCTCAATATAATGATGTTTTGCGCATTATATTCAAATACGATCGGTGCTTATATTTAGGGACATAGTGGTCATTTGATGGGTGTGTGTGCCTCATGTTGTAAAACGAAAGATGGGTGTCCGGCAAAGGTACCAAATAATATGCAGCTACAACTACAACTACAACTACAACACTGCATTGCAGAGAGGCCACCACTTTCAGCTACAACTAACTGTAGAGGGAGAGAGAGGTTTCGTGTATCCTTGCTGTGGGCACGTGGATGCCTGCGTGTTCGGGTGCTTGTTATAAGGCTTAGTTCGCCCGAACTAAGCCTTATAGCATGCTCACCATGCAGTACTATCGCAGTCTAGAAAAAGTGATGAGTCAACGAAGATCTTACATGTCACCTACGCACCAGGTATCTACTGCATATACTACGTCGGACATGAAAATTACCGGTATATCGTAAACAGGATCCAAAAAGAAAAAAAAAGTGATTTGTCTGTTGCTTTTCTCGTGTCGCTGAAAACGCGCGAGACCGTGAGAAAGCAAACATAACATCGATGGAAATTTAGGAGCAGCAGTGGGAATGATGCTGAATGAACTATCTGCCAGTGATAAAAATGAAGGCATGCCTTGTACCGCGTCACCAGAACTGTGACCACGGCTTGTCGAGAAGACCGCTGCTGAGGTTAAAACTTCCAGCTGGAACATAAAAGTGAAGATTGAAAAAAACGATTTTCAACGAAGATCATCTCACCTTCCCCGCTGGGCATAAAGTTACAGTATGTTATCTTGCCATCTCCAAGTCTTCCACGCCTCGGACATATATATCATGACCTAGCATATATGTATACAATATAGATAATCTAGATGGTAACCTGCCGTTATGACATGTTGTGAAGGATCTGTTGCAGTACAGATCAAACCCAGGAGACATGTGATATATCATGCAGAGTGTACGGCTCCCACCCGTCAACATGAGCTGGATCATACAGATCATACAGATCATACAGATCGGTCTAGCCTGAAATATCTAGATCATGAAGTAGGAATGATCTGTATGATCTGTATGATCTGTATGATCTGTATGATCTGTATGATATGTATGGTCTGTATGGTCTGTGTGATCTGTCCGAGGTGTGAAATCTTATTATTATCTCTCATCATGTGTCGAGAATCAAACGTTGCCTATAGTCTGCATTGGTATGTCCCACAAACAATCGAGCTGTGTAAGGTGACTCTTAATGGTTGAGGTGAGACACAGAGTATCTATCCCCTTGCAGGTCTGCCTGTTAAGGGGCTCCTTCGGTCATAAAAGAAGAATACTTGAGCAAGACTTGAGTGTTGAAACAAAAACGTATTTTTTACAGCAGCAATACTATTTCTGGTATAATAACATCATATCAGTACTCCCTACGGAACACGGCATATCTCCAGTTCTAATGTCCAGACCTCTGACCGACCAACGTATAGCTTGTTCGTTATAGTCTCTAGGAGGTGTTGGGGCTTTTGGATTTGCAAGGGAGCGTAGGCATTGCTGTGTTTGCATCACGAAACGAAAGTGCTCCGCAGCAAGACTTATAGTACTTTTGATCGTTTCGGAGCTCCTGTTTGGTATCTACACTCTGCTGTGGCCACGTAGGGCGCTACGTGCGGTCGAACTAGAGGCCCAGGTAGGTCAATCTACTATTAATAGCGCTCGGCGTTCTCGTCGAACATCTCAGTTAAAACAGTATCAGCAGCCGGAGAAACTGCCATTTTTCAAATTCGACTTTGGGTACCAGAGGCATGGCGATTCTTTTTTTAGTAAGAGGCACTTTTCGTGATGAAAAAGGCGTCTGAATGATACGCCTCCTGAGACAGAAATGTTGACCATAACCTACGCTCTCTAAAAATACTCACCGGTTGGCAGCATTATAACTAGAGAAAAGTCGTTTTCCGTAGGGAGTCACAAAATGGTAGAAATTTTACCAGAAATAGCATGGCAACTGAAAATATATACTGGTATATATATATTTGCTCTAATATGTTTTGCCCGAAGGGACCCCTTAAACATATCCTTGGTGTTGCTCACGTTCGTGTAGAAGCAGAAGTAGGAGATGAATAGCCATAGTGTTGCTCACGTTCGTGTAGAAGCAGAAGTAGGAGATAAATAGCTATAGTATCGCCACAGCCGAGGTCACATCTGGCGTGGAAGGGCAATCCATTGCCTATCCATTACCATGATTATCCCGAATACGAATGCCATCCAAGTAATACGTAAACGGAGCAGTTATCGACCCTGAGGTAAGTACCGGCCTTCCAAGCCCATACCATTAATATTACAGCTGTATGGTAAAGAAGACACAGACCATGGGCCCAGCAAGAAAGGCACCCGCTGTGACTACTCGTACATACATATCTACGCAAATTACAAGGCAAAAAAAAATTGACACCCCGCCAAACCCCGCAGATTATTCTTTTTCGTAGACGGGGGAGTACTCTAAAACCAAAAGCGAAAAATTTGGACCGTTTTTTCCCCCCTCTATCTTCTCTATTCGTTCAGGGATCACAGCCCACCGATTTGTTTAGTTCTGACTTCTGACCGCTGGAAAGGTGATTGCTGTGCATAATATTAATAGGTGTCGCTTTCTCTTTTTTGTGTGTGCTCTCGACATACGTAGTCCAATTTTTAGCGGTCCCTTCAACATACGCGAGCAGCGGCCTCAGGCGGCCTTCCGAGGGGGTCTCCGGCAACCCTGAGGAAGTTTTGGTACATAATAAATGCCTGGTGCACGTGTAGATATACTGGTATACTGGTACATAGGGCAACTACACGATGAAAGCATGAGCAGATGAAAGTGCGGAACAGGAGCGGGGAGTTACAACTTCTGCTGCGCTATGCCATGGTTTGTGGGTGTGCGTAGGACTGTGGCTGCGAATCAGCTTCAGAAAATGATACAGGAGACATCAGCTCATTCAATGTACGCCGAAATTTCTCGATAACGGGAGTCGACCTTGTATCGAAAAACCATTGGCCAGGTTGTACTGCAGCCAGCCCATCACCCCCCCCCCGTCATATAAATATATGATATATTTATAGGTTGGGTTGGCGTCGGTTGGCAACGACGCTGTAAAACACGCCACTCGCTGCGTGGAGCTAGACAACCAGGGTGCCGTTTTTTTTTGTTATTTTTTTTTGGCGGTCACCAAAGCTGGCGGTCGAGTAGATCATTTGTGCGGGGTGGAGAATCTTTGTTCCGCACAAGGGGAATGGTCGTATCACGTAGTGTTAATATGGTAAGGCGTCCGCGAGGCAGTTACATAGTAAAACCCACCCCCCCCCCCCCCCCCCCCAAGATAAAACACGAACACAAGGCGAACAATAGCACCCAGAAGAACGAGACGAGCAGAGCACCACTCCGCCTGCAAAGACAGACGGACTGAACACGGCCAAGGCTAGCCCTCAAGAAGCATTATGTGCCTTGAGTGCTAGCCTTGACCGTCGCCAGTCCGTTTGTCTCTGCTCGCGGAAGAGTGCTTTGCTCGCGTTGTTTACCTGATTGCTGTTTCTTGGCTTGCGTGTCTTTTTGGTCTTGGTAGGGGGGGGGGGGGGGGGGGGGGGTTGGGGGGTTGGGAGGACGTATGCTTCTGCGCCGGGCATCAACATAAAATTATGTGATAATTTTATTTCGTACTATTGTTCTCAGAATTTTCGCATCTCTGATGGTGATGTAATTGAAATTGCAAGCTATCATGCTGTCTATATTGCTATCCCACACGAAGTAATTTCCTCTCAAACTCACCGCGCAGTACAGCAGTACACCAGGTATAGTACCAGGTAGACAATACGAGTACACAGAGCCAGAATCTAACAAGACAGGCGCGCACTTTGAGTAGCTTTACGCATATACGAAGTATATATCATTATGGGCAATAACCAAAAACGGGTACACCCGCGCCGGTTTGAGTCAAAAACGGGCACAGGATGGAATCGAGTCAAAACACCACATCCCACGAGCCATCACGGGATAGATTGGCCAAAATCACATCGTGCCCGTTTCTGAGGGGTGGCGACAACCAGGCACACTTACTTGTCGGCGCCTACACTTAGACGTGTCCGGATTGTGTTTAGAGGGTTCAGGTCCGGGTGGGATCGGGAGCAGGGTCAGGGGTCAGGGGTGTTGAGAGGCAGATGGTTCTGGCGGCAAGCATGTGTGTTTTACTTGGTTTCAGCGTGTACCTGAAATGCACCCTATACTACAGCAGCAGTCGTATTACAGTAAAAATACATCAGTCGTATCATACGTACATACCAGGTGTTGTATGTTGATACTGCTGTGCATACATATATAATAACAGCACCATATGTGTGGATGGTCGTGTCACTCTGAAGACATACGTACCCAGGTGCGTAAAATGGTTGAAAATAGTTTAAGCGAATTGTGAAAAGGCTTGGAAGAAAAGCTTGAAACAACGAAAGAGCGGCCGCAGACGCAGTGGGGAGCGAGGCACACTGTAGGCAAGTGGTTTAAGCAAAATATATCACCAAAAACGGTTGAAAGCCAAGCATAATAGACATTTACAGTTGTACCTGGGACAGTATCTCTCAAAAATGGGTATAGTTTATTTTTGGCCAATCGCGTGGCTCGCTGGGTGTGTTTTTTACTTGATTCCAGGCTGTACCCGTTTTTGAGTGAAAACCGACCGGGTATGTCCGTTTTTGGTCACATTTGTTTTTGGCCAATCGCGTGGCTCGCTGGGCGTGTGTTTTTTACTTGATTCCAGCATGTACCTGTTTTTGAGTGAAAACCGACCGGGTATACCCTTTTTTGGTTATTGTATACATTTACAGTTGTACCCGGGACAGTATCTCTCAAAAATGGTTACAATTTGTTTTTGGTCACATTTACAGCTGTACCCGGGACAGTAACTCTCAAACATGGGTGCAATTTGTTTTTTGGCCAATCGCGTGGCTCGCTGGGCGTGTTTTTTACTTGATTCCAGCATGTACCCATTTTTCAGTTTTGGTTATTTATTTTGGTTAACCACTTGCCTACAGTGTGCCTCGCTCTCCACCGCGTCTGCGGCCGCTCTTTCGTTGTTTCAAGCTTTTCTTCCAAGATTTTTCACAATTCACTTAAACTCCATTCAGCCATTTTACGCACCTGGGTACGTACGTCTTCAGAGTAATATATACGACCATCCACCTAATATACTGTTGTATGTGTGCACAGCACAGCAGTATCAACATACCTGGTATGTACGTATGATATATACGACTGCTGTAGTATGTACAGTACAGTAGTATAGGGTGTATTTAAGGTACACGTTGACCAAGTAAAACACACATGCTTGCCGCCAGAACCCCTCTGCCTCTTAACACCCCTGACCCCTGACCCTGCTCCCGATCCCACCCGGACCTGAACCCTCCAAACATCATCCGGACACGTCTAAGTGTATAGTTAGGCGCCGACGAGTAAGTGTGCCTGGTTGTCACCACCCCTCAGAAACGGGCACGATGTGATTTTGGCCAATCTATCCCGTGATGGCTCGTGGGATGTGGTGTTTTGACTCGATTCCATGCTGTACCTGTTTTTGACTCAAACCGGCGCGGGTGTACCCGATTTTGGTTATTTCCCTATTATTCTTATTATTATTGCTCCATTTGCCATGTTACAATGTGCAGCTCTTACTTCAATCATACCATCCACATATCCACATGTATTTATCAGTCATCCCTGAATACTTGACAAACTTATACCACTAATACAGTCTCCTTTATGAATGCCTTTACCGACTACTTATATATATATAATACAAGGTCCCCCTTCGGGATTGTGGTATGGCTTCAAATCCCGGGGGTATCGCAAGCTTAAAGGAACAACATGGCAGGCGTTTGTTCCCCGTACCAGCTACAACTCCTATGTAACCACCGGGCAGGCAAGAACGAAATGCCTTAAACAAAAGTTATTAAAAGCTACCAGGGTAAAGAAAATAAAGTAGCCACCGGGCAGGTGATCGGGCTATTAATAGTAACACCGACCAGCCAAAACGACTTTATTATGTAGTTATAAAATGAGTATGTATATCCAAATATCTGCCTCCGGAGGGCCCTACTTAGTAGGCAGCACCTGACTGCGGTGGCCCTCCAAGGGGCCTCCCGTGACATTGGGGCGGTTTTGGTGCATAAACACGAAGACTACACTTTACCTGGTACGAAGTATACATATAGGGTATTTAGGCGATGAATGCATGTCCTATCATAAATGCATGCACGTGCGGAAAAGGGAGGGGAAGCTACTATTGAAGGTGTTGTGACGTTAAGTTTTGGGGTTTGTGTAGGACTACTTGCAGGTACGAATCAGCTTTCAAAAAACAACAGAGGACATCAGCGCAGCCCATGTTCACCGAAATATCTCGATAGCCAGAGTCGATGTCGTATCGATAAAAACGTTGGCCAGGTTATATCGTACCCAGTCCATCGCCTTTCCCTACCCCTCCTCCAACGCCCCCCCCCTTCCCCCTGCCCCCCGAGTCGATGCTCTATCGAACAACCGTTGGAGAGATTGCATCATAGCTAGCCGCGCCCAACCCACGCCCCCCGCCCCCGCCCCCCCTCTTACACCTCCCCCCCCCCCCCCCACTCTCGCTGCCCCTAGTCGAGTTATATCGAAAACATATCGGCGAGATTGTATCATAGGCCAGTCAACGCCTTCCCCATCCCGCACCTCCGCCTCCACCCTCGGCCCTCCCCCCCCCACGACAAAACATGCCACACCAGGGCAACAAGCATCGTCAACAAGCTAACACCGCGAGGGAGACATGGCACCACTACAGAAAGGGAAAGGGAAAGGGAAAGGGGAAGGGAAAGGGCAAGGGGAAGGGCAAGGAGACCGCCGAAGATATCCCTAAGAAGACCCGCTGTGCTATATGCCTCAGCATAACCAAAGCACACCGGACGAGAGCCCTTCTTCCTTGTGTGAGTATCGAGAGCGAGGTGTCATTAGCCGTTTCCCTTCTGGCTGTCAATAGTAGTACTGGACGGTTGTGTTCTGTTTATACAATAAGCAGTAGTTTGTTTGCTTTGTGTGCTTACGAAATATAGTATTAATAGTAGAAGTAGCAGTATCAGTAGTAGTAGCAGTAGTATCAATAGAGGGAACCCGTGTACAAGAATACCAAGGGAAAGCAAACGAGGAAACCTGTTTATAAGGCAGTACTGTAACAACCTCCATCCATTCTGTACAGACCTCCTTTTGTTACTTACTCATTGCGTCTTGCTACTTCTTGTGTGGGCAGGGGCACTTTTTTTGCGGTCACCACCTGCAGAAGTGGGCTGGCTTTGAGACAACGTGCCCGGAGTGCCGGGCTAGGTTTACCAGCGTCACAAGGATCCCCGCAGAAGACTTGGAGGTGAGGAATGAGGAATGACGGCCTCGATGCCGTAAAAGCCCCGTCCGCACTCGATCCGTTCTTGTTTGGAGTGTTGATATCGCATTGGCGACGCACTCTACCGTGGCACCCTGGGCGTGATCACAGTGATCACAGTGAACACAAGGGCCGTTTAGACATGAACATGAAGGCCAAGCGGTCCTTATACTTACGCCCAGAGTTGTATTGTATACCTGGTATGGTATATCATGTATACAGTGTAGCACTAGACTATAGCACTATAAAGCATTACCTGGTAGTACCAGTATAATATGGAGGGAGTATTCGGTGCAGTACATAGGGGGAGTATCTTACTTTGGGTCCAATATTTTGTGACATTCTGCATTATATTCTTAATATATACCACTGTATACTGTATACAGTATAGATCGATGGGCTCCTTCCTCAGCGGGGGGACTAGATCAGTTTCCATACTGTTATTAATAATAATACTAATACTATTGCGGGGGACCATAGTAAACACTAGTAAATAGGACCAAATATTGTTACCTGTAGTAAAAATAGGTAAATATATAGGTTTTTGTATGTACCGTAGGTCCTGTTTACTAGTGTTTACTATGCTCCCCCATAATAATACTACTGCTGCTGTAGAGCTGTAACATACCGCTGTACTTCTGACAGCAGTAGCCAATATCTTCGCAATCCCGTTGGTACTTACAAGTACAAACGCGTACGAGTAGTACTTTAGTATTAATAGTATACTGTGCTGTATTCGTTACTGCTACCAGGCATCAGTTATGCAATAGTCGATAGGTAGGGTACAAACAGATGTTTCTGTTTAGTATTTGCACCGCCCTTGAGTCGTGTTTAGGGTCAATGCTAACGAACGAAGAAAAACACTAGCAGGTATTATTGTATTATTAATAGAGTGTGCGCGGAGAAGCGCTTTTGGATTTTCTTGACAAAAAAAACACGATTCGCGACAAATTGTTCCTTGGCGTTCTGTCGCGTTAAAAAAAACAAACTCGCGTTTTTTTTCTACGTCACGAATCGTGATATCATTGTAACATGGTTTTGCCCTTTTTTTCTTCGGTTTAGAAAACCTTTTAATGTCACGGTAAATGTGACGGTTCGTGACTAATACCGCGATTTGCAAAAATGTCACATTTTCCTAGTTGTCACGATTCGTAACATCTTGTTTGTGTTTGTTAGGAATGACCCTAAATGCTCAAGCTATACTATGATGAATACCAGCTACCGGTAAGTAGCACGGACTGGATGAAGTGCTCGCTCCTCTTTTGTAGACTGTCTGCAAGCAAGCCACATCCAGGTACATCGCCATTAACGCTTAACCGACTCTACCTTCTTCCGTCTCTTCCGTCTCTTTTTTCTCTCTCTTCCGCTCCATGGCCGTCGTCTGTTTTGCACCACCCGTCCCGCCATGTTGCGCTATAGAAGTATAATCTGAAGTACAACAAGGGCAAGTCTTGCGGGAAGGGGAAGGGGGAGGGGAAGGGGAAGGGGAAGGGGAAGGGGGAGGGGGACGGGGACGGGGAGGAGGAGGAGGAGACCTCTACTGTGCATTTTACCGAACGCACACAGAGCGTTCCGTCCTATTACCTCGACGACTACGACCTCGACGAGGACGACCTCGACGAGGAATACTACGATTTTGACGAGGAAGTGCAACCGCAGGACTTCGAAGACTCCGACTCCGGCGAGGAAGTGCAACCGCTGGACCTCGAAGACTCCGACTCCGACGAGGAAGCACAACCGCAAGACCACCAAGACTACGCCGAGGAGCCGCGACCGGACCCTGAACCACAGGCGAGTGCACTTACTACACTAGGTAAATACTATTAATTGTCTAGTACCACTCTCGAGGTACACAATCCTCAGAAAAAGAGAAAAAAAAACGGAAAACAACTGGAGCAAATCGTGGACCTTATCGTACATCGGGGGGCTCGGTAAAATACCGAGGTGAATTAAAAAGAAAAAAATGATACTACAGTAGTAGCAGTGCAGGAGTTGAAGATGGAGTCTCCGGGTGCAGGAAGGAGCGGGGACACGCTACTTGTGGTCACACAATTCTGGTTTGTGTACGTATAGACTTGATATTCTCTAGCTAGCTCTGGCTTTGTCGGTGCTATCGTTGCCTATTAAATGATGCTTTCTTTGAAGGCGAGTAAGAGTACACCGTAAAATAGCGTATTCCTGGGGAACGGATATTATTTAGCTGACTCCAGACGTGTTCTCGTACGCAAAAACAACTATCGTATATCTGGGGAACGGGTACCATTTAGCTGGCTCGAGATGTTTTTTTATTCTGTAAAATGGTATTTTGGTGTAGGATAGGTGTACTTGACAGCCTGAACTGAATCATACCCCCCCCGTGTAGTTTTGCCACTATATACTGCGTTCGCACTGCGCTGCTCTGCCCAAGTACTCCCACTCCCCCCCCCATGTACATACGCTTATTCCCCTTCGGGTACACTGCACTGCACTGCTCTGCTCTGCCCTAATATCCCCACCTCTCCCACATGTACGCCTTTCCTCCCCTGGTCCGATTGCTCTGGTCTGGTCTGCTCTGCTCTCGTATGACGATGCTCACAACATTCATTTCCCAGGATGAGGTGCCTAGGCCTCAACAGATGGCCATGCCAGGCCCGGCTCCGGACTCCCCAGCTGGACAGGGCGCTGCGCCAAGGATGCCTGAGCGGTCACCGCCAGCTGCCCCGTCGCGTGACGATGCACCGGGCGGCGTGGGAGGGTACCCCCGCTACCAGCCGCGGTCACCGCTAGAATCCCCGTCACGTGACGTTGCACCGGGCGGCGTGGGAGGGTACCCCCGCTACCGGCCACGGTCACCGCTAGAATCCCCGTCGCGTGACGATGCACTGGGCGGCGTGGGAGGGTACCCCCGCTACCAGCCGCGGCCACCGCTAGAATTCCCGTCGCGTGACGTTGCACCGGGTGGCGTGGGAGGGTACCCCCGCTACCGACGGCGGTCACCGCCAGCTTCCCCGTCGCGTGACGTTGCACCGGGCGGCGTGGGAGGGTACCCCCACTACCGGCCGGGCTTGCAGCGGCCCGTCCCGACACGGCAAACGGCGGCCGCACAGCAGGCTATGGCACTCTCCCGCGAACACGCGCGCGCTCGCCAGGCTCAGGCGGAAGAAGCTAAAAGAGAGGCGGCTGCCCAGGCAGCGCGCGAGGAGGCTGCGCGCATCCGGCAGGCCAACGCGGACAGAGAGGAAGCAGTGCGGGCGGTACAAGCGATGCAAGCGGAATCGCGGTCGATGCGATTCGCTCGCCCTCGCCCTCCAGTACTTCCCACTGGCGCCACACCTGCTGCCCGTCGAGCCATGGCGTATGTGCAGGACATTCGCAACAGGCGATTTGCTGCGGTGCGCCGTCGCCCGATGCAGGCCGCGGCGGGGAGGGGCCCCTACCACTTTGCTGAGGCTGCGCCCGCCGGCTGGCCCGGTGTTCGCCCCGAGTACGCAGCGGCGGGCGCTGACTACAACGCGCCTGCGGGGCCTTACCGGCGAGCGGTGGTACCGCCGCCACCCGGGGCTCGCGCTGCCTCGCCCCGTTCAAGCGCTGCGTCGCAGCCGGCCGGGGCCCCGGCCGGCCGGCGCTCGGCGGGAGTGCCGCCGTCAGTGGCCGATCGTTCGCCCCCCGTACCTCGGGCGGACGCTGCGCCTGTGCCCGCCGAGCCCTACCCGCTTGCATCGGGGGAGGGGCTGCCCCTTCCTTCCCCATCGCCCGCGCCGGTCAACGTCCCCCCACCGCCTCCGAGGCTGCAGGGGGCGGGGGTTGGAAACGTCGCCGTGCCCACGCCAGCTGCGGCGGCGGCGATTGCGGCATTTGGTTGCTCGCCAGCGCGCACCGCCGCCTTGGAGCCATCGAGCCTGGATGTAGAAGGGGCTCAAAGGGGAGGGGGGGGCGGGGGGCCGGGAGGGGGTTGAGTTTTTTTGTTTTTTTTTTCCGACTCGGGTTCTAACATGATGACCTGCATTCCATACCAGGTACTATACCAGGTACTACACCAAAAACAAAGTTTCTATCTCATCTAAAGTATGTAGATTGTGCTTTGTACTGTGCAACCGGATGCACAATCCCATGGGCTGGGTACCACACAAGTGGGATTGCAAATACACCGGGGGATTGCAAATACACACCAGTGGGATTGCAAATACCTGAGATTGCAAATAAACACGGGGGATTGCAAAATACGCAATGTGGGATTGCAAAATATGCTGATGGATTGCAAAATACACGAGTGGGGATTTACAAAACACTGGGGATTGAAAATACAGTGAGGATTGCAAATATACAAGTGGAGAATTGCAAATACCATGGGGATTGATATGTTGTTGGGAACTGTGTCAGAACTGAGTAGGTCCGTCACTGATACTTGGACCAGACTACTCCCTCTACCCTTTACCGTGTATACGTAGATAGCATTTTTTTCTTTAAATGTTAGTATTTGAGCATCCATTTCATTTCCCAGCTGAACTCGTATTATACTATTATGAATATAGGAGTTTTTACCGCCAGTGCCTTCTGGACAAGAAGTGGTCACATGTGTCTTCCCCCCCCCCCCTCCCCCTCCCCACCCCTCCCCTCCCCCGGTACGTGCCTTCAGTAATGACCATTTTTAGGAGTGGCACCTTAATTCCACCAGATAACCCTGATCCAGACTCTAGTTCCAAGTGTTTTATCCCCACATCAGAAGTGCAGTCCTAGTAAAGGCCTGCTGTAATACTGCCTCATAAAGGCCTATAGGGTATAGCCACAAACTTCACAAAACCCAAGCAATTCAGTCACGCCGTCGCAGGCGTAGTAAGCCGTGTACACACCGCCCTCCGCGTGGTTCTCTCTGATCTTAGGGCAGTTATTGTCGAGTCGAAGTTTTTTCTTCTTTCTGAATTTCCTCTTTTTCTTGAAAAATAAAAAGAGAGGAAAAACAGGATGATTGTTGTCTCGAAAAAATCAGAACAGACGGCAAAAATCAGGAACGCTTAGCATTCCTAATTGTATTTAGGAAAAGAAGGCAGGGAAGTCAGGGGGGGAGGGGGGGCAGGAAATACTATTGCGGAGGACCATGGTAAATAGGACCAAATATTGTAAGTAAACGTAGTAGAATATATAGCTTTTTGGGTGTACCGTAGATCCTATTTACTAGTATTACTAGTATTACTAGTATTACTAGTATTTACTATGCCTTACACCCGTAATAAATGGACACACGGCACATATTTTGAAGGTGGAAGTGTGGTGAGCTTATAAGCTTTATTGTTACCAATCCGTCGGAGGATAAAAAATGGATGAATCACGAATTTCAGGAAATTCAGGATTTTTAGGGCAAACACTCTTCGACAATAACGCCCCTTAACCTCTGATCGCCCCGCCCGCCCCCAATTTTGCACCATTCGGCCAATAGGTGTTCAACCACGACGCGGACGAGCTTTAAGGGGTCGGACAGCAAGGGGACAGCCGAAGCGAGGGGAAGAGAGCTTTGGAGCTTGATCGACTGCGGCAGAGCTGTGGCACAGGAGTGCGTGCGTGCGTGCCACAGGAAGTGTTATTAATAAGAGTGGCAGCTGTTCCGCTCTGAGTACATAGGGTTACGGTTTAAGCACTCGCGTTGCCACGGCTAGAGGGGAAGCTGTGCGTGTGTGTGCAGCTCTACTGCAAGAGTATGAGCACCGGCCTTGGTGTCACAGAAGAGTTAACTCTATATGCCAGCACGTGTGCCACTCGTTGGTGCTGGCCTCTCGTTGATGAAGGTGATGGTGAGAGAGAAGAGAACGAGAGAGGAGTTGATAGAGAGAAGAGAACGAGAGAGAGAGAAACAGGGAGAGAAAGAGAGAGAGAGAGCCCGTTGCAGAGGGAGTTGGTGTATACTTCTACACCCCGAATAATATGCGTAGAGCGTTTTCGGCGGCTTGCGGCGTAGCTGTGTAAGCTTCGCCGAACGATCAGCCGAACGAAATTTTGAATCGAGCTATGATACGTAAGTCGCGCGTGTACTTGCTGAATTTTGTTAGTTTCAGCCTGTCACGATTTTGAATCGACCTACGCAAATCGCGCGTGTACTTGCTGAATTTTGTTAGTTTCAGCCTGTCACGATTTTGAATCGACCTACGTAAATCGTGCGTGTACTTGCTGAATTTTGTTAGTTTCAGCCCGTCACGAGTTTGAATCGACCTATTGATAAGTCGCGCCTGTACTTGCTGAATTTTGTTAGTTTCAGTCCGTCGCGACTTCGAATCGAGCTATTGATAAGTCGCGCGTGTACTTGGCTACAACTTTGTTAGTTTCAGCCCGTCGCGATTTTGAATCGAGCGAATAATAAGTCCCGCGCGTGTACTTGGTAAGGTTTTGGTAGCATCCCCGACGCTGTAGGTATCCTGAAGGTGGCTCGGGGTAGAAGAGGGCGCTTATTTGTTGACTTGAGTACGTGTCGTGTTTGGACATTGTTTCCCGTTTCGACCCCACACTTTTGCGGTGGGTACATAGAGAGAGACGGTGAAACGGGCACGTAGGCCCAACTTTGAAGCTACGTACAGCAATCACTTTGGAAGTGGTGGTGGTGGTGGTGGTGGTGGTGGCGTGCGCTTCCTTGTGAAAAAGGAGTGTGAAGCCATGTTGTACAGGGTTTCAGGGTGCCCTCCGTTAGAATTGATGAGGCAACCCACCCCTCCTATACCTATTTGGGTGGGGCCCGATGAGGCAATCCACCAAAGACAGCAAAGAGAGTGTAGATGAGATGCTCATAGGGAGCGCGTTTAGAAATGATGTCCTGGAAATTAATCCCTCCCTCCCCCCCCACGTTTGGTTGGGCGCGTTTAGAAGTGATTGATGCATAGAAGAAGCGAGAGTCTCGGCGCACACCGGGAAGTTCCCAGGCGAACATGTATTGATAGATTCGCGGGAGCAGGCATGTTGGGTATCTCGGGCGCCGGAGAAATGTGGGAAGCGATTCCGAGCGAGTACCAAAGCAGGGCACCCACAATGTGTGCATCATTGGTGTATAGCCCACAGAAGAAATAGAGAAACGGTACGACCATCGATGAGAGGGGGCGTGCGATGGCGAGATGTGTACAGCGAACATCGATGAAGGTCGACGAGCAGTGGGAATGCCGAACCCTGTGCGTGATATAAACGAAGTAGGCATTTACCGGGAGGGGGGGGGGGGGGTAGGAGAGACCCCTGTGATCACGGCTTGTCGAGAACGTGGTTTGAATGAAAAAAATCCTGCGAGTTGACCTGGAAGTTACAAGTGACCACATAATAATTAGAAGTGGATCGTGGGGGGGGGTAGGGCCTGAAGAAGATGCAGGCGGGGGGGGCAATTGCCGAGTGAACGACTACAACAGTACCCCAGGAAAATTGCAAAAGAGCGAACTGGTGGGATAGCTGCCCTATTGTCGAGGTGTGAACATGGTCTGTTGGAAGGTGTTGACATGCTGGCTGGCGAAATATCGCATTGAATTCACCCCCCCTTCTCGCGTCTGGCAGAGCCCATTAGGCTCAGCCTTAAAGCAAGCCACGAAGCGTGATAGTCCCAAGAGGAAGCCGAGAGGGGTAACGATATTCGTGCGGACGATAGGATTGGCCTACTCATAGAAGGTGCAATACGCCCAAACAAACACCACAGGGTCTCCTGAAGTCGATTGTGGCCCTATACCGGTACGGCAGTTCACACTTTTTCCCCCGTGACACCCAACCCTAGTATCATAGGTAGCTTACCCGGGAGTTTCGGTGGGGGTTCGGGACAAGATCTTCGCAAAAAGTTGCCGATTCCCAGTACGCACGTAGAGAAAAGTGGCAGATACGTCGGATTCCATTCTTATGGAGAGCATGGATCGAAATAGGCCTATTGTTAGCAGGGAAAGGAAAGCCCCACTCGCACAGTGAGCGTGAAGTCGCAAGCCGTGCAGTTTACAGTGCAATTACGACTATTATAGAGCTGTGCCTTGCTGATTAATCTATTCTGGCGTATCGACACATTTGAGCGAGAGAAGCGAAGCCCCCCCGGCTGATGAGGACATTTGATGAGGATGAGGACAGCTGATGAGGAAGGGAACGTAGCCCGTGTAAGACGTCATGAATAAATCAGACAAAAATATCGGTTCTACCGATTCAATCAGGTGAAACATTTGTTCTTCACATCTTTCGGACAGATCTTTTAGATCAGATCTTTCAGGCCATACAGATCTTGCAGGTCATACAGATCATTCCCACTGGATGATCAAAATATTTACGGGCAAGCAGATCCTTGATCTGTACGATCTGTGTGATCTAGTTCACGTTGCCGGGTGGGAGCAATATAATCTGCATGGCCTAAGACATGCTTCCTGGGTTGAATATGTACTGTACAGATCCTACACAACGCCTCATAACGACAGGTTAAGATCTAGATGATCTGGATGATCTAGATGATCTAGATGATCTATCTGTATGCGGTCTGTAGATGATATGTAGATGATCTGTCCGAGGTGTGCGAGCTTCTCCCCTTGGCGAAGATGCCTTGCTTGGGTCCTGCCTGTACCGCTAGAATGAGTGCAGCAAAATGTCAATATTAATAGTTGTGTCACGTAGTACAGGTAGACTTGTATCCACTGCCCACAAACAGAGTGCCGAAACCGCTGTCGAGTATCACACCAGTACTGTACGTACTAATAGGGCCAAAACGGAGCAGAACATGATACAAAGCACAGCAGTTACTCCCACTCCCTCCGGCAAGCGGCCCCTGCTCGCAAACGCCAAACCATTTGTAAGGAGGAAACCCGCCGCGCGTGCTCGCCAAAACGCCTCAGAGGGGAAACCCGCCAGTTCGTATCATAAGGTGTACCGCGTATTGTCATATTGCCCCCAGAGGAAAGGTATGATAGCTCACGCCGTACATACACCATACTGTAAACCTACGTAGGGAATACCAATACAGTAGCGGTCCCTCTATAGTGCCGGTATGCGCCAGTCAACAATAGCGGCACTATAACGGCAACCGGCACTACTCCGCACACTACCACACTGTGGGCCAAGCGATTCCACAGGCACTATAGAGGCACTATAGCGGGCATTCGGCACTACAGTAGGGACCACTACTGTAACGCGATCACTGCACGCAAGAACGGAGCATCACTACGTATTGATTACTGATAGTAAAAACTTGCTTGTACCCAGAGAGCTGTCTTCTGTACCCTGCCTATTGTACTACAGGCAGTAGTGCCAGTCCCTGTACAGTGCCGGTATGCGCCAGGCAACACTACCGGCACTATAGCACCAACCGGCACTAATCCGCACACTCCCATGTCACACTCGTTAATCCCATCTGTGCCAGGCGATTCCACCGGCACTATATATATAGGGCCGCCGAAACTACTCAACCGGCACTATTAACAGGTGCCGTATACTGTGGTAATAGTGCGGGTGCGTATGACGCCTTATATACTCCAGAAACCACGACCAAATGAATTCTTAGTACTCGAGAAGCCAATACATCCCTCCGTCCCTCTACCTTGCCTGTCTGCCTACCTGTCAGGCAATTTTGTATTGCTAAACGCCTAGGTCTGCTTCCTGCAATACCAACAGTTCGGCCTGGGTTAAGTATGGTGGTAGTAGTAGCAGTGATACCAGTACCACCTCTTTTAGTAAACAACACAAAATGCCGTGTGCAGCCGAACGCTACCAAAGGACTTTGTGGCATCTACTACTACTGTTGCAGCTACTGTAGCCACTACTGTGGACAAACAGGCAGGGAGGAGTTCATAAAGACTACCAGTAGCTCGATACGATAGACGCCGCGTCACGTCGAGGACGATCCCTGGCGGCTCATGTCGAGATACCCCGCATGCATGAGCGCGTGCGGTATGAACTCCTCCAGCACGATACGGCCCACCTGCCGAAGAGCAGATCAAGCGAGCGAAAAGGGAGAAGCATGACCATGCATGATATACAGTACACGGAAGAGGCGCACCTAGAGCAACTTTTATGAGGCTACCAACAGTAGCTTTTCTTGCGGAGCTCTCTTCGTACCTCACCGAAAGCATGACGCGGAGAAGAATTGTACCTGGTACGCTTTATAGCCCACACTAATTCCAAGCACAGCAAATACTATCCCACACTAATTCCAAGCAATAAGCCCTAAAAAACGCGGTGCACATTTAAAGGGGTTCGTACCCCGATGAATATCTACTGCAATAGCATGGCCTACTGTAGGTATACATTGTTCAAAATCACACTAAATGGGATTGCACCGACAAAGCATGCCTTACAAGGCAAACGCCTTATGGGGTAGTTTCTCGGTTGAGGGGTACTACTGTATGCTAATAGTCAGTAATAGTCACTATTGCGGGGGACCACAGTAAATAGGACCTGCGGCATACACACAAAAACCTATATATCTCCCTATTTTTACTAACAGCATTTGGTCCTATTTACTATGGTCCCCCGTAACAATAGTCAAGTCGCAACCATTGTTTTTCCAAACAGTCAGTGCTAATTGCAAGCCCTAAATGCAGCCCCTAATTGCAAGCCTTACCGTAGCATGCGTCTGACGCTTTGTGAGGGGGTGCCGCCATCGAACGACAGAAAAACAGTCTGCAATCGCCCCGTCACTCCAAATCCTGTAATATCATATCATCTCATATCATCTCATATCATCTCATACCGGGCACATGCCATGCCACGATTCGAGCTCTGATTATTCTGCATTCACAGAGCTTCTGGTGTTCTTATCCTTAAGTGCCGTCATTTGCTGCTATCATGTACTACGAGTATGTCTTATGCCCGGTTATATAAGTAGCGTTTGGGTAGTCCTGTTAACACCCTACGGTAGTCCTGTTAATAACCTACGGTAGTCCTGTTAATACCCTACGGTAGTCCAATTAATACCCTGCGGTAGTCCAGTGGATACCCTGCGGTAGTCCAGTGGATACCCTACGGTAGTCCTGTTAATACCCTACGGTAGTCCTGTTAATACCCTACGGTAGTCCTGTTAGTACCCTACGGCAATCCTGTTAATACCCTACGGTAGTCCTGTTAATACCCTACGGTAGTCCTGTTAATACCCTACGGTAGTCCTGTTAGTACCCTACGGTAGTCCTGCTAATACCCTACGGTAGTCCTGTTAATACCCTACGGTAGTCCTGTTGATACCCTACGGTAGTCCTGTTAATACCCTACGGTAGTCCTGTTAACACCCTACGAACGTTCCTTACGTTTCCGGGCAGCGTGGCGTCATATACCTATTTATTATATACCTGATAAGCAACGCCGCACGGTAACTGCGCCACATGGTGTCAAAGCGGAGCTACGGTACAGTATGGTGTACGCTAGTGGGGGGTATGCACGATGCCCCAACAGCACGGATATTCTCCCTCGCCCTCTCGTGAGTCAAGTACAGGACAGTACAGTATAGCAGTACAGTACAGTACGGTCGGGTAGGGTAGGGTAGGGTAGGGTAGGGTAGGGTAGGGTAGGGTAGGTTAGGGTAGAGTAGGGTAGGGTAGGGTAGGGTAGGGTAGGGTAGGGTAGGGTAGGGTAGGGTAGGGTAGGGTGGGGTGGAATCGGGTGGGGTGGGGTGGGTTGGGGTGGGTTGGATTGAGTTGGGTGGGATGGGGTTGGGTTGGGTGGGGTTGGGTTGGGTGGGGTTGGGTCGGTTTGGGTTTGGAAGGGCTGAGTAGGGTTGGGCTGGGTAGGGCTTGGGTACGGCTGGGTTGAGTTGGGTTGGGTTGGCGTTGGGTTAGGTCCGGCTGGGCTGGGTTGGAGTTGAGTTAGAAACCATTGGGGGAAGGTTACACCCAAAGGTCGAAACCTTGCTGCTTTCCGGAGTGAGATCGTTGGTTTGGATCTGGGTTGAGTGCGTTATGGTGGGTTGGGTTTCATTGGGTGGTGTGGGTGGCGGGGGGGTTGGGTGGGGTGGGTTGGGTTGGTGGGTTGGGTTGGGTTGGGTTAGGTCCGGCTGGGCTGGGTTGAGTTGAGTTGAACCATAAGGAAGGTATACCCAAGGTCGAAAACTTTGCTGTCTTTCCGAAGTGAGATCGTACCCTACCCTACCCTATCCCACATTGCCTTGTATTACCCTACTATACCCTACCCTACTGTACTATACTGGGCTCACGAGAGGGCGAGGAAGGCATCCGTGCTATTGTGGCTACTACTGTACCGTAGCTCCGCTTTGACGCGATGTGACGCGGTTACGGTGTGGTGTGGGTATAGATACCTGCTACGATACCGGTATATGATACTGCTCTGCCGGAAGTGTGAGGAACGTTAGGGTATTGAAGTGAACACCCAAAAGGTCCTTATACTTCCGGAGATAATACATGATGGCAGCAAATGGTGGCAATGAAGGACAAGAGCACCAGAAGCTCTGTGAATGCATAATAATCAGAACTCGAATCGTGGCATGGCATGTGCCCCGCATGAGATGAGATGAGATTATATTGCTTTGATAGGGTGTGACGTTACGGGCGATTACAGACTGTTTTTTCTGTCGTTCGATGGCTGCACCCCCTCATATAGCGTCAGACGCATGCTGCGGTAGGGCTTGCAATTAGGGCTTGCACTTAGCACTGTTTGGCCCAACAATGGTTGTGACTGACTATTACTGACTATTACCGACGGTTAGTATACCGTACCCCTCAACTGAGGCAGAACTACCCCATATAAGGCATTAGCCTTGTGAGGCATGCCTTATCGTTGCAATCCCATTTTGGGTGATTTTGAACAAAGTGTACTTAGGCCATGAGATTACAGTAGATGTTCACCGGGGCAACCCCTTTAAATAGGCACCGCGTTTTTTTAGGACAAATTACTTGAAATCAGTGTGGGATAGTATTTGCAGTAATTGGAATTAGTGTGGTCTAATAAGCCTACAATTGTTCCCCACATCATGTTTTAGGTGAGGTACAGAGGGTAGGTATTGTGGAGGTGCGGCGCCTCTTCCGTGTACTGTATATCATGCATGGTCATGCTTCTCCCTTTTCGCTCGCTTGATCTGCTCTTCGGCAGGTGGGCCGTATCGTGCTGGAGGAGTTCATACCGCACGCGCTCATGCATGCGGGGTATCTCGACATGAGCCGCCAGGGATCGTCCTCGACGTGACGCGGCGTCTATCGTATCGAGCTACTGGTAGTCTTTATGAACTCCTCCCTGCCTGTTTGTCCACAGTAGTGGCTACAGTAGCTGCAACAGTAGTAGTAGATGCCACAAAGTCCTTTGGTAGCGTTCGGCTGCACACGGCATTTTGTGTTGTTTACTAAAAGAGGTGGTACTGGTATCACTGCTACTACTACCACCATACTTAACCCAGGCCGAACTGTTGGTATTGCAGGAAGCAGACCTAGGCGTTTAGCAATACAAAATTGCCTGACAGGTAGGCAGACAGGCAAGGTAGAGGGACGGAGGGATGTATTGGCTTCTCGAGTACTAAGAATTCATTTGGTCGTGGTTTCTGGAGTATATAAGGCGTCATACGCACCCGCACTATTACCACAGTATACGGCACCTGTTAATAGTGCCGGTTGAGTAGTTTCGGCGGCCCTATATATATAGTGCCGGTGGAATCGCCTGGCACAGATGGGATTAACGAGTGTGACATGGGAGTGTGCGGATTAGTGCCGGTTGGTGCTATAGTGCCGGTAGTGTTGCCTGGCGCATACCGGCACTGTACAGGGACTGGCACTACTGCCTGTAGTACAATAGGCAGGGTACAGAAGACAGCTCTCTGGGTACAAGCAAGTTTTTACTATCAGTAATCAATACGTAGTGATGCTCCGTTCTTGCGTGCAGTGATCGCGTTACAGTAGTGGTCCCTACTGTAGTGCCGAATGCCCGCTATAGTGCCTCTATAGTGCCTGTGGAATCGCTTGGCCCACAGTGTGGTAGTGTGCGGAGTAGTGCCGGTTGCCGTTATAGTGCCGCTATTGTTGACTGGCGCATACCGGCACTATAGAGGGACCGCTACTGTATTGGTATTCCCTACGTAGGTTTACAGTATGGTGTATGTACGGCGTGAGCTATCATGCCTTTCCTCTGGGGGCAATATGACAATACGCGGTACACCTTATGATACGAACTGGCGGGTTTCCCCTCTGAGGCGTTTTGGCGAGCACGCGCGGCGGGTTTCCTCCTTACAAATGGTTTGGCGTTTGCGAGCAGGGGCCGCTTGCCGGAGGGAGTGGGAGTAACTGCTGTGCTTTGTATCATGTTCTGCTCCGTTTTGGCCCTATTAGTACGTACAGTACTGGTGTGATACTCGACAGCGGTTTCGGCACTCTGTTTGTGGGCAGTGGATACAAGTCTACCTGTACTACGTGACACAACTATTAATATTGACATTTTGCTGCACTCATTCTAGCGGTACAGGCAGGACCCAAGCAAGGCATCTTCGCCAAGGGGAGAAGCTCGCACACCTCGGACAGATCATCTACATATCATCTACAGATCACATACAGATAGATCATCTAGATCATCTAGATCATCCAGATCATCTAGATCTTAACCTGTCGTTATGAGGCGTTGTGTAGGATCTGTACAGTACATATTCAACCCAGGAAGCATGTCTTAGGCCATGCAGATTATATTGCTCCCACCCGGCAACGTGAACTAGATCACACAGATCGTACAGATCAAGGATCTGCTTGCCCGTAAATATTTTGATCATCCAGTGGGAATGATCTGTATGACCTGCAAGATCTGTATGGCCTGAAAGATCTGATCTAAAAGATCTGTCCGAAAGATGTGAAGAACAAATGTTTCACCTGATTGAATCGGTAGAACCGATATTTTTGTCTGATTTATTCATGACGTCTTACACGGGCTACGTTCCCTTCCTCATCAGCTGTCCTCATCCTCATCAAATGTCCTCATCAGCCGGGGGGGCTTCGCTTCTCTCGCTCAAATGTGTCGATACGCCAGAATAGATTAATCAGCAAGGCACAGCTCTATAATAGTCGTAATTGCACTGTAAACTGCACGGCTTGCGACTTCACGCTCACTGTGCGAGTGGGGCTTTCCTTTCCCTGCTAACAATAGGCCTATTTCGATCCATGCTCTCCATAAGAATGGAATCCGACGTATCTGCCACTTTTCTCTACGTGCGTACTGGGAATCGGCAACTTTTTGCGAAGATCTTGTCCCGAACCCCCACCGAAACTCCCGGGTAAGCTACCTATGATACTAGGGTTGGGTGTCACGGGGGAAAAAGTGTGAACTGCCGTACCGGTATAGGGCCACAATCGACTTCAGGAGACCCTGTGGTGTTTGTTTGGGCGTATTGCACCTTCTATGAGTAGGCCAATCCTATCGTCCGCACGAATATCGTTACCCCTCTCGGCTTCCTCTTGGGACTATCACGCTTCGTGGCTTGCTTTAAGGCTGAGCCTAATGGGCTCTGCCAGACGCGAGAAGGGGGGGTGAATACAATGCGATATCTCGCCAGCCAGCATGTCAACACTTTTCGACAGGCCATGTTCACACCTCGACAATAGGGCAGCTATCCCACCAGTTCGCTCTTTTGCAATTTTCCTGGGGTACTGTTGTAGTCGTTCACTCGGCAATTGCCCCCCCCGCCTGCATCTTCTTCAGGCCCTACCCCCCCCCACGATCCACTTCTAATTATTATGTGGTCACTTGTAACTTCCAGGTCAACTCGCAGGATTTTTTTCATTCAAACCACGTTCTCGACAAGCCGTGATCACAGGGGTCTCTCCTACCCCCCCCCCCCCCTCCCGGTAAATGCCTACTTCGTTTATATCACGCACAGGGTTCGGCATTCCCACTGCTCGTCGACCTTCATCGATGTTCGCTGTACACATCTCGCCATCGCACGCCCCCTCTCATCGATGGTCGTACCGTTTCTCTATTTCTTCTGTGGGCTATACACCAATGATGCACACATTGTGGGTGCCCTGCTTTGGTACTCGCTCGGAATCGCTTCCCACATTTCTCCGGCGCCCGAGATACCCAACATGCCTGCTCCCGCGAATCTATCAATACATGTTCGCCTGGGAACTTCCCGGTGTGCGCCGAGACTCTCGCTTCTTCTATGCATCAATCACTTCTAAACGCGCCCAACCAAACGTGGGGGGGGAGGGAGGGATTAATTTCCAGGACATCATTTCTAAACGCGCTCCCTATGAGCATCTCATCTACACTCTCTTTGCTGTCTTTGGTGGATTGCCTCATCGGGCCCCACCCAAATAGGTATAGGAGGGGTGGGTTGCCTCATCAATTCTAACGGAGGGCACCCTGAAACCCTGTACAACATGGCTTCACACTCCTTTTTCACAAGGAAGCGCACGCCACCACCACCACCACCACCACCACCACTTCCAAAGTGATTGCTGTACGTAGCTTCAAAGTTGGGCCTACGTGCCCGTTTCACCGTCTCTCTCTATGTACCCACCGCAAAAGTGTGGGGTCGAAACGGGAAACAATGTCCAAACACGACACGTACTCAAGTCAACAAATAAGCGCCCTCTTCTACCCCGAGCCACCTTCAGGATACCTACAGCGTCGGGGATGCTACCAAAACCTTACCAAGTACACGCGCGGGACTTATTATTCGCTCGATTCAAAATCGCGACGGGCTGAAACTAACAAAGTTGTAGCCAAGTACACGCGCGACTTATCAATAGCTCGATTCGAAGTCGCGACGGACTGAAACTAACAAAATTCAGCAAGTACAGGCGCGACTTATCAATAGGTCGATTCAAACTCGTGACGGGCTGAAACTAACAAAATTCAGCAAGTACACGCACGATTTACGTAGGTCGATTCAAAATCGTGACAGGCTGAAACTAACAAAATTCAGCAAGTACACGCGCGACTTACGTATCATAGCTCGATTCAAAATTTCGTTCGGCTGATCGTTCGGCGAAGCTTACACAGCTACGCCGCAAGCCGCCGAAAACGCTCTACGCATATTATTCGGGGTGTAGAAGTATACACCAACTCCCTCTGCAACGGGCTCTCTCTCTCTCTCTTTCTCTCCCTGTTTCTCTCTCTCTCGTTCTCTCTCATTCTCTCTCTCTCTCGTTCTCTTCTCTCTCACCATCACCTTCATCAACGAGAGGCCAGCACCAACGAGTGGCACACGTGCTGGCATATAGAGTTAACTCTTCTGTGACACCAAGGCCGGTGCTCATACTGTTGCAGTAGAGCTGCACACACACGCACAGCTTTCCCTCTAGCCGTGGCAACGCGAGTGCTTAAACCGTAACCCTATGTACTCAGAGCGGAACAGCTGCCACTCTTATTAATAACACTTCCTGTGGCACGCACGCACGCACTCCTGTGCCACAGCTCTGCCGCAGTCGATCAAGCTCCAAAGCTCTCTTCCCCTCGCTTCGGCTGTCCCCTTGCTGTCCGACCCCTTAAAGCTCGTCCGCGTCGTGGTCGAACACCTATTGGCCGAATGGTGCAAAATTGGGGGCGGGCGGGGCGATCAGAGGTTAAGGGGCGTTATTGTCGAAGAGTGTTTGCCCTAAAAATCCTGAATTTCCTGAAATTCGTGATTCATCCATTTTTTATCCTCCGACGGATTGGTAACAATAAAGCTTATAAGCTCACCACACTTCCACCTTCAAAATATGTGCCGTGTGTCCATTTATTACGGGTGTAAGGCATAGTAAATACTAGTAATACTAGTAATACTAGTAATACTAGTAAATAGGATCTACGGTACACACAAAAAGCTATATATTCTACTACGTTTACTTACAATATTTGGTCCTATTTACCATGGTCCTCCGCAATAGTATTTCCTGCCCCCCCTCCCCCCCTGACTTCCCTGCCTTCTTTTCCTAAATACAATTAGGAATGCTAAGCGTTCCTGATTTTTGCCGTCTGTTCTGATTTTTTCGAGACAACAATCATCCTGTTTTTCCTCTCTTTTTATTTTTCAAGAAAAAGAGGAAAATCAGAAAGAAAAAAAAACTTCGACTCGACAATAACTGCCCTAAGATCAGAGAGAACCACGCGGAGGGCGGTGTGTACACGGCTTACTACGCCTGCGACGGCGTGACTGAATTGCTTGGGTTTTGTGAAGTTTGTGGCTATACCCTATAGGCCTTTATCAGGCAGTATTACAGCAGGCCTTTACTAGGACTGCACTTCTGATGTGGGGATAAAACACTTGGAACTAGAGTCTGGATCAGGGTTATCTGGTGGAATTAAGGTGCCACTCCTAAAAATGGTCATTACTAAGGCAGCGTACCGGAGGGAGGGAGGGGTGCGCGAGAGGGGGAGGGGGGGGGGAAGACAGCATGTTGACCACTTCTGTGTCCAGAAGGCACTGGCGGTAAAAAACTCCTATATTCATAACCTGTTATAAGTACGAGTTCAGCTGGGAAAATGAAATGGATGCTCAACTACTAACATTAAATGGAAAAAAGATAAGCTATCTACGCTATACACGGTAAAGGGTAGAGGGAGATAGTGCGTCACAGAAAGATGATCAGTGACGAGACCTACTCAGTTGACACAGTTACCCAACAACATATACAATTCCCCATGGTATTTGCAATTCTCACTATGTATATTTGCAATCCTCACTGTATTTTGCAGATTCCCCAGTGTTTTGTAAATCCCCCACTCGCTGGTATTTACTGCAATCCATCAGCATATTTTGCAATCCCACATTGCGTATTTGCAATCCCCCGTTTTGATTTGCAATCATCAGTTGTATTTGCAATCCCACTGCGTGTGTATTTGCAATCCCCCGGTGTATTTGCAATCCCACTTGCTGTGGTACCCAAGCCCATGGGGATTGTGACATGCCGGTTGCCACAGCTACGAAGCACACATCTACATTACGTTTAGATGGAGATAAAAAACTTTTGTTTTTGGTCTTGTAGTACGCTGGTATAGATACACTGGTATGGAATGCAAGAGTCAATCATGTTAGAACCCGAGTCGGAAAAAAAAAAACAGAAAAACTCGAACCCCCTTCCCGGCCCCCGCCCCCCCCTCCCCTTTGAGCCCCTTCTGACATCCAGGCTCGATGGGCTCCAAAGGCGGGCGAGTGCGCGGCTGGCGAGGCAACAAATGCGCCCAATCGCCGCGCGCCGCAGCTGGCTTGGGCACGGCGGACGTTTCCGAACCCCAGCCCCCTGCAGCCCCTCGGAGGCTGGTGYYGGGGACGGTTTTGACCGTGCGCGGGCGATGGAGGAAGGAAGGGGGCAGCCCCTCCGCCCCGATGCAAGCGGGGTAGGGCTCGGGCGGGCACAGGCGCAGCGTCCGCCCGAGGTACGGGGGTGGCGAACGATATCGGCCAGCTGACGGCGGCATGCTCCCGCCGAGCTGCCGGCCGGCCGGGGCCCCGGCCGGCTGCGACGCAAGCGCTGGAACGGGGCGAGGCAGCGCGAGCCCCCCGGGTGGCGGCGGTACCACCCGCTCGTCGGTAAGGCCCCCGCAGGCGCGTTTATGTAGTCAAGCGCCCGCCCGCTTGCAGTACTCGGGGCAGAACACCGGAGCCAGCGGCGCGGGCGACAGCACTCAGACAAAGTGTAGGGGCCCCCTCCCCCGCCAGCGGCCTGCATCGGGCGACGGCGCACCGCAGCAAATCGCCTGTTAGTGAATGTCCTGAGCACATACGCATGGCTCGACGGGCAAGCAGGTGTTGGCGCAGTGGGAAGTTACTGGAGGGCGAGGGCGAGCGAGTTCGCATCGCGCGCGATTCCCGCATGCGATCGCTGTGTACCGCCCGCACTGCTTCCTCGTCTGTTCCGCGTTGGCCTGCCGGAATGCGCGCAGCCTCCTCGCGCGCTGCCTTGCGGCAGCCGCATCTTCTTTAGCTTCTTTCCGCCTGAAGCTGGCGAGCCGCGCGCGTGCTCGGCGGGAGAGTGCCATAAGCCTGCTGTGCGGCCGGCGTTTGCCCGTGTCGGGGACGGGCCCGCTGCAAGCCCGGCGCGATGGCGCTGCCGCCAGTGGCGGTCGAAGGGGCAACGCACTGCAACGTGGCCCGCCGCACCCTCCGCATGGGGGCGCCGGCGGTGAGGGTTTAGAGATTTGGTACACCCTCCCACGCCACCCCGGCATCGTCACGCAACAGGAAAGCTGGCGGTGGCCCGTCGTTGGTAAGCGGGGGGTACCCTCCACGCCACCCAGTGCAACGTCACGCGACGGGAATTCTAGCGGTGGCCGCGGCTGGTAGCGGGGGTACCCTCCCACGCCGCCCAGTGCATCGTCACGCGACGGGGATTCTAGCGGTGACCGTGGCCGGTAGCGGGNCCCACCCTACCCCAGCCCAACCCAACCCAAGCCAACCCAACTCCAACTCACCCTCTCTCACCTGCGGGCACTGTTCGACGAACTTGTCCAGAAACTCGTACATGCACAAAAACTTGAAATCCAGGCCTGACCCAGACCCCTCGTTTCCCGTGTACTGCTGCCTCCCAGTCTTTCAGCGCTCGCTTCACGGCCAACTTCCTGCTTCCGGCCGGCCCTCTTTCGCCCCCCACACCCCCCCCCAAAGAACGCCTTGGTGAGGTCGATGGCGGTGGTCACAATCACGTGCTCGTTGTTCTTGAACACGCCCAGACGTCTCACATATTCGCACCTATAAAGTAGGCACAAAACACACGTACCAAAAATTACAAATATGCTTCGAAGTGCATACTTAAAGAACTCCCAAATAATCGGAGTTAGCGGTGAAGGGCCTATGTGAACATAAAGGGGTTTGCTTATGCTACAAAGGAATATATAAGTATACATATTATACAGTAGTTATTGAACACATCCAGACGACTAACGTATTCAACAAACGTACACTCCAACATTCACGAAGCATGAATATTGATTATTGGTACAAAACACAAAATACACAAAAAAAAAAACGTGCTCACCCCTATACGAATACATAATTACATTGCGTACGTACTGTACGTGTAAAAAGTGTAAAAACACACACAAAAAATCACAAATATGCACATACCTGGTACCATGGACACTGACACATATTTGTAGCAGGTATCAGTCAAACGAGCGAGCGAAGACATGAGGTCGCGATGAGCAAAAAACGGTGGCGTGGTGAGAGGGCGACCGTGTGTGTTGTTGGGCGTCACTTTTGACACAGTCTACCCTGCGAGAACGTGGCAGCAACTAAGAGAAAGCTTCTTCTCCGGTTTAACGCCAAGCTCGGACTAACACCACCAACAACACCGATCGGAGGGCAGCACCAGCCATCCTGTCCCTGTACGTATGTTTGATGTATGCTGTATGAAGTATGATGTCCACTCCGTCCCCAAATACAAGGGCCGTTTGTAAATTAATATATAGTAATACAGAGTGGTACAAGCCAAGCCAAGCCAAGCAAAACGTGCGCCAAAACAAGAGCGGCAGTAGGAAACACGGCAAACAACACAACGCAGACAGCAGCGCCCTCCAGGCAGACTGCCTAAAAACAAAAATCCTCTCACCTCCCTGCTCCCCCCCCTACCCCGCCCCCATCCCACTCGCCCAAAATACGTTAATCAATAGGCAGACGATCAGACAAGGCGCAAAATAATCCCTCTCTCCCCCTCTCCACACCCCATTCGCTCCATCTCCACCCCCTCCCCCCAAAACACAAACAAGCATTGAAAAACAGGCCAACAAAAAACGCCTCACTTTCTCCAGGACTCCGACGAGATTGAAGCTGAAAAGACGTAGGGTAGCAGCGACTACACCGGCGTATCGATGCACCCGTCCAGCGACAGGAGCAGAGAGTGATCTTAGTGCTTTAACGCCAGACCTGGTCGCAAGGTAAGGAAAGGAAAGGTAAATACTTGCTGTGTATTACGTTGTTGGTGTTGGTGTTGGTAGTGGTGGGGGTAATGGTGGTGTTGGTGATTGAAGTGGCGATCGTAATACGTGATTGTGCGCCAAACTTTATCTTGCTTGTTAATCCTTTTGCTACTGCAAGAAATGCGTGTCAATCCTTTTGCTAATCCAAGAGCTGCATGGCAGTCCCTTTGCTAATGGCAAGAACCGTAGTACATTGTCCCCCTACCTGTAGCGGTGGGTGCAGTTCTGAAAGGTAACTGCTGTAATGCTACAGGTAGGGCATGCCTTACTACTCTCGCTAAGAATTTGCGCTGGTGGCTATCGTACGAGACAGCGGTGGGTCCCTTGACTGGCCGCCTCCAACACTAATTAGAATGTACATCAAGGCCAAAAAGAGCAGGGCTGTGTACGGGTCAAGCCAAACCCCGCGGGTCATGTCAGGTTGGGCCGGGTCAGGGTCAGGGTGACCCGACCCGACCCGTGAGAGTTTGAAAACCTCCTAACTCCGACTCGACCCGACCCGTGAGATGTGAAAAAAAATCCTGACCCTACCCACCGGGGTCATGACCCGTGGACAGAGACAGAGCCCTTCACGCAGCCAAAAATACCGGGCGCCTATCATATAAGGAGCGTTTGGATTAAATGGAAATACAACATGGTATGATGCGTGTATTTAGGGGTAGAGTGCTACAAATAGCATATTTGTATAGGAGTGCGTGGCTGAGTAGTAAGACGAATGGGAACGAGACGACGCGGCGACCTACGGCAGTACGGGTATCTTCTCAGCAAGGTGGTTATATCGTGGGTCCAGAAACACTGGGCTTCAACACGAATGTAATACTCGTAATGCTGGAAAATTGCCGGTAGTATGTACCAACAAGGATAGCTAAACCAAGCTCGTTGCAATACTTGGCGGGCGGAGCGGAGCGGGGCGCAGTGTACACCCGGGTTTTGTTACGTAGCATACCGCATACATGCCCGAAACCCAGCAGTGCGTGCGTCCGGCCGAGCCGGCACCACAGCCCGTTCACGGTACACACATGAGACACAAAAATAGAGCAGCTGTCGCTAACAACTTGCGCAGCGGAATATTTACTGTACTACTGTAGTAACCATCGTCGACTTCTGGGCGTTGGTTGCTTTGGTGAATTGAGAGAATCGGGTGCAGCCAGCACAGCAGTAAGTAGTGTTCTCTCGATATAGCTTCCATTATAGCCCTAAACCCATGACAACACACAATTCTTAATCAAGTAGCAATCTGGAGAGTGCCGCAAAACGTGTTGCGGTGTCGTATACGAAGTATAAGGACACCGGTGTCGTATATCATATAATAAATCACGACAACGAGCTGAATTTCCTGGCGGTGTGCATGATTTGCACGTACGAATCTCGCCCAAGTTGGGTCCGTTGGGGCTTCCACTTATAGCTTCAATGATAGCTCTACTAGACGAATGTGGATACACCCCGGGCAGCCATTTGCCCCTCCGCGCCGGTGCCACGAACGTGGCGCGGTGTCGTGAATAAGCGCTTATATACGACACCGATGTCGCGTATAAGATATTTCGACACCGGTGTCGTATTAAGCATTACCGAATATCGGTATGTACCAGTACGTACTGCTGTAAACGGTATGATAGGGAGGGCAACTCACATGCAAGAGGTTGAAGGTGGGCGATATCTCAATCTGCACCCGGTACATCAAATCCAACACCTCCCTCGCACCCTTCCTCCGCATCCCCGAGTTCGCTACGTATGCGCTTCACGAAAGCCTTCTGTCTCGCCACTGTCTCGCCACGACCACGCCATCCCCATCCCCGACACCCCTGCCCTCCGTGCCCTCCGTGCCCTCCGCCTTGCCCTCTGGCTTGCCCTCCAACCTCGAGGCCATCTCTGCTCACACCAGGCGAGGCACGCGCGTTGGCTGAGGCCGATGTTTCCAAGGTTATGTTCTGTAGGGTACCTACAGAACCATACCCGGGGTATTTACCCCGGGTATTACCCTACAGAGAACTTCTGTGAGTTCTGTAAGGGTTTGATACCCTTACCCGGAACTTCTGTAAGTTCTGTACGACCTTCATACCCGTACCCGGAACTTCTGTAAGTTCTGTACGCCCCGTTTCACAATACCCGGGGTACCGGTACAACGTTTTTGTACCTGCCCGGAACTTCTGTGAGTTCTGTACGCCTGTGCCACAATACCCGGAACTTCTGTGAGTTCTGTAACACTCTCATACCCGTACCCGGAACTTCTGTAAGTTCTGTAAGACATTCATACCCGTACCCGGAACTTCTGTAAGTTCTGTAAGACCTTTGGCACAATACCCCGGGTAAGGGTATACCCTCGGCACAATACCCTGGGTGCCGGTATCTATTCGGTAAAGACCATACTTTCACGTACGGTCTTATAGTACCACGCTATGGCTCTTTTTTGTTTTTCTTGCATATTTCGCCGCCCAAAGATGAAAATGATACGTTCTATTAATAATATTGATATTAGACTGTGTAACAGGTGCGTATGATATTACATACTATATATATTATCCGTATAATATGTATTATACGTATTGTACGTATCGTAATCGTACGTTCACGTCGTACGTACACATCGCATTATACGCATCGTTATACCTACCTGTACGTACGTACGTAGCTACTCTTGGTTTTTTTTTTGTCGGTTCACCGGCGCTTTCACGAGGACACAAGAGCAGTAGGGGGCACGAAATTAGAAACAGGGTATTATTTAATAGTGAAAAAGCCACTCTGATATTTAGAGGAAATCATAACTTCGAGATTCGTTTATATTGAAGTTATTATGTTATTGTAGCGTTGAGAGCACCCTGTCTTGAATAAGAAATGCAGCTTTGGCCAGCTTTCCTGTTTTTTGTAAGGTGTCCTGTACTACTGCTGTACAGTACAGTACACCTAATGAGAAAAAGGCTAAAAAGAAAGGCAGGCTCATATTTAAAAGGAGACTAAGAAATTCGGGATCGTTATGTTGAAAATAGTGTAGAAAGCACCCTCTCTCGCATAAGAAATCCAGCCTGGACCAGATTTTATATTTCTTACTACTCGTAGGTGTCCTGTACGGTATTGGTATGAAAACTTTGCAAGATTGTTTCTATAGGTTACGTAGATAACCATACCCGGGGTTTTTCCCGGGTATTACTACCCTACAAAGAACTTCTGTGAGTTCTGTGCGACACTCATACCCGTACCCGGAACTTCTGTAAGTTCTGTACGCCCCGTTTCACAATACCCGGGGTACCGGTACAACGTTTTTGTACCTGCCCGGAACTTCTGTGAGTTCTGTACGCCCGTGCCACAATACCCGGAACTTCTGTGAGTTCTGTAAGGGTTTCATACCCTAACCCGGAACTTCTGTAAGTTCTGTAAGACATTCATACCCGTACCCGGAACTTCTGTAAGTTCTGTAACACACTTCCATACCCGTACCCTAAATCCACAAACCCTACAGAACCTGACCTTGGAATGTTTCCACTGCTGCTGGGTCAGAATCAGTGCCCTCTTCCCCTCGTTGAAAAGCAGCCATCCCCTCTCCCGAAGTATCGGCACCCTTCCCTCGTTGAAAAGCAGCCATCCCCTCTCCCGAAGTGTCGACACCCTGCTTGTGCTGGGTCAGATGAAAATGCTGGTGTTGACGCTGGTACTGGTGCTGGCTCTACTGGAGTCTCGAGCGCTGATGCTGATGTTGGGCATCGTGTGCATTGCCGCTGCCTTTCGCTGCTTCACAGGCTGCCGATCTATCACGTTCCTCGGCGGAAGTTGTTTGGGAGTGTTCGTCGATGCCTTTATCGCCCATCACCGCGGGCGCGCGTCTGATCTCCAGGGGAAAGCACCGCATCCTCAGCGTCCCCCTCCCGACAGGTACCAGCAGCGTTCGGTGTGTCGCGGCCCGCTCTGTCCCCGGCCTGGCTCTAGCTCGTGCGCTGGGCGAACTGCTGTGTCGATGCCGCCATGCTGCGCTACTATATAGCCGTGGCGGTGTGCATGGACGCTTGGGGAGACACTGACGCCGTCGGGCCGTAAAAAGGTAGCCCAGTACTTCTCCCGACCAGGGGGCAGGGGCGAGGATACCCCTGTGCACGCATGGCCGACAGCAGTGCGCAAGAGCGGCGTAGGGCGGGGCCTGGGCGCTCTGCGCTGCACCTTTATTTTGATTTACTGTGAACATTTGAACACACATGTGTCTGGTTTTCCACACACAGCCGGAGGCGTCGACAGAGAGGGGATAAAACTCATATTACAGCGAATAAATGCGGGATGACCCCGCCCCCTGAATATTCTACGACGAAAAAGGATTTCGTATTATGTGCGGAGATAGATGGCGGTTATTCACACGGGAGTTGATATCATCTTCCCCTTGTTCTGCGATTGATTGGGATTGCCTCGAAACCGCAATCAATCGAGAGCAGATTCAAGTCTTCTTGCTGGTTGCTGTGGAGTCCTGCACAGTCCAAGACATTGGATCGAGCTACGTACGCCACCTACTTCCTGTGCAAGCACACCCTGCTGTCGGATCCAACGGCAAGATCTGGCATCTCCGGAGCGCGAATTTTTCCGAGCAGCTCTCTGTTCAAGCTCTGTTCGAAAGTAATTTACCGCGTTCTGCACGAGCGAGCGAAGAAAACAGGTGATTTTGCAAGCACGACATCGAGCAACGCGATCGCATCTGGGGTCTGGGCAGGGGATTCAGTAGCAAAGATACCACCTCCAACAACCGCAGAGATGCCACCCTTGGCTCCGTGTATCTTTGCTGTGCGTATATACGAGTGCGTGCGGTGGGTGCGGGCGGGTGGTTGTTCTGGCGTCTGCTGTTGTTCGAGTAGCACAGTCCTGAACATGAATTTCGAAATCAACGAAACTCATCAGCGGGTCGAGCATACGGTATCTGAAAGAAAACAGGACAATACCGTACGCACACGGGGATGTCGGGCAAGGGCTTCTCTCACAAAGATATATACCAACCACACACCACAGCAGAGAGAGGCCATCATTGTCACACTCATGGGTACAGGCGGGCGGACGTGTTTGCTCTGTCGCGTGCATCATGCAGTATCTCGAGTACTGCTGCTGCTGCTGCGGCTGCCGTACAGCAGTAGTAGTTCAGAAAAATAAAAAGAAGCAAAATCAACGAAGTTCACCTATACCTGCCGGCGGCGTGCACATGGTTGGTCCAGACAAAGACAGATGGATGTCAGGCAAGGGTAGCAACGGATCCTGGATGTCTGTACCACCACCACCACCGCAGAGAGTAGATACCATACCTTCCATGCTGCAGCGAGAGAGGCATGCACAGGCGGGCGGGAGTGTTTGTTCTGTTTTGTTCATCTTGCAGTATCGAGTACTGAATCTGCCGTACGTACCGTACTGTAGTCCAGAAAAAGAAAAAAGAAAAGTCAACGGAGAAAGTCTGAAGATATCTGATCATAATGTTTGCAAGCAAGGGTAGCAAACAGTAGTATCACTACCACCACCACCACCGCAGATAGTACGTAGAGGCCATACTATCCATGCTACAGCGAGAGAGGGGCGCGCCGGCGGGCGGGCGAGCGTGCATATGTTACGTGGCGTTCATCATGCAGTATCGACTACTGCGGCTGCTGTCCAGAAAAAAAAAACGGGAAGAAAAAACCACCTATTACGTACGTAAACTTACTCGTACTGCCGGCGCGCTACCGTATACTCGTACTGTAATCAACATAATAATATAACAGTCCCTGGGACGAATTTCCGAGACGATCTTCTCCAATTTTCGGAGCCGATTTTCTCGAAAACAAGGGGGGCACACACTATCAATAACTCGTACTGCTGTACTGTAGTACACAGAACGCAAATGGCGGCCTTGAGAAGGTCTCGCCGAGATGTTGTACTTCCACAGACGCATCGCTCGGCGTCTGCACTCTCTCTCTGCTGTACGTAGAGAAAATCAACCTACTCGTATATACAACAAGCAGTACGTAGGGCGGGTGTTTTCTGATCACCCGTCGTGTTATACGGTAAAATCGTTGTTCTGTACCACTCTGTACCTCAATATAATGATTTTTTGTGCATTATATTCAAGTACAAGCGTTGCTTATATTTAGGGACATAGTGGTAATTTGATTGGTGTGTGGTGTGTGGTTTGTCTCATGTGGTAAAACGAAAGATGGATGTTGATCACCCGTCGTGTTATACGGTAAAATCGTTGTTCTGCACCACTCTGTACCTCAATATAATGATGTTTTGTGCATTATATTCAAATACGATCGGTGCTTATATTTAGGGACATAGTGGTCATTTGATGGGTGTGTGTGCCTCATGTTGTAAAACGAAAGATGGGTGTCCGGCAAAGGTACCAAATAATATGCAGCTACAACTACAACTACAACACTGCATTGCAGAGAGGCCACCACTTTCAGCTACAACTAACTGTAGAGGGAGAGAGAGGTTTCGTGTATCCTTGCTGTGGGCACGTGGATGCCTGCGTGTTCGGGTGTTTGTTATAAGGCTTAGTTCGCCCGAACTAAGCCTTATAACATGCTCACCATGCAGTAATATCGCAGTCTAGAAAAAGTGATGAGTCAACGAAGATCTTACATGTCACCTACATACCAGGTATCTACTGCATATACTACGTCGGACATGAAAATCTCCGGTATATCGTAAACAGGATCCAAAAAGAAAAAAAAAGTGATTTGTCTGTTGCTTTTCTCGTGTCGCTGAAAACGCGCGAGACCGTGAGAAAGCAAACATAACATCGATGGAAATTTAGGAGCAGCAGTGGGAATGATGCTGAATGAACTATCTGCCAGTGATAAAAATGAAGGCATGCCTTGTACCGCGTCACCAGAACTGTGACCACGGCTTGTCGAGAAGACCGCTGCTGAGGTTAAAACTTCCAGCTGGAACATAAAAGTGAAGATTGAAAAAACGATTTTCAACGAAGATCATCTCACCTTCCCCGCTGGGCATAAAGTTACAGCAGTATGTTATCTTGCCATCTCCAAGTCTTCCACGCCTCGGACATATATATCATGACCTAGCATCTATGTATACAATATAGATAATCTAGATGGTAACCTGCCGTTATGACATGTTGTGAAGGATCTGTTGCAGTACAGATCAAACCCAGGAGACATGTGATATATCATGCAGAGTGTACGGCTCCCACCCGTCAACATGAGCTGGATCATACAGATCATACAGATCATACAGATCGGTCTAGCCTGAAATATCTAGATCATGAAGTAGGAATGATCTGTATGATCTGTATGATCTGTATGATCTGTATGATCTGTATGATCTGTATGATCTGTATGGTCTGTATGATCTGTCCGAGGTGTGAAATATTATTATTATCTCTCATCATGTATGTGTCGAGAATCAAACGTTGCCTGTAGTCTGCATTGGTATGTCCCACAAACAATCGAGCTGTGTAAGGTGACTATTAATGGTTAAGGTGAGAGACACAGAGTTGTATCCCCTTGCAGGTCTGCCTGTTAAGGGGCCCCTTCGGTCATGAAAAAAAGAGTACTTGAGCAAGACTTGAGTGTTGAAAAAACAAACGTATTTTTTACAGCAGCAATACTATTTCTGATATAATAACATCATATCAGTACTCCCTACGGAACACGGCATAGCTCCAGTTCTAATGCTCAGACCCCTGACCGACCAACGTATAGCTTGTTCGTTATAGTCTCTAGGAGGTGTTGGGGCTCTTGGATTTGCAAGGGAGCGTAGGCATTGCTGTGTTTGCATCACGAAACGAAAGTGCTCCGCAGCAAGACTTTTGATCGTTTCGGAGCTCCTGTTTGGTATCTACACTCTGCTGTGGCCACGTAAAACGCTACGGGCGGTCGAACTAGAGGCCCAGGTAGGTTCATCTACTATTAATAGTTCTCGGCGTTCTCGTCGAAAATCTGCGTTAAAACAGTATCAGCAGCCGGAGAAACGGCCATTTTTCAAATTCTACTTTGGGTATCAGAGGCATGGCGAGTCGTTTTTGAGTAAGAGGCACTTTTCGTGATGAAAAAGGCGTCTGAATGATACGCCTCTTGACACAGAAATGTTGACCATGACCTACGCTCTGTAAAAATACTCACGGGTTGGCAAGTCTGAGCATTATAAATAGAGAAAGGTCGTTTTCCGTGGGGAGTCATGAAAAGGTAGAATTTTTACTAGAAATAGTATGGCAACTGAAAAAAAAAAGGATTGTTTTTCATTTGCTCCAATATGTTTTGCCCGAAGGGACCCCTTAAACATATGCTTGGTGTTGCTCACGTTCGTGTAGAAGCAGAGGTAGGAGAGAAATAGCTATAGTATTGCCACAGCCGAGGTGACATCTAGCGTGGAAGGGCAATCATTTGCTTTTCTATTACAATGATTATCCCGAATACGAATGCCATCCAAGTAATACGTAAATGGAACAGTTATCTACCCTGAGGTAATTGCCGGCCTTCCAAGCCCATACTATTAATGGTAAGATCACAGCTGTATGGTAAAGAAGACACAAACCATGAGCACAGCAAGAAATGCACCCACTGTGACTACTCGTACATACATATCTACGCAAATTCCGTGGCAAAAAAGTTGACACCCCGCCAAACCCCGCAGATTATTATTTCTTGAAGGCAGGGGGGGGTGCTCTAAAACCAAAAGTGAAAAATAATGATCGTTTTTTTTGTCCCTCTGTTCTCTCTAATTGTTCAGGGATCACAGCCTACCGATTTGTTTACTTCTAACTTCTGGCCGCTAGGAGGATGATTGCTGTGCAAAATAGGTTAACAGGTGTCACTTTATCTTTTTTGTGTGTAGTCTCGACATACGTAGGTCCAAATTTTAGCGGTCCCCTCTACATACGCGAGCAGCGGCTTCAGGCGGCCTTCCGAGGGGTCTCCGGCAACCCTGGGGAAGTTTTGGTACCAGTACATAATAAATGCCTGGTGCACGTGTAGATATACTGGTATACTGGTACATAGGGCAACTACACGATGAAGGCATGAGCAGATGAAAGTGCGGAAAAGGAAGGGGGAGTTCCAACTACTAGTGCGCTATGCCATGGTTTGTGAGTTTGCGTATGACTGTGGCTGCGAATCAGCTTCAGAAAATGATACAGGAGACATCAGCTCAGTCAAAAACAAAATCCATCCCATTTATTATCTTTGCCCTTCCTTTCTTGCTCCTTCCTGGTCGCAACACAGATCTGGGGTCACAAAGTAGGCTCCTCTCCCTCCTCCCCCACTACGGTACGTGCCTTGCACTTTTATCGCGAAAAGACTTCATCCCTTTCTTCCCTCGTCGATTCTCATCGAATTGTGCCTACCCACGCTACTATTATATATACGCGCTCTCAGCAGTTGATTCCGTTTTCTATTTATTTGTGCAAATAAACTCAAACGTCCAACCCACGTGAGATTTGAACCCCGGAAACCAAGTGTTAGTAGCTTTCGAGGGTACCACTAGACCATCGGGGCGACCGATGCCACTGTGCATAAGATAGTACATGACTCATACCACACGGTATAACAGGGTTGCAAGTAGTTTTTGCTTTCTGAGGCAGTATTGTTTTACTGACTATTAGTATACCCCTCTATTACAGGACACCATAGTAAACAGTAGTAAATAGGACCTACGGTACATACAAAAACCTATATGATTCACTACTTTTACAAACATCATTTGGTTCTATTTACTATGGTCCTCAGTATTAGTGCGCGACCACCGCTTATTAATAGTATGATACGTTTCCTACAGTAGTATACCAGGTATATTTGGTTCAGGGCTATCATAGAGCAAGATGCATACACATATTAGTCGGGTTGCTCGGACAAACGCCTTCGAAGCCATGATTCAGGTGAGACATCGAAAGTAAGACACCACCCGTATTGTGGCATATAGGGTAACTAGGCGATGGATGCATGTCATATCATAAATGCATGCACGTGCGGAAAAGGGAGGAGAAGCTACTATTGAAGCTGTTGTGACGTTTAGTTTTGGGGTTAGTGTAAGAGTAAGACTACTTGCGGGTACGAATCAGCTTTCAGAAAACGACAGGGGACATCAGCGCAGCCCATGCTCACCGAATTATCTCGATAGCCAGAGTCGATGTCGTATCGATGAAAACGTTGGCCAGGTTATATCGTACCCAGTCCATCGCCTTTCCCTACCCCTCCTCCAACGCCCCCCCCCTTCCCCCTGCCCCCCGAGGCGATGCTCTATCGAACAACAGTTGGAGAGATTGCATCATAGCTAGCCCAACCCACCCCCCCGCCCCCGCCATCCCCTCTTACACCTCCCCTCCCCCCACCCCTCTCCTGCCCCGAGTCGATGTTGTATCGAAAACATATCGGCGAGATTGTATCATAGCCAGTTTCAACGCCTTCCCCATCCCGCACCCCTCCTCGCCCTCCCCCACCCCCGCCTCCCCCCCCCACGACAAAACATGCACACCAGGGCAACAAGCATCGTCAACAAGCCTAACACCGCGAGGGAGACATGGCACCACCAGAAAAGGGAAAGGGAAAGGGGAAGGGAAAGGGAAAGGGAAAGGGAAAGGGAAAGGGGAAGGGAAAGGGCAAGGGGAAGGGCAAGGAGACCGCCGAAGATATCCCTAAGAAGACCCGCTGTGCTATATGCCTCAGCATAACCAAAGCACACCGGACGAGAGCCCTTCTTCCTTGTGTGAGTATCGAGAGCGAGGTGTCATTAGCCGTTTCCCTTCTGGCTGTCAATAGTAGTACTGGACGGTTGTGTTCTGTTTATACAATAAGCAGTAGTTTGTTTACTTTGTGTGCTTACGAAATATAGTAGTAGCAGTAGCAGTAGTAGTAGTAGTATTAATAGTAGCAGTAGCAGTAGCAGTAGCAGTAGTAGTAGTAGCAGTAGTAGTAGTAGTAGTAGTAGTAGTATCAATAGAGGGAACCCGTGTACAAGAATACCAAGGGAAAGCAAACGAGGAAACCTGTTTATAAGCCAGTACTGTAACAACCTCCATCCATTCTGTACCGACCTCCTTTTGTTACTTACTCGTTGCGTCTTGCTACTTCTTGTGTGGGCAGGGGCACTTTTTTTGCGGTCACCACCTGCAGAAGTGGGCTGGCTTTGAGACAACGTGCCCGGAGTGCCGGGCTAGGTTTACCAGCGTCACAAGGATACCCGCAGAAGACTTGGAGGTGAGGAATGAGGAATGACGGCCTCGATGCCGTAAAAGCCCCGTCCGCACTCGATCCGTTCTTGTTTGGAGTGTCGAAATCGCATTGGCGACGCACTCTACCGTGGCACCCTGGGCGTGATCACAGTGATCACAGTGATCACAGTGATCACAGTGAACACAAGGGCCGTTTAGACATGAACATGAAGGCCAAGCGGTCCTTATATTTACGCCCAGAGTGGTATGGTATACCTGGTATGGTATATCATATATACAGTGTAGCACTAGACTATAGCACTGTAAAGCATTACCTGGTAGTACCAGTGTAATATGGAGGGAGTATTCGGTGCAGTACATAGGGGGAGTATCTTACTTTGGGTCCAATATTTTGATACATTCTGCCATTATTTTCTTAATATATACCGCTGTATACTGTATATAGTATAGATCGATAGGCTCCTTCCTCAGCGGGGGGACTAGAGCAGTTTTCATACTGTTATTAATACTAATATTAATACTAATACGGGGGACCATAGTAAACACTAGTAACACTAGTAAATAGGACCAAATATTGTTACCTGTAGTAAAAGTAGTGAATTATAGGTTTTTGTATGTACCGTGGGTCCTGTTTACTAGTGTTTACTATGCTCCCCCATAATAATACTACTGCTGCTGTAGAGCTGTAACATACCGCTGTACTTCTGACAGCAGTAGCCAATATCTTCGCAATCCCGTTGGTGCTTACAAGTACAAACGCGTACGAGTAGTACTGTAGTATTAATAGTATACTGTGCTGAATTCGTTACTGCTTACCAGGCATCAGATATTCAATAGCCGATAGGTATTATATAGGGTACAAACAGATGTTTCTGTTTAGTATTTGCACCGCCCTTGAGTCGTGTTTAGGGTCATTGCTAACGAACGAAGAAAAACTCTACCGGTAACAGGTAACATTTTTAATAGAGTGTGCGCGGAGAAGCGCGTTTGGATTTTCTTGACAAAAAAATCACGATTCGTGACAAATTGTACCTTGGCGTTCTGTCGCGTTAAAAAAAACAAACTCGCGTTTTTTTCCATGTCACGAATCGTGATACCATCGTAACATGGTTTTGCCCTTTTTTTTCTTCGGTTTAGAAAACCTTTTAATGTCGCGGTAAATGTGACGGTTCGTGACTAATACCGCGATTTGCAAAAATGTCACATTTTCCTAGTTGTCACGATTCGTAACATCTTGTTTGTGTTTGTTAGGAATGACCCTAAATGCTCAAGCTATACTATGATGAATACCAGCTACCGGTAAGTAGCACGGACTGGATGAAGTGCTCGCTCCTCTTTTGTAGACTGTCTGCAAGCAAGCCATATCCAGGTACATCGCCATTAACGCTTAACCGACTCTACCTTCTTCCGTCTCTTCCGTCTCTTTTTTCTCTCTCTTCCGCTCCATGGCCGTCGTCTGTTTTGCACCACCCGTCCCGCCATGTTGCGCTATAGAAGTATAATCTGAAGTACAACAAGGGCAAGTCTTGCGGGGAGGGGAAGGGGAAGGGGAAGGGGAAGGGGAAGGGGAAGGGGGAGGGGGACGGGGACGGGGAGGAGGAGGAGGAGACCTCTACTGTGCATTTTACCGAACGCACACAGAGCGTTCCGTCCTATTACCTCGACGACTACGACCTCGACGAGGACGACCTCGACGAGGAATACTACGATTTTGACGAGGAAGTGCAACCGCAGGACTTCGAAGACTCCGACTCCGGCGAGGAAGTGCAACCGCTGGACCTCGAAGACTCCGACTCCGACGAGGAAGCACAACCGCAAGACCTCCAAGACTACGCCGAGGAGCCGCGACCGGACCCTGAACCACAGGCGAGTGCACTTACTACAGTAGGTAATACTAGGTAATACTACAATACTAGGTAATACTACTAAGTAGTGACTCCATTACCAAGTTACGATTTTCACGATCTTGTTGACTTCATAATTTCGTTCTTGTCTTTTTTGTAACTGTCGTCAACTTCTGTGCGTTGGTGAAATGTCGGTCGGTCGGTCGGTCGGTCGCTTTAGCCATCTTAAGAGGGGTCCCTAGTATTAGTAGTATTCCATTTGTGATGCACTACTCTGTAACAATGTCCCTATCTGTCCTGTTTTTTGGCGCCGTGTAGTGAGAAACTCGCATGCGCTCGTAATAAATGCATTCGTGCATCATGGGGTTGGTTATTGTTGTAACTTGTCGTTTTGATGCCCACGTTTTTTACTCGTGATCTGTGTGCTGCACATTAAATAGGGGGTGCATACAAATATGCATGTGCGTATGGAGTATTTGTGTTCATACGAAGTATAACAGCATTGTGTTCTTAGACTAGATGAACTTATCGACAAAAATCGAGTCCGTGGTCACAAGTCAAGCACCAACAGTAACTCTTTTTTTTCTATTTTTTTGTCGATCCCATGTATTAGCTTTATCCTTCTTTTCTCTCTCCCTCTTTAGTCGATCCTCAGATCCGGGGTCACTAAGTAAGCTGTTTTCTATTTTCTCTCCTCCCCACTACGTACGGTACGTGCCTTGCATTTTTATCGCGAGAGTATTTCAGCTCTTTCTTCCCTCGTCGACCTGCGTCGGATTCCGCCTACCCACGACCCGAAGGCGCTCTCAGCAATTGGTTCCTTTTTATTTTTTCAAATAAAGTCAAAAGCTTATCACGGTGGGATTTGAACTCGGGTACCAATGCTAGTAGCCTTTGAAGCTGAGCACTATTAATTGTCTAGTACCACTCTCGAGGTACACAATCCTCAGAAAAAAAAAAAACGGAAAACAACTGGAGCAAATCGTGGACCTTATCGTACATCGGGGTGCTCGGTAAAATACCGAGGTGAAAATAAAATAAAAATGATACTACAGTAGTAGTAGTGCAGGAGTTCAAAATGGAGTCTCCGGGTGCAGAAAAGAGCGGGGCCACGCTGCCTGCTTGTGGTCACACAAATATAATGCTGAAGGTAGTGTAGACTTTATATGCTCTAGCTAGCTCTGGCTTTGTCGGTGCTATCGTTGCCTATTAAATGATGCTTTATTCGAAGGCGAGTAAGAGTACACCGTAAAATAGCGTATTCCTGGGGAACGGATATTATTTAGCTGACTCCAGACGTGTTCTCGTACGCAAAAACAACTATCGTATTTCTGGGGAACGGGTACCATTTAGCTGGCTCGAGATGTTTTTTTATTCTGTAAAATGGTATTTTGTTGTAGGATAGGTGTACTTGACAGCCTGAATTGAATCATACCCCCCCCGTGTAGCCCTCATATATTATATATGTATGGGTTGGGTTGGCGTCGCCTGGCGACGACGCTTGTTGAAAACTGCCTCCTGCGTGAGCTTAGGACAACCAGGTACCCGGTTTTTTTTATTTTCTTGTTTTTTTGGTCGGTTACCAGGCTGTGCGTCGATTTGATCATTTGTGCGCGGGTGGAGAACCTTCTGTCGCCACAAGGCGGAATGATCGTTCAACGTAGTGCTGATATGGTAAGGCCATTCGTGAGCAGAATAACATGGTGCTTCCCATTGCTTGTCTCAGGAAGTAGCCACACCAGACCAATTAACATATAACTTCTGTATGATAAGCTGTTCATCCATATGCAAGCTCCGCCTGGACAAACGATCTTAGTAGATGCACTCACCCTTCATGCGACCTCGCCCAACTACCTCTCTCTAAGCGCTTCGCGCTCTCGGTGGCCTAGCAATGTCTTTGCCTGGTCGGTGCGAAAACCCCGACATGCTCGCGTCCCGGCATTGTAGGGATGCGTCAGCGGTCCTATGCGTCATTACGACTACGGCATGCGACATGACAAGAGTCACCCCCCCCCCCCGTTAGTTTTGCACTATATACTGCGTTCGCACTGCGCTCTCTTGCCAAGTACTCCACTCCCCCCCCCATGTACATACGCTTATTCCCGCGTCGGGTACACTGCACTGCACTGCCTCTGCCTCTGCCTAAATCCACTCTCCAATGTCGCTTTCCTCGCCTTTGTCAGATGCTCTGGTCTGCTTCTGCTCTGCCTCTCGTATCGACGCATGCTCACAACTTTTTTTCTTTTCCCAGGATGAGGTGCCTAGGCCTCAACAGATGCGCCATGCCAGAGCCCGGCTCCGGACTCCCACTGGACAGCGGCGCTGCGCTAAGGATGCCATGAGCCCGGTCACGCCAGGACTGCCCCGTCGTCGCGTGACGAGTTGCACCGGGCGGCGTTGGGGCTACCCCCCGCTACCAGCCGCGGTCACCGCTAGAATTCCCGTCACGTGTGACTTGACACCGGGGCGGAACTAGCGCTCCAGGCGCGTGGAGGCGACCCCCCGACCTACGGCCACACGGTTCACGCCTAAGGGGAGATCCCGTCGCCGTGGCGATGCACTGGGGGCGTGGGAGGGTACCCCCCTACAGCGCGGCACCGCCGCTTAGAATTCCGTCGCGTGACGTTGCACCGGGTGCGTGGAGAGGGTACCCCGCTACCGACGGCGCGTCACCGCCAGCGCTCCCCGTCGCGTGACGTTGCACCGGGCGGCGGCCGTGGCACGAGCGGTACCCCCACTTCGGCCGGGCTTGCAGCGGCCCGTCCCGACACGGCAAACGGCGGCCGCACAGCAGGCTATGGCACTCTCCCGCGAGCACGCGCGCGCTCGCCAGGCTCAGGCGGAAGAAGCTAAAAGAGAGGCGGCTGCCCAGGCAGCGCGCGAGGAGGCTGCGCGCATCCGGCAGGCCAACGCGGACAGAGAGGAAGCAGTGCGGGCGGTACAAGCGATGCAAGCGGAATCGCGGTCGATGCGATTCGCTCGCCCTCGCCCTCCAGTACTTCCCACTGGCGCCACACCTGCTGCCCGTCGAGCCATGGCGTATGTGCAGGACATTCGCAACAGGCGATTTGCTGCGGTGCGCCGTCGCCCGATGCAGGCCGCGGCGGGGAGGGGCCCCTACCACTTTGCTGAGGCTGCGCCCGCCGGCTGGCCCGGTGTTCGCCCCGAGTACGCAGCGGCGGGCGCTGACTACAACGCGCCTGCGGGGCCTTACCGACGAGCGGTGGTACCGCCGCCACCCGGGGCTCGCGCTGCCTCGCCCCGTTCAAGCGCTGCGTCGCAGCCGGCGGCCGGCCGCTCGGCGGGAGTGGCCGCTCAGTGGCCGATCGTTCGCCCCCCGTACTCGGCGGACGCTGCGCCTGTGCCCGCCGAGCCCTACCCGCTTGCATCGGTGGAGGGGCTGCCCCTTCCTTCCCCATCGCCCGCGCCGGTCAACGTCCCCTCACCGCCTCCGAGGCTGCAGGGGGCGGGGGTTGGAAACGTCGCCGTGCCCACGCCAGCTGCGGCGGCGGCGATTGCGGCTTTGGTTGCTCGCCAGCGCGCACCTCCGGCCTTGGAGCCATCGAGCCTGGATGTAAGAAGGGGCTCAAAGGGGAGGGGGGGGGCGGGGGGCCGGAGGGGGTTAGAGTTTTTTTGTTTTTTTTTCCGACTCGGGTTCCTAACATGATGACCTGCATTCCATACCAGGTACTATACCAGGTACTACACCAAAAACAAAGTTTTTATCTCATCTAAAGTATGTAGATTGTGCTTCGTACTGTGCAACCGGATGCACAATCCCATGGGCTGGGTACCACACAAGTGGGATTGCAAATACACCGGGGGATTGCAAATACACAAGTGGGATTGCAAATACGCTGAGGGATTGCAAATACACGAGTGGGATTGCAAATACACTGAGGGATTGCAAATAAACGGGGGATTGCAAATACGCAAGTGGGATTGCAAATATGCTGATGGATTGCAAATACACGAGTGGGGGATTTAAAAAACACTGGGGGATTGCAAATATACAAGTGAGATTGCAAATATACAAGTGAGATTGCAAATACACTGGGGGATTGTATAGTTGTTGGGAACTGTGTCAACTGAGTAGGTCCGTCACTGATCACTTGGGACCAGGACTACTCCCTCTACCCTTTACCGTGTATACGTAGATAGCATTTTTTTCTTTAAAATGTTAGTATGTATTGAGCATCACTTTCATTTTCCAGCTGAACTCGTATTATACTATTATGAATATAGGAGTTTTTACCGCCAGTGGCCTTCTGGACAAGAAGTGGTCACATGTGTCCCCCCCCCCCCCTCCCCCTCCCCCTCCCCCGGTACGTGCCTTCAGTAATGACCATTTTTAGGAGTGCACTCTAATTCCAAGATAACCCTGATCCAGACTCTAGTTCCAAGTGTTTTATCCCCACATCAGAAGTGCAGTCCTAGTAAAGGCCTGCTGTAATACTGCCTGATAAAGGCCTATAGGGTATAGCCACAAACTTCACAAAACCCAAGCAATTCAGTCACGCCGTCGCAGGCGTAGTAAGCCGTGTACACACCGCCCTCCGCGTGGTTCTCTCTGATCTTAGGGCAGTTATTGTCGAGTCGAAGTTTTTTTTTCTTTCTGATTTTCCTCTTTTTCTTGAAAAAGAAAAAGAGAGGAAAAACAGGATGATTGTTGTCTCGAGAAAATCAGAACAGACGGCAAAAATCAGGAACGCTTAGCATTCCTAATTGTATTTAGGAAATTAAGCCAGGGAAGTCAGGGGGGGAGGGGGGGGCAGGAAATACTATTGCGGAGGACCATGGTAAATAGGACCAAATATTGTAAGTAAACGTAGTAGAATATATAGCTTTTTGTGTGTACCGTAGATCCTATTTACTAGTATTACTAGTGTTACTACTGTAGTATTTACTATGCCTTACACCCGTAATAAATGGACACACGGCACATAGTTTGAAGGTGGAAGTGTGGTGAGCTTATAAGCTTTATTGTTACCAATCCGTCGAAGGATAAAAAATGGATAAATCAGGAAATTCAGGAAATTCAGGATTTTAAGGGCAAACACTCTTCGACAATAACGTCCCTTAACCTCTGATCGCCCCGCCCGCCCCCAATTTTGCACCATTCGGCCAATAGGTGTTCGACCACGACGCGGACGAGCTTTAAGGGGTCGGACAGCAAGGGGACAGCCGAAGCGAGGGGAAGAGAGCTTTGGAGCTTGATCGACTGCGGCAGAGCTGTGGCACAGGAGGAGTGCGTGCGTGCGTGCCACAGGAAGTGTTATTAATAAGAGTGGCAGCTGTTCCGCTCTGAGTACATAGGGTTACGGTTTAAGCACTCGCGTTGCCACGGCTAGAGGGAAAGCTGTGCGTGTGTGTGCAGCTCTACTGCAACAGTATGAGCACCGGCCTTGGTGTCACAGAAGAGTTAACTCTATATGCCAGCACGTGTGCCACTCGTTGGTGCTGGCCTCTCGTTGATGAAGGTGATGGTGAGAGAGAAGAGAACGAGAGAGGAGTTGATAGAGAGAAGAGAACGAGAGAGAGAGAAACAGGGAGAGAAAGAGAGAGAGAGAGCCCGTTGCAGAGGGAGTTGGTGTATACTTCTACACCCCGAATAATATGCTTAGAGCGTTTTCGGCGGCTTGCGGCGTAGCTGTGTAAGCTTCGCCGAACGATCAGCCGAACGAAATTTTGAATCGAGCTATGATACGTAAGTCGCGCGTGTACTTGCTGAATTTTGTTAGCTTCAGCCTGTCACGATTTTGAATCGACCTACGCAAATCGCGCGTGTACTTGCTGAATTTTGTTAGTTTCAGCCCGTCACGGGTTGAATCGACCTGTTGATAAAGTCGCGCCTGTACTTGCTGGATTTTGTTAGTTTCAGTCCGTCGCGATTTCGAATCGAGCTATTGATAAGTCGCGCGTGTACTTGGCTACAATTTTTTTAGTTTCAGCCCGTCGCGATTTTGAATCGAGCTATTAACAAGTCACGCGCGTGTACTTGGTAAAGTTTTGGTAGCATCACCGACGCTGTAGGTAGGTGTCCTGAAGGTGGCTCGGGGTAGAAGAGGGCGCCTATTTGTTGACTTGAGTGCGTGTCGTGTTTGGACATTTTTTCCCGTTTCGATCCCATAGTTTTGCGGTGGGTACATAGAGAGAGACGGTGAAACGGGCACGTAGGCCCAACCTTGAAGCTACGTACAGCAACCGCTTTGGAAGTGGTGGTGGTTGCGGTGGTGGCGTGCGTTTCCTTGCGAAAAAGGAGTGGGTGTGAAACCGTGTTGTACAGGGTTTCAGGGTGCCCTCCGTTAGAATTGATGAGGCAACCCACCCCTCCTATACCTATTTGGGTGGGGCCCGATGAGGCAATCCACCAAAGACAGCAAAGAGAGTGTAGATGAGATGCTCATAGGGAGCGCGTTTAGAAATGATGTCCTGGAAATTAATCCCTCCCTCCCCCCCCACGTTTGGTTGGGCGCGTTTAGAAGTGATTGATGCATAGAAGAAGCGAGAGTACCGGGAAGTTCCCAGGCGAACATGTATTAATAGATTCGCGGGAAGCAGGCATGTTGGGTACCTCAGGCCCCGAAGAAACGTGGGAAGCGATTCCGAGAGAGTACCAAAGCAGGGCGCCCACAATGTGTGCATCATTGGCAAATAGCCCACAGGAAAACTAGAGAAACGGTACCCTCGATGAGAGGGGGAGTGGGATAGCGAGGTGTGTACAGCGAAAATCGATGAAGGTCGACGAGCAGTGGGAATGCCAAACCCTATGCGTCATAGAAACGAAGTAAGCATTTACCGGGAGGGAGGGAGGGAGGGGGTAGGGGAGACCCCTGTGACCACGGCTTGTCGAGAACGTGATTTGAGTGAAAAAAAATCGTGCGAGTTGGCCTGGAAGTTACAAGTGACCATAACATAATAATTAGAAGTGGACCGTGGGGGGGGGGGTAGGGCCTGTAGAAACTGCAGGCGGAGGGGGCAATTGCCGAGTGAACGACTACAACAGTACCCAAGGAAAAAAGCAAAAGAGCGAACTGGTGGGATAGCTGCCCTATTGTCGAGGTGTGAACATGGTCTGTTGGAAGGTGTTGACATGCTGGCTGGCGATATATCGCATTGGATTCACCCCCCCTTCTCGCGTCTGGCAGGGCCCATTTGGCTCAGCCTTAAAGCAAGCCACGAAGCGTGATAGTCCCAAGAGGAAGCCGAGAGGGGTAACGATATTCGTGCGGACGATAGGATTGGCCTACTCATAGAAGGTGCAATACGCCCAAACAAACACCACAGGGTCTCCTGAAGTCGATTGTGGCTCTATACCGGTACGGCAGTTCACACGTTTTCCCCCGTGACACCCAACCGCAGTATCATAGGTAGCTTACCCGGGAGTTTCGGTGGGGGTTCGGGACAAGATCTTCGCAAAAAGTTGCCGATTCCCAGTGCGTACGTAGAGAAAAGTGGCAGATACGTCGGATTCCATTCTTATGGAGAGCATGGATCGAAATAGGCCTATTGTTAGAAATAGCAGGGAAAGGAAAGCCCCACTCGCACAGTGAGCGTGAAGTCGCAAGCCGTGCAGTTTACAGTGCAATTGCGACTATTATAGAGCTGTGCCTTGCTGATTAATCTATTCTGGCGTATCGACAAATTTGAGCGAGAGAAGCGAGCCCCCCCAGCTGATGAGGACATTTGATGAGGATGAGGACAGCTGATGAGGAAGGGAACGTAGCCCGTGACAGTCGTCATGAATAAATCAGACAAAAATATCGGTTCTACCGATTTCATCAAGTGAAACATTTTTTTTTTCACATCTCGGACAGATATTTCAGATCAGATCTTTCAGGTCATACAGATAATTCCCACTGAATGATCTACAGTAGATATTTACGCTCAAGATCCTTGATCTGTATGATCTGTGTGATCTAGCTCACGTTGCCGGGTGGGAGGCATATAGTCTGCATGACCTAATACATGCTTCCTGGGTTGATTATGTACTGTACAGATCCTACACAACGCCTCATAACGACAGGTTAATATCTAGATGATCTGGATGATCTAAATGATCTATCTGTATGTGATCTGTAGATGATCTGTAGATGATCTGTCCGAAGTGTGCGAGCTTCTCCCCTTGGCGAAGATGCCTTGCTTGGGTCCTGTCTGTACCACTAAAATGAGTGCAGTAAATGTCAATATTAATAATTGTGATACTCGTACGTAATACATGTTGTAGAGTTATGTCCACTGCCCACAAAAAGAGTGCCGAAACCGCTGTCGAGTATCACACCAGTACTGTAAGTACTAATAGGGCCAAAACGGAGCAGAACATGACACAAAGCACAGCAGTTACTCCCACCCCCTCCGGCAAGCGGCCCCTGCTCGCAAACGCCAAACCATTTGTTAGGAGGAAACCCGTCGCGCGTGCTCGCCAAAACGCCTCAGAGGGGAAACCCGCCAGTTCGTATCATAAGGTGTACCGCGTATTGTCATATTGCCCCCAGAGGAAAGGCATGATAGCTCACGCCGTACATACACCATACTGTAAACCTACGTAGGGAATACCAATACAGTAGCGGTCCCTCTATAGTGCCGGTATGCACCAGTCAACAAGAGCGGCACTATAACGGCAACCGGCACTACTCCGCACACTGCCACACTGTGTGCCAAGCGATTCCACAGGCACTATAGCGGCACTATAGCGGGCAGCCGGCACTACAGTAGATACCACTACTGTAACGCGATCACTGCACGCAAGAACGGAGCATCACTACGTATTGATAGTAAAAACTTGCTTGCCCCCAGAGAGCTGTCTTCTGTACCGCCTATTGTACTACAGGCAGTAGTAGTGGTCCCTCTGTAGTGCCGGTATGCGCCAGCCAACACTACCGGCACTATATATAGCGGCAACCGGCACTATTCCGCACATTGCCAAACTGGTCAATGCTATATGTGCCAAGTGCCAAGCGATTCCACAGGCGCACTACTCAACCGGCACTATAAAGGGACGACTACTGAACTGAGACGCCCGGTTAGCGCCTGCATAAGCCGAGCGATGCATGCGTCATATAGAAATACCCCGACGAGATTCTTCCACAGTCACCGCTTTCATGGCATCGTGTGTGCCCCCTTGTTGGCGATAAAATCGTCTATGATAGCCCCCCCCCCCCCCCCCCCCATTGACGAACGCCTCGCCATCTCTGGGTGTGTGTTATCATATCACTTGATTACAGTATACGGCACCAGGTACCTGTTAATAGTGCGGGTGCGTATGGCGCCCTATATACCCCGGAAACCACGACCAATAGACTACTAGTACCAGAGAAGCCAATACAGTCCTCCATTCCTCTACCTGGCCTATCCGCCTACCTACCCGCCAGGCAACAAACGAACTGCTAAACATCAAGGTCCGCTTTCCTGTACCAGCACCAACAGCAGCACGAGCAGGGATACGTATAGCAGTAGTAGTAGTGGTACCACCTCTTCTGGTACGCAGCATAAAAAAAACTGCTGTGTGCAGCGGAACGCTGCCAAAGGACTTTGTGGCATCTACTACTACTGCTGCAGCTACTGTAGCCACTACAGTGGACAAACAGGCAGGGAGGAGTTCATAAAGACTACCAGTAGCTCGGCATGTCAGACGCCTCGTCACGTTGAGGACGATCCCTGGCGGCTCATGTCGAGATACCCCGCATGCATAAGCGCGTACGGTATGAACTCCTCCAGCACGCTACGGTCCACCTGCCGAAGAGCAGATCAAGCGAACGAAAACGGAGAAGCATGACGATGCATGATACACAGTACAAGGAAGAGGCGCCGCACCTCCACAATACCTACCCTCTGTACCTCACCTAAAACATGATGTGGGGAACAATTGTAGGCTTATTAGACCACACTAATTCCAATTACTGCAAATACTATCCCACACTGATTTCAAGTAATTTGTCCTAAAAAAACGCGGTGCCTATTTAAAGGGGTTGCCCCGGTGAACATCTACTGTAATCTCATGGCCTAAGTACACTTTGTTCAAAATCACCCAAAATGGGATTGCAACGATAAGGCATGCCTCACAAGGCTAATGCCTTATATGGGGTAGTTCTGCCTCAGTTGAGGGGTACGGTATACTAACCGTCGGTAATAGTCAGTAATAGTCAGTCACAACCATTGTTGGGCCAAACAGTGCTAAGTGCAAGCCCTAATTGCAAGCCCTACCGCAGCATGCGTCTGACGCTATATGAGGGGGTGCAGCCATCGAACGACAGAAAAAACAGTCTGTAATCGCCCGTAACGTCACACCCTATCAAAGCAATATAATCTCATCTCATCTCATGCGGGGCACATGCCATGCCACGATTCGAGTTCTGATTATTATGCATTCACAGAGCTTCTGGTGCTCTTGTCCTTCATTGCCACCATTTGCTGCCATCATGTATTATCTCCGGAAGTATAAGGACCTTTTGGGTGTTCACTTCAATACCCTAACGTTCCTCACACTTCCGGCAGAGCAGTATCATATACCGGTATCGTAGCAGGTATCTATAGCCACACCACACCGTAACCGCGTCTCATCGCGTCAAAGCGGAGCTACGGTACAGTAGTAGCCACAATAGCACGGATGCCTTCCTCGCCCTCTCGTGAGCCCAGTATAGTACAGTAGGGTAGGGTATAGTAGGGTAATACAAGGCAATGTGGGATAGGGTAGGGTAGGGTACGATCTCACTTCGGAAAGACAGCAAAGTTTTCGACCTTGGGTATACCTTCCTTATGGTTCAACTCAACTCAACCCAGCCCAGCCGGACCTAACCCAACCCAACCCAACCCAACCCAACCCAACCCAACCCAACCCAACCCAACCCAACCCAACCCAACCCAAGCCAACCCAACTCCAACTCACCCTCTCTCACCTGCGGGCACTGTTCGACGAACTTGTCCAGAAACTCGTACATGCAGAAAAACTTGAAACCCAGGGCTGACCCAGACCCCTCGTTTCCGGTGTACTGCTGCCTCCCAGTCTTCCAGCGCTCGCTTCACCGCCAACTCCCCGCCTCCGGCCGGCCCTCTCTCGCCCCCCACCCCCCCCCCCAAAGAACGCCTTGGTGAGGTCGATAATGGTGGTCACGATCACGTGCTCGTTGTTCTTGAACACGCCCAGACGGCTCACGTATTCGCACCTATAAATTTGGTACAAAGATACACACGTACCAAAACAATTACAAAAACAAAATCAACTACGTATCAACTTTTACTTTCCAGCTCTCTCAACAAGCCATGGTCACAGGTGCCTGCCCTTTATTGATGTCATTCTCCGCTAGTTGCCTTCATTTGCAGCATAGTTGGCACTGCTTGTAGACTTTTATCGTGTTTTGCTAACCCACGCGATGAGAAAAAGGTCCACAAAGTACCTTCTTTATTTATGAGGGAACCGCCAGGATTTGAAGCCCGGCCCTCGTATGCGTAAGTAGTGTTCGAGGATACACCATTAGACCACCGGGGCGACCGACAAAACACATACATATGATGTGTAGCTATTGAACACGCCCAGACGACTAACGTTTTCACACCTATAATGAGATACAAAACACACGCACCTAGAAATAGGTACAAAACACCTCTACAAAATTAGCCATAAAACACACCTACGTACAAAATTAGCCCTTGAAAAAAACACCAAAAAAATCACAAATATGCACTTGCATATTTGTATATAGCAGGTGCAAATCAATCACAAAGTGCGAGCGAAACCATGAGGTCGCGATGGGCGCTTGTGGGTTGATGAGAGGGCGACTCTTGTGTAACATGTTGGTGTGCGTTACTTTTGCTCGAGATGCGTCCCACGTCCAACTCACTCTGCGAGGCGTGGCAGCAACTACGACAAAGGTACTTCTCCGGTTTAAGACCAAGCTTGGACGAACAGCACCGGAGGGCAGCATTAACCCAACCATCGTGTCCCTATGTACATACTTTAATACTTCGAAGTATGTAGCCAGGCAAAAATCACGTCAAAACGAGAGCTGCAGTAGAAAAGACAGCAAACACACAACGCACACAGCGACACCCTAAAGACAGACAACCCCCCCCAAAAAACCCACCCATGTCCCTACTCCCTCACCTCCTCCCACCCCCCCTGCCCCCAACCCC